>CALSBZ010046704.1:226961-245208 GCA_943591055.1 Gobionotothen gibberifrons
CCAACAGAAACTGAACAGGCAGATTCGAAGGATTTATTTCTTTGGAAATGTTATTTTAAATACAATTAAATCAAGTTATTTAGGAAAAACTAATGAAACATTTAACAAAAAAAAATATTTTATGTTGTATTTTAATGTTTTTTTTTTTAATGTTTTCAAATATTATTTTTTAGAATATCTTAAAGGGCCCTGACGGCTCGCCACTGTAAATGACATAATCTTTACTTTTGCTATTGAAACAAATCTTAAATTGAGCTGTCACACTACAGCTACAGTAGCATCTGTTGGATTACAATATTTGACGAGGTCATAAAATACGCTGCAAAAACATAAAGCTTTCTTGTTTTTTCTGAAGGGTCGTCGAATGCACGCAGGAAGCCGCTACTTTGGACAACCTTGGAAAACGGGCGACGTGGTCGGTTGCATGATCAACATGGAGGACAAATCCATGATTTTCACCCTGAACGGAGAGCTCCTGATCACCAGCAAGGGCTCTGAGCTCTGCTTCACCGACTTTGAGACGGAGGACGGTGAGGGCTCCATATTCCAGTGAACTTTAGAGAGGAAATTATTCAGTTATTCCGTCTGTGTTTCCTCCGCAGTATCTCTAGAGGTAGGACTGGGTTTGTTTGGCATGAGGCAAAACACTAGAAAATGCTAATCATGTTGGAATTTAATGAAGTCCATTGTGGCTTTGGCCAATGACTAAATCAACCATCCTTTAGAAAAAGACAGAGAGAAGTAAGGTAAGGTAATTAAACTAATTGTTATGGTTGATGCATTCTAGTGTATGCACAATTAAAAAACTATGCTTACATGACTGATATATATTACAAAAGGCTTTTTAAGGGCCAAATCCTTGTAGAATAGTGTTAGTAGTTGAAATATATGTATTCAAGTAGCAATAGACATGTTTTTTCTTGTACTTTCTTTGCTTAGCAGGCTCAATTAAAAAAGTTGCCAGATGACACTATACTAGGGATGTAACGATATATCGAATATCGCGATATCGTGGTAAATACAGTAGATGTCTCAATACCGTCGTGAGACTGACAAAATATACCGCGATTAAAACTTTTATTTTTTACATTTTTATTTTTTTGAAATATATTTATTTTTTAAACCTTTATTTAACCAGATGGTCCCATTGAGATCATCCATCTCTTTTTCAAGGGAGACCTGTCCAACATGGCAGCAAGTAGGTTACAACATGAACATAAAACAACAGATAACACAAAAGGACATCGTATGTACAGGGCTACATGTACATACCTAGAGACATTGACAAGTACCAACAGTATATTTATATCTCGCCCTGTCAATAAGCCTCACCTTCTTGGCAAAAACTGTATTGTTTTTGTAGTGGTGGAGAGACAATGCACAGTTTGACCCAGTGCTGTCACCCATGGCCAAAGCATATCTCTCTGTCCCAGCAACATCAGTACCAAGCAAGAGAGTTTTTTCTAAAAGATAACCTTGATGATGCTGAGTGAGTGAGTTAGTGAGTTAGAGTTGAGTTACTTGAAAAACTAAAGTGAAACTTGATTTATTCTATTGCAGGGTCTGATTATTATATTGTTGACACTTTCAAATACTACTATCCTACTAAAATCACTTTTTTTTCCCTTTATTTTTCAATATCTCGATAAATATCGTACCGTGGACTTTTTATCGCGATATTATCGTACCGTGAGTTTTTGGTATCGTTACATCCCTACACTATACTGTATGTTCTTTTATATGATTGAGATGTCATCACACATCTGCATAACGTTTAGAGGGTTGTGTCGGTGGCAGTGAGGGAAAGCCTCCCTATGCACGACTCAAAAGGAAAGGGGGAGACCTCAGGCTGTTGGCAGGAGAGCCGCGGACTGTAATTACTCTGAGCAGCGTTGGGAATGAGGGAAAGTTGAACAGTTGTCTTTCGACACTTTGATCGATTCCACTTTTTCCTGTTTTTGTATGTCCCGAGGTATTTTTCTCCAAGGTTTTATAAAACACCAGACTAATTAAATGTTATTCCTGAGGGCAGGAAGACGGATCACATCAGTCAGGGTAGGAAAAAAGTCTGAGTAACTTTTTAATGAAATGTGCAACTTTGTAAAAGAAAGGAACCTTTTATTTCTAAGGGATAGCATGACTGAATTATATTTCATACTTAGACCGATATTGACTTGACCACCAATGTCTCCTAACTCTCCTCCAGGTTTCATCCCTGTGTGCAGTATGGGCATCGGACAGGTGGGACACATGAACCTGGGAAAGGACGCCAGCTCTTTCAAGTACTACACCATGTGTGGACTTCAGGAGGGCTTCGAGCCCTTCGGTGTGAACATGAACAGAGCCATCACCATGTGGTTCAGCAAGCGCCTTCCTACCTTTGTCAACATACCCAAAGAACACCAGCATATCGAGGTGATTACACATTTACATTAGTATTGTTAGGAGTGTCCTGTTTTGTTTGTTGCAACAGAGATTCTCATTCAGATATTGGTAACATGCAGCTTTGACATTTTCATTTGAATATTATTTTTTGGCATTAAAACCTTTTTATATGACAGTGAACGTACTTTTCCCACAAAGGTTCCTGAGAACTCTTTAGTTCTCAGGAACTAAGTACAGATCGCGTTCACACCGGAAATTAGTTCCTGGGGGTGGATTAGGCAAATGAAGCCGCTGACGTCACTTCTTCTTCTTCTGCTTTGGGTTTACTGGCAGGCCACCTCCTCATCGCCACCGCTCCCATGTTTTCTTTTGTGTTGTCATAAGTTAGTCTCTCTGCGTTGGTGCGCTGGGCTAATGCTAATGCTAATAATGCAATGCGAGGATAATAAAATGGCGGCTTCACAAAAGTTTTTGGGAGTTTTACGGGGCGTGGTTTGCATTCCGCCCAACCAATCAGACACAGGAACCTTTTTCTCCCACGAAAGTCCCTGAAAAGGGGGTAAAAAAGGTTCTCTAGAACAAATTTTGTTCCTGGGACTTTTTGGTGTGAACGCAACTAAATCGTAGTTCTCAGGAACCTTTGTGGGAAAAGTACTTGGTGTGAACACGCCTCATGCATATCAACATGGCTATATTGAACTGTGCTGCTGGAGTTGATGGACCTATTGAAGATGCCTATCGATCCACTTCTTTGGAGATTCATTCGCTCTCTCCCTCCGATTCATAACTCCTCAGGTGACGAGGATCGACGGGACAGTAGACAGCCCTCCTTGCCTCAAGGTCACCCACAAGACGTTCGGCACGCAGAACAGCAACAGTGACATGACCTACTGCAGACTGAGCATGCCTGTGGACTTCTACTCTGCAGACAAGATACTGGACGATTCTCTGAAACTCAGGTCATTGTCACAGCATTGACAAATATACAAATGTTTATGTCAGATTGATTAATTAGATGATTTAGTGCAATATACAAAATACTCTTTGTTGTTCTTATAACTTGTAAATATGTTTATTTTCAGCCATCTTCCAAAAGAAGATGGAACTGTTGACTTTGGAAGCATCACAACTGTAAATACAATTCTCAAAAATACAAGTCTAGAAATATTGTTTATTGATGACTACCTTTTTTTTTGCTCTTTGTAATTTTCCTGTGTGTTTTTTTTTTAATGGCAGTACTACCACTCAGTGAGAGTGTTTGCCGGACAGGACCCCGCCTCAATTTGGGTGGGCTGGGTCACACCGGACTATCATTTCTATAGCAAGAACTTCGGCCTCAACAAGATGCGGAGAGTCACCGTCACCCTGGGAGACGAGAGAGGGCGGGTACATGAGAGGCAAGCTCACTTTTATTTTAATATCTGGATTTTATAGGACATCATAAAAGTGTTATGTAGATGGGGAAGTCAGCAGCCTTACTGGGTTCTCTAAGGAAATTAAGGAGTTTCTAGGAATATGTGCCAGCATACAGCAATTTAGGGAAGGTCATAAAGTAAGTGGCTTCGGTTTGAATCCTCTTCTGTGCTGAGGCCTTAAGGACCCTGTGTGAATATTCTTTTTAGATATTAATCATTTAAACTACATTTGTGTTTTTTTTACAATACCTTTTTCAGTCATTTGCAACACACACACCCCTTCACATGTTACTATAATACTTAAAGGTGGGCTAGGTAATTCACTTCAGAAACACTTTTTGTTATTTTCCATGGAATGCTCTTAACATCCCAATAGCAATGAATATCTTAAGTGCTTTGACAATAAATACACTTCATCTGTGGAAGCCGTGGCGCTGTAAAAAGCACGACCAATCATCTGAGCCGGCCCGGCTAAAATAACTGGATGGCCTACCTGCCTGTCAGCCTTCCATCTGTGCACAAACTTATCTCGTGCCCTCATTGGTCATGTGCGCGTTCGTGTGTGTTGGAGGAGGGGCTCTGTAAGGAAGTCTGAAGGAAGAGGCAGATTTTTTCCGGCTGCGTACTTTCAAATTCTAGCGCACTCGAGCTGGTTTCTCCATTCTTACATACCCTACCTTTAAGTCTAAATTCAACTTACAATTAATAAAGTTGATCCATGATAATAATGTAGGGCTTTGTGTTGTATGATAACTTTTAAAAGATTAAACATAATTTGTTCGGAAAGAGAGTCATAGTTATATCGATAGTTGTGAGTGAATGCACTTCTGGCTTTTACAAGAAAAGTATGTTGGACATTAACTTCAAAGTATTTCATAACCTCTGTCAAATAGCAAATTAATGTCGATTAACAAACATTTATGATTGTAACTAAGTTGCCATACTGATCTAAAATATGACCTTTTAATTGCATAGTATCTTTAGCTGAAAAGAGCTCTGTGTAACAGAATGAATATGAATGGGACTAAAGTCAACACAGAGTGATGAATGTGAGATAATGAAAATATAATGTGCACAAAATAGTTCTTTTTCATTTGTTGCCCTGTGGTTCGTAATATGTAAATGGTTTTGTGCTTGCTAAGTGTGTCTCCTGCTGTTGTGGCTGCAGTGTGCAGAGGAGTAACTGCTACATCGTGTGTGGAGCGGACGCCATCGACCCGTCCTCCTCCAGCCGCTCCAACTCTGACCTGGAGATCGGCTGTCAGATCGACCTGGCCACTGGCCTCGTCTCCTTCACTGCCAACGGCAAGGAGCTGTCCACATCCTATCAGGTAGTTAACGATGATAGCACAGTCTTATGGGGAATAGTCTGCCTTATATCATTCAGTGTGTGCACTTTAATGTTATTTTTCCAGTAGTAAATGTAAGGGAAACTTCTGCAGCAATGGAGAGTCAGGACTCAGAGAGACACAAGGAGAGTTGGAGCTTTGATGTCAAAAACACTGATAGTTTATTCACAAGTATACAGCCGGAGAATTCATATCACAAGTCACAGCAGCAAAAGGTTCTGACTGCACGGTGGGTTGCCATGTGAATTCTGCCCAGCCTATCTCTGGATAGACCTTTTAACTAGTTCAGCGAGAGTAAACAACATATTTGGGGAGATAGACTAAACAGCTGGGCCCCCTGAATCATTTGCTCGAAGCCAGTGCTCCCACAGCCGTAAATCATTTTGTGACAGAGAGTTGAACTGGTTTATCAAGATAGCTGGAGACTCCCATTCCTTAAGAGAGATAACAGGCTCAGGGTTGATCGTAAATGTCAACACACAGAAAAGGTTAAATATCTAGGAGTAAAGACAGAATTATTCCCTCACAGTAAATATACAGTCTTTCTCCTCTGTGTTTCTAAGAGTTGGCATGCTGTTTTATTGTCTTTTCAATCTGGAGAAAACATATTTAAATGTTGTTAAAATTCTGCGTGCTACTTCTCAACACTATTATATTCAGAGATTGGGAACTTTTGAGTGTTTTGTTTAAAATCTTTGGTATGATGCCACTCAGACATAATTGTATCGCCTGCACACACATTTCTTCCCTTTGGGTGATTTGAACATATTTGCACTGCAGTAAATTAGCCCTGCAGAAAGGCTGTTAGGAAAATACACCATTACATTCTCATTGGTTTTCAATCCAAGAGTCTCCACAAGGAGAGACATCTGCTCAGTAATCCTCGCCTCGCCTCGCTGATCTCCCAGTTCAACAAATCAAATCGAATACCTGACTAGACGACAAAATGATGCCTTTAGAAGATCTATCTCCCAAGTTTTCTTCACTTCTGTATCTCTGTCATTGTCTTTTTTATTTCTTCCTCTCAGTTCTTGAGTTAGTCATGAATTTCAAATAGATATAAAAGAAGGAAGCCTTCTGAGGGATTCCTGGGGCTTAAACTTGATTAAAAGCTTTCCGTCTTGTTATGCTTTCAGTTGTTTTAGCTCTTTTTGTATTTTTCTTTTGTCTTAAATGGCTGTCATCAGTACACCAATGGATAGTTATTGAATGTCCATTCAAAACTCCAGCTAAGCCCTGAGCTCAGAGGCCTTGTGAAATGTGTTGGATTTGAAACCAGAACAGACACTAGAAGGAGCACAATGCTGAGCTTCGATTCCACTTATACGTTACTTCAGAGCTGAGCTTCATCAGTCACATTAAAACAGTTACGGCCCGTACACACAGCGGCGTGCGTTTACGCTTCACCATTCACTTTGAATGGGGTGACGTCACTTTTCGCCGAACTGCATTGTGGGAAGCGACACGGAGCTTTGCTGGCGTGGCTCGCTGCAAAAGTTGAGCAATGTTCAACTTTTGACGCCTCGGCAGAAGCGTCAGCCAATCGAATCATATGCCAGTACAAGCTCTAGCCAATCAAACCGCTGCTTGTGTGTCAGGGGCGGGAGATTCATGTGATTGGTTGTTGGTCGAGTTTCAGACACGCCCGCCGGAAAGCGACAACGCATGCCGCTGTGTGGACGGGCCGTTACTAAATCAGCCTACTATCACCTAAAGAACATATCTAGGATTAAAAGACTAATGTCACAGCAGGATTTGGAGAAACTTGTCCATGCTTTTATCTTCAGTAGACTCGACTACTGTAATGTTGTCTTTACAGGTCTCACTCAAAAATCTATTAGAAAGCTGCAGCTGATTCAGAACGCTGCTGCTCGAGTCCTCACTGACACTAAGAAAGTGAATCACATCTCTCCAGTTCTGAAGTCTTTACACTGGCTTCCTGTGTGTCAAAGAATAGATTTCAAAATACTGCTGCTGGTTTATAAAGCTTTGAATGGTTTAGGCCCAACATACATTTCTGACCTGCTAAATTATGAACCATCCAGATCTCTCAGGTCTTCAGGGACTGGTCAGCTTTCTGTCCCCAGAGTCAGAACTAAACATGGAGAAGCAGCGTTCAGTTATTATGCTCCGAATATCTGGAACAAACTCCCAGAAATCTGCAGGTCCACTGCAACTCTGACTACTTTTAAATCCAGGCTGAAGACTTTTCTTTTTGCCGCTGCTTTTAATTGATATATTCATATCTTAAACTGCACTGTAACTTTGATTGTCTTTGCTTTTTATCTTTGCTTTTAGATGACTGTTTTTAAATGTCATTTTATTATATGTTTCTTAATGCTCTTAATGTCTTTCATTTTTGTAAAGCACTTTGAATTACCTTGTGTTGAAAGGGGCTATATAAATAAACTTGCCTTGCCTTCAGAGCTGACTTTGTTTCAATTCAATGTCTTGATAAATCCCTTGAATCGAAATGACTAAATCTCTGATGTTAACGACTGAGCTTTGCTTTGTTTCAGGTGGAGCCAAACACCAAGCTGTTCCCAGCTGTGTTCGTACGCCCCACCAGTGCAAACCTCTTCCAGTTTGAATTTGTCAAGATCAAGGTGTGTATCCAAAAGCACATTTTCAAAAGCACCTGTTCCATTCATTCGTTAACATTGTTTACCTTTTATAAAATATTGTCCCTGTATATGATTTCCGTCTTCTCCCTCTGCTCCCAGGATGCAATGCCGCTCTCGTCTGCCATATTTAAGAGCGAGAGCAGGAACCCGGTGCCGCAGTGCCCGCCGCGCCTGGATGTGCAGACCATCGTGGCCGTGCTGTGGAGCCGCATGCCGAACACCTTCCTCAGGGTGGAGGCGGCTCGGGTCAGCGAGAGGCACGGCTGGGTGGTGCAGTGTCTGGAGCCGCTGGAGATGATGGCCGTACATATTCCTGAGGAGAACAGGTGTGTATCTAGGAAAAGGAAACTGAAAAGTGGTGGGGGCTTTTGAAAGACATAATAACACTTTGAAACACTGTAATAATACATTCTGCCTTAATCAAATGGCATTGTGTTGTTAGTATTAGGAGCACATTTCCCATAAACTCTCATGTTGCAGATTTGAAATCCCACCTGTGTCACTCAGTATAGTATAGTGTGTTTAAGGCTTTCCTTTCATGGTCTGGTTGTGTACTGAAGGTTCCCTGTCTCAAAGGTTATGTGGTTTTGATGTGGTGATTATATTGATGCTAAAAGTAAAATAATAAAACAACTTCAGTCTTTTAGATTAGTAGGAGCACTTTGCCACCATTTTGGGCATGAATTCATCTTGGTGTTGGGTAATATGCAGTTTACATAGTATAAATAGTTCTCCATTAACCCATTCATCTCCTGCTTTCTTCCAGGTGTTTGGACATCCTGGAGTTATCTGAGCTTGAAGGCCTGAGAAAGTTCCACTACCACACTCTGAAGCTGTACAGTGCCCTCTGTGCGCTGGGAAACACGCGCGTTGCTCACGCCCTCTGCAGCCACTTGGACCAATCACAGCTCCTCTACACCATCGACAACCAGTACCTGTCTGGCATGCTCAGGGAGGGCTTCTACAATGTCCTCATCAGGTGTGGTATTTGCAGTTGTTTTAAATATAACATTATAATCAGATTTTGTTATACATTTTTCCTGCATTTAAACAATAAGAGAAAACATCGTTAAAAGTTTGAAATATTTGTATTAATAAGAGACATACCGTAAATGATTAACGATGCTAGTATTATGAATTATCACAACATCAACTCCAGCACATATTACTAAAAAGTGTCTGCACACAAGACCACAAAGTACATTATTCATAATTAATCTCAATTATACCTCGATGTCATCATGTATAATCCCGCCTCTCATTTCCTCACATAATGTCAGTACATTCTCAGCTGAACCGCAGACACGCATAATTTGTATAAATCCTACATTATACATTTCCCCTGCTACTTTCAAGACAAAGTGCTTTCTTCCATTATCACCAAACAAACATCATTAAAAGAGGGTGTTAACATCCCCGTGGCTTGAGACTTTTGTTTTCAAAACTATTATTATGAACCACATTGTGTTTGAGAACTCGGTGTCTCTGCAATTTGTCACATAGTTGCTGACTCACTGGTATTGATCAACAGCCCTGTCACCTCCCACAGATGCATTATGGTAATTCTGTGCCGTGGGGCTATACAAATCTTAGTAATTGCACATTTATACCACTTAGGGAGCTTATTTTTAGGACTAGAATACTGAATGGTTATTTCCTGATAATGGCCTATGCCTCCAGATGTGTATGATGATTGAAATCGTTATTTTTCTCGTTGCCAGCATCCATCTTGAAACGGCAAAGGAGGCTCGCCTAATGATGAACAGCGAGTTCATCATCCCTGTGACCGCGGAGACTCGCTCCATCAAACTGTTCCCTGACGAGTCCAAGCGGCACTCGCTGCCTGGCGTGGACCTGAGCACCTCTCTCAAACCTCGAGTTAACTTCTCGCCCGTCGGCATCATCAACACGAGGCGGCAGCAGTACCTGTACAGCCCGGAGATCCCTCTGGGCAGCCTGAAGGAGAAGGCCATCAGTATGCTCACCGAGGCCGTGCAGGGCGGAGGAACGCACATCCGAGACCCGGTGGGCGGCAGCGTGGAGTACCAGTTCGTCCCCATCCTGAAGCTGACGGGAACGCTGTTAACCATGGGAGTCCTGACCAGCGAGGAGGTGAGGATCATTCTCCTCCTGATCGCTCCCAACGTGTTCGGAGAGGCCAAGGAGGGCGAGGACGCCAAGGGGGACGAGGTGGCCGTGGTGGGGCAGAAAGAGGAAGTGAGCAAGAATGAGGAGAAGGCTGTGGAGGCGGGAGAGGACGAGACTAAAGACAGCAAACCGCTCATCAAAGGTCTGCTGGCGAAATCCCTGCCTGAGCCCGTCAAACGCCAGGTGATGATAAACAGAGTGAAAACATGCACACACATTTCAGCCATTCAATTGGACAGCGTTGCATATAACCATAAGTCCATCAATTCATATTCTAAGATTTCATTCGATTTCAATCCGATTTGCTTCACTTATTCCTCTTTTATAAGGAATCCAGTGGCTTTATGAGTTATATCTCCCAGAGAAGTGACTGCATGAGTGCTCAAGGAAGGCAGTGCTTGAATACTAATGCTCCTATCAATGACAAAGAGTCCACATGATGAAAAGATAGCTTTATTCTGTGCATTACGAAAATGGGGGAAGATCATTTCTTGGAGATGCAATAATATGTGAGAAAAAAGCCAGTTTATATGAAAATCATCCTGTTTAAAAAAGCACATCAACCATTTCAGAGACAGTTAGAAAGAGACACCGGAACTTCTCGATGTACTCTAGATTGCCATCCTCGCTGAATAACCTCTCCTTTTCAGATGTGCGAGCTGCTGCACTACTTCTGTGACTGTGAGCTGAAGCACCGCATCGAGTCCATCGTGTCCTTCTCAGACGACTTCGTGTCCAAGCTGCAGTACAACCAGAAGTTCCGCTACAACGAGCTGATGCTGGCGTTCGAAATGTCCGCCGCCGTCACTGCCAAGAAGACCAAAGAGTTTCGTTCACCCCCACATGAGCAGGTACTATACTGCAGTGGAAACAACAAACTAGGAGAACAGTTTACAACCTGTTTGAGATGTGATGTATGTTCAAGGTGGTTCGAGGTATTAAGGTCCTTACACACCAAGCCAATTTTCGGCGTTGATAGATGTTGATAGATGTCGGGCCGTCGATGAGCGTCGTGTCGCCCTACTCAGATTGGTGTGTACTGCACCGTCGTGTCTTTTCGGCCGTGTCGACACCTTCCGCCGCCGATTCGACATCGGGAGGCTGTCGGCTAAAGGCCGTCGGTCAAAGAAATCACTCTGATTGGCTGTTCAGCTTAGCGAATCAGTGCATGAGAAGCGAAACGGAAGTGAGGGACCGAAACCATCTATTAAGAAGGCAAATCTGAGATTTCATTTAACTCCAGCTCTCGACACAGGTTCGGGAAAGCCCCATGAGCTTCTCGCTGTAGAGTGAAAATGGAACGCACATGCTATTTGTTGTTTGTTTGTATCACGCAGTCTGTTCTTCTTCTCTCTGTTATCACGCAGTCTGTCTTCCGGTTGTTGCCTCTTTTGAATGACAAATACACACTATCGCCGCCTGCTGGTAAGGAGAGTTATTGCCACTCACGCATGCGCAGTTCGTACGTGCTACTTGGCCGTCGGCTGAAGTCTTTGCGGTGTGTTCCAGTGCGAAACATCGCCAAGACGCAGGAGACGTGAGGCATCGTTCTGTCGGGACTTGTTCTTTGGTGTCAGTTTGGTGTGTAACTACGGACCTTTAAAGTAACAAAACTTCCAAAAAATCACCCGAGCCTTTGAGGTGAAAATAATCAATAACCTCGTTTGGGACAGAGAAAGAGAGCACATGGTTTTGTTGTTCCCTGAATGCCTTTAGTTGTTTCCTAACTTTTCTCTCCCCCCTCTAGCAGGAAAAAAGTAATTACCATATGGGAGAGATGATAGCGACAGAGCAGCAGCTAGCTGTAAGGCGAAAGCTACGTTTCTGGAATATATAACTCCTGTATACGACGAAATGCAGAGAGCTTTTCCTGGCAGCGGTGTGCTTATTCAGCATTATATGAACCCATTTGGCAGCGGCTTGAATGCAACGGACGTTCAATTACAAGTAAAAGATCCTCCCCCCAGCTTTAACTTTACTTCCAGCTGGTTTTCCCAAAGGGTACATTGGGCCATATGTGAGGCTAAATTGAACTTTGAGTGAGTGGACCGTGCATCGAAAGTTAAACAGCTGACATTTAAGAGTCCAAAATAGTTTTTGCGGCAATTTGTGTCGAAGTTTAATGCAGCACTCATGTGGGAAACTTTAAAAACAACATCTCTTTTACAAATTGGGCTTGAAATTGAATGCAATGTTCCGAACAGGTTTTAATAAACCAAACAGAGTATTCATTTAAGGCAAGTGTAACAACACAACATGTTACAATATAAGAAATACCTGTTAGACCAGAGCATAGATGCTGAGAGGAAATGAAACCAACTTTAGTGCTGTCTGTGCTATCTATCAGACCAAAATAATCTCCTGAGGGTTTATACTTATACTGATAGCAGATGTTGAAGCAATCTTCCTTTTTCTCGTCTAAGAGGTCAGACTCAGGTTTCCTTGTGCTTTGCCATCAGGGCAGTGGGCAGACACCTTTTATTTTTGATCCACATTCACTCATCCACCACGGTAATCGTTGTGTAGTCCATAATTGGGATACAATATAATTGATTTTTGTAATGGATAACCATTAAATGGGCCAATATAAATGTGTTTATCTCCACTATTATGTTTTTATACCATGAGTAATAGAGATTAAGTGAATGACAAGCTTGCAATTATACTATCGTTGTAACTGTTTGAAGATGGAAACCCATACTTTTCTAAATCAATGTGACCCTGTGATTGAGTATTTCCTCTTGCTGCTTATTGGTTAACTATAACACAGAGTAAAGCATTTCCTCTGATCTCAGTTCTCCCTTACAGCCCTGTTTTCAGTGTTCTTCAGCCCTGTGTGTAATACCTGTGTCAGCACACTGAAGAGCCAGGAGCTCAGATCTTTGTAGCTAATGAGCTGTCCCCGTTCGACATCCATATCTCTTTCAGTGTGTCTCAGAGTAGAAAGGAAGAGAGTGGTACAACATTATTCTTCCTGCCCATTAGCAAGAAAGTACCAGCCATCTCTGTTCTGTTTGTGTTCGGATCCTTTGCGTTTGTGCTGAGAAGAGTCCCTGCAACACAGCAGTGCCTTAAAGATTTTTTTAGATCTGCACCACTGCAAAGCTTTCATGTTCAAAATCATTTTTAATTGCTCTTTCTCTGAGCCGTACACCCTTAATCACAGATCCCTGAAGAATAAGTAGAGTCCCAGCTAGAAATGTTTGGTTCTAAAAATATTCTGAGAATGTTACATTCATTGTTCTAGGAATGTTTTCAGCGGGAAGTTTTCTTTTGGTTCCCAGAACGTTCTTCTGAAAGGTAGGATAACGTTCTCTAAAAACATTCTTAAAATGTTTGGTGATAACATTATTAGAACATTATGCCCTACTATAATTAAAACGTTTTCAGCGGGAGGTTTTATTTTGGTTCCCAAAAAGTTCTTCTGAAAGGTAGGATAACGTTCTTAACATTCTTCAAATGTTTGGTGATAACCTTCCTAAAATGTTTTTGATAACATTGTTAGAACATTATGCCCTAGTATTCTTAAAACGTTTTCAGCCGAAGCTTTTATTTTGGTTCCCAGAATGTTCTTCTGAAAGGTAGGATAACGTTCTCTAAAAACATTCTTAAAATGTTTTTGATAACATTGTTAGAACATTATGCCCTACTGTTCTTAAAACGTTTTCAGCTGCAAGTTAGATTTGTTTATGTTGCCAGAATGTTATTATTTTAGAGAAGGATAACATGCTTTATGTTTAAAACATTATGCAAATGTTCTGTGGTAACAATTTACTAAAATATTTTTACATTATTAGAACGTAAAATTCCTGTAATTGTTCAACTCAAAATTCCTGATTTTGATAGTTTACTTAACTATTGGAATTTGACTATTAACACATGTAAAAGGATGACTCGGAATCAGCTGGTGAGTGTAACATTTGTTTATTAGAAAAGGGGAGCTGGGAGTGGAGGTTGGTTATGGCAGCAGTGGGAAACAGTTGTTCCAGGGTGGAGAGGCCTGGCTGGTCTTGGGAGTGTGGAAGGCCTTGGATTCCTCCTGGGAGAGACACAAAAATCAGTGTGAGGCAAAAGCAGGCAAAGTTGTCAAAGAATATGCTGATAAAAAGCTAGAGCGGCACGCAACAAACCTTTCACGGCAACAATCCGGCAGGGAATGAGTGCAGGCTGCAGGCTTTCATAGTGTGGCTGATGAGCAGGTTGCAGGTGTGGTTGATTGGAGATTGCTCCCAGCCATGTAGAGCAGACCAGCAGGTAGGTGGGGGGCGTCCAAAACACATCCTTGGAATGTTGCAGGCAAAACGTTCCACCTTTGTTAACATATCACATTAAAGGAACATTTTATAAAAACACTTTCTGTTGGTAACAATTTACTAAAATATTTTATATATATAATAATATATATTTTATAAGACATAATATTCCTGTAATTGTTCAACTCAAGATTCCTGGGCAAGTGGACTGACCACTGTAGTCATTAGGATGATTTTGATAGTTTACTTAACTATTGGAATTGAGAATGAATGAATGAAAACTTTATTACAGACTCAGGGTCCAGAGAGGCACACACAGTAGAAACAAACACATAGAAACACTAACAGGGGTTTCAGGGACGGGCAGTGATAGTCGGTCCGTTCTTCGATATCTCTGTCTTTGGTTTTCTAAGTGTTATTCAATCCATATGACAATAGAGATATGTGCATAAACAACAAAAACACTTGGGGTATAATGTTCGAACAATGTTATCACCAAACATTTTAAGAATGTTTTTAGAGAATGTTATCCTACCTTTCAGAAGTACATTCAAGGAACCAAAATAAAACTTCTCGATGAAACCATTCCTAGAACAATGAATGGTAACAAATGTTTTTAGAACCAACAATGTCTAGCTGGGAACTCAGACATGCCTACGCAAACATGCAATATCATGAATTACGTTAATTATTTCTTTTTATGGAAAATGTGGTGACATCATGTGGAACATTTTATAAAAAAAGAATAACCTCCTGAAAACATTATCCAAATGTTGCTTTCAAAATGTTCTTCTTTGGTTATCATGTAACATTGAGGGAATGTTTTATAAAGAACATCTTTAATGTGTTACCCAACAACGTCCAAAACACATCCTTAGAATGTTGCAGGCAAAACGTCCCACCTTTGTTAACATATCACATTAAAGGAACGTTTTATAAAACACTTTCTGTCATCTCAGGCCTCAATAACATCCTCAAAACATCCTCTGAATGTTGCAGTTAAAACGTTATTAACCTTAAACCTTATAGGAACATTATTTGAAAAAATAAACATCCTAAAAAGGTTATTTGAACATCAGATTAAAACGTTTCCTTAAAACCTTATTAGAACCTGTAGGTAACGTTAGCCAAAGTTGTGAGAACGTTCCCCGCTAGCTGGGGTAGTGGTCAGCAGCAGGTGTATACTGTAGGCAAAGACTGCTGTATGTTCCTCCCATGGTTTATTAAAAAGCCCTGCCAGGAATAGACATCAGAAAAGCCTAAACTGGACTTTGCATTTGCCTTTGCCCAGGGAAGCAGCTCATGTATATTTAGTCTGTTTTATAGTTAGCTTGTGACATACAGCAAACATAGCAGTTAGAATAATTAACCATTAAAGCACTTTGTAAATCATCTCATATATGTATACTTTTCACTAGACTTGATTTAAAAAAGCTTCCTACTATTCCTCACTGCATTGATCATCAGACAGATACTATTTGAAGTTTCTGCCTCTCACTGTAGGAGACTACGCAGGTTTCTGCTATTGAGTTATGGCTCCGAATATTAATGGTGCTTCTCTCTCTGTGTACCATCATTCTTTATGCCTTCTTTCACACACTATTTCTCACTCCTCCTCATCCCTCCTGCTATCTAAAATATGTTTATATTCCATTCCCAACACTCTCCTTTTAACCTTATTGATATGCTTGTCTGTTTCCTGCAGATCAATATCCTGCTGAATTTCAGTGCAGGGGAGGACTGCCCCTGTCCGGAGGGGATCCAGGAAGAGCTCAACATCTTCCATGAAGAATTGCGACTGCACTGTGGTAGAGTCCCACTGCTAGCTCGGTTTTATACTTTACAAATATTGTTGATTCATATATGTTAATATTCTGTATGAGAATAATGTAATAAATTGCAGCCCATGCAGGGCATAAAGGACTTCTAGAGAGGCTAATTTGCAGGCTTTTAAGAAATGATATACACATAATAAAACTGTCTAATACAGGCATATAAAGTATATTCCTGCCAAAGAGTATTAACCGAATATTGTTTTGCTGTTTTGCAGTTTCCATAAACTGCTTAGTGAGTTATATTTTTAAATCATTTAACTGACTAGGCAATTCACACACTAGAAATTCTCATTTTATGAATTAGAAACTGAAGATATATTTTCACACAAAGTGATTCTTCTTGATTCTTGACAAGACACAGAGTGATTTCTGTGTTGTACTCATTATATGAAGTGGCGGCGCCAGGGTACGGCTGGGGTAGGCTACAGCCATACCAATAAATGGCTTAGCCCCACCATGAAAAATGATGTTAAAGTAAGCAAATTAAATTAAATAATAAGCAAAATGCTAAATGTTGAGAACACGGCTTGCGAAAATATACGGGTCACAAACTGATCCTGCTGTAACAACAAGTTCACGTTACTGATGCAATATGGTTGGGACCATTCAGGCTTATGCTAGAAGAGGGGTGCAAGGAATAGTCCATAGATTACCCAACAAAAATACTCTGGAGCCGCCACTGATTATATGCCTGGTGTGAAATGGAGGCTACCAGTCACATGTGGTTGGCATGATCTAGTATTGGCACCACAATCAACACCACCATACTGGCGTCTTAACATACTAGACTTAGCCACTTTTGTAATAGTTGTGACTGAAGGCCAGTACAACTCACTTTGAGTGTCTGACAGAAATGTGTTTCCCCTTGCAGGAATTCCCATAGAGGAGGAAGAGGAAGAGCAGGACACTTCGATAAAAGGCCGTCTGCTCGCTTTGCTCTACAAGATCAAAGGTCCGCCCCAGAAACCTGAAGCAGAACCCACTGAGCAGGAACAGGCCGCTCCCAGTAAGTCACTCTAAACTACAAAAAAGCACAGCTGAGATGCAGAGACAAATTAAATTAACATCTGAAGTATTAAGTAATTCCTTGATGCTTTACAAATGAGCTGTCCAACACACAATCCTGTTCAACTAATTCCAATAGCATTCAAATGTGGCAAAGCTAACTACATACACACATTTTTACAATCTTTTCAACTAACATTGGTGGATACTTGGATTCTTATTGCATAGGATGATACAGGTAGCAGTGACTTTTGTCAATTACACTTTTATCTCAGGGCTACACAGCTTGCACGGGATTAAACCGTTGTTGCATCAACTTGCCACTGATCGTATCGAGAGCCTCAATGTGGTTTGATGGGAAGGCAGTGAACCGTAACGCATTTTAAATCTTTCTTTGATGTTCCACATTTTTCATTAAATTGCTATTGGGAAACCTTGAAATGGGTACAGATGTATCCATCATAAATGACACAGCACACACACACACACACTGTCTGGGTTCTGGTTTAACACGTTTTCAGCTTGGACCTGGGGTCAATGGTTTCGATATTCCCTTCTGCTGCCCTTTACTGAAAGCATGGCTATGTTCTGTTTCGAATAATGGAGGACTAATGGACATCTACCCCGCAGGACTCTGCTTTAAATTGTAATGCCTTACTCCAACCTCCCACACCTAGCATGCATTATTGAAAAGTTTCAGAAGCGGACAGATGATGTGATTCAGGATGATTGAGCGAGACATCTACACCAGATTTAGATCATATAGAAGTAGATATATTAAATGATGATTGCTGAAACAAGTTGCCCCTTTTCCAACCAATTCTACATTAAAAGATATATGAATGTCTCATATGTACATTTAGTATCAGCTTCCTAGTGTATAATCTGAGGAACAGGAAAATCCATCAAACCACATTTTCTTTGGGATTACAATTATTACTGTTCGGCCATCATTCAATATTACATGACGCAGCGTCTACAATCAACAGTACAGCACAGCCAGTGTTTTGTCTTTGCTAAAGTCACATCTTAGAGTAGCTTTGAAACATTTTTATAGATAGCTCCATATTGACTGTTTGTGGTCATTTACAGATTAGCTTGAAGTCAGGGTCGGTTTTTGTGTTAGTGGTCAGTGTTTGAGATAACGCAGAGCAGATGTGAATCTGAGACATTCACCTTCAGGGCAGCTCTCTCTCTCTCTCTCTCTCTCTCTCTCTCTCTCTCTCTCTCTCT
>CALSBZ010046704.1:269961-281336 GCA_943591055.1 Gobionotothen gibberifrons
CTGTCTGTCTGTCTGTCTGTCTGTCTGTCTGTCTGTCTGTCTGTCTGCTGCAGGTCATTGAGGTGATCCTTCCCATGCTGTGTAACTATCTGTCATACTGGTGGGAGAAGGGTCCGGAAAACTCCTCTTCAGATGCCCAGTGCTGCACTATGGTGACCTCTGACCACCTCAGCATCATCCTGGCAAACATCCTCAAGATCCTCAACAACAACCTGGGTATCGATGACGCCCCCTGGATGAAGAGGATTGCAGGTAACGACCAGGCTCAAGATTTGAGAGAAAGAATATCTGTCTATTTAAAGAGGGATTCCCTCTGGTCAGATGGTGTTTGTTTACCGACTTGCATAGTTAATGCTTGTAATAAATGAATATCCTAGTTTTTTCAGGAAATGTGAGAGAATCTTTAATGAATTGCTTCATGGAAACTTGCATTTAAATGTAACTCAGAGGTGGGTTATATTCTCATCAGCAGTAGAAGCAAACCCACTCATTCCTTTTCTGTTTAGAAAAACATAGCAATCATGGAAAAAGGTCAGACTCCAGCAAAATAACAATAAGTCTGAAAAGTAATTTTAATTAAGGAAACCAATCTAGGAAGTGAGGGTTAATACAATAAAGTATGATTGTTTTTCTCAACGGTTTGCCTTTTCTATGCTCATTCCTCTGTGGGAGTTCAGGAGAGGCCAGATAACATAATTGGTTGCTGAGGGAGACAACAGCCTCAGGCAATCACACTTCATGAAACTACATTTGAATATTTTACTTTCAACACATTTACAAACAAGGAAACTAGACAAAGGAAAATGCATGCTGTGCATTATTTATTCAACTATTCTACAACTAATATCTCTCGTGTTTATTAGAATTGTGTGTTGAGGGACACAGGTACAATTGCTGGTAAAGCTATGAATATTGAATGGCAGTTGTGACAAAAATAAAATGTCTGTGTGTTAATAACCTAGTTGCATATTTACAACAGCAAATTAAAGCCATTTTAGGTCAAAAATATGCATTAAATTGCGAGAAAAAAACTCTTGGATATTCCCTGAGAATTATTTTTCTTCCATTTTGATCAATTCAATACTTTTTAAATTCTGAGATTTTGAAGAGATGTTGTCCGCCAGCTCCTTGATTATATACAATATGTTTTCTACAATGGCCCTAATTGTCCTTTTGTACAAATCCTCACAGAAACCTCTCGTATTCTTGAAAGCATCATTTTCTCACATGTCCAAAATATATATATTTTTCCATTGTCTCTGTCCAGTCTACTCTCAGCCAATCATCTGCAAGGCGGGAGCTCATCTGCTGAGAACCCACTTCCTGCCCACCTTGGAGAAATTGAGGAACAAGACGGTGAAGGTGAGAGCTTAAAATATATTGTACATGGTGTAACAGCAGCGCACTGTATCCACTGCTCACTGACACCTGTGATTAAAGTCGATGTTAGCTGGCTCCATCATAAGCAGCTGAATTCATAGTGTATATATGAGCTAGTCTAAGAACATTATGTCGAGTACCCATCACCTACAGAGAGTAAAACGTCCTCACTAACTCCACTGTGAGAGTTTACAGGGAGGAGGTTATTACCACTGAGTTGAAAGGGGTCATGTGTGAGGAGAATAATAATTGGATTGCCAGAGATGAGTTGTTGATGTGATGCATTTAAAGGTTGTGGGTGAAGAGGAGCTGCTGAAGGCCGACAGCAAAGGTGACACCCAGGAGGCCGAGCTGCTCATCCTGGATGAGTTTGCCGTGCTCTGCAGAGACCTCTACGCCTTCTACCCCATGCTCATCCGTTACGTGGACAACAACAGGTACTGGAAAAGAAAGATGTGTATTTATTTACTAAATGAATTGGAGGATATTGATTTAGTAAGCATTGGTTTGCTCAGTTTAAGATGTGAATATTTTCTCTATTATCTGAGCTTTATCACACAGATTTTTTTCATTTTGATGTCTGTCCTGATCAGATGGAGTTAAACTAAGTGTAACCCTATTGCAAATGTTTTTGGTTGATTCCAGGTCCAGGTGGCTGAAGGAGCCGGATGCAGACTCCACTGAGCTCTTCAGGATGGTGGCTGAGATCTTCATCCTCTGGTGCAAGTCCCATGTAAGTCTCTTAATTCAATGTTTTTTACGTAATACAATATTAGTCCATAACACCATTTGATATAAGGATACTGCTTCATGAGGAAGGCTTTCCTGTTTAACCTCTTTTCATTATCCTCTGAATACAGAACTTCAAACGTGAGGAGCAAAACTTTGTGGTTCAGAATGAGATCAACAATCTGGGCTTCCTGACTGGAGAGGGCAAGGCGAAGATGTCCAAGGTAAATCAAATAGAAGTGACCTATGATATGGGTCAATACAAGGGCAACATTATGCTGTTTCCTAATGTCAATAAAACCACTAAAAAGCCCAAGAACTATAATAATATAATGTTACTATAATAAACTCCCCAATGACCCAAAGTGTTGCACTGAGTGACATGTTTTGTCATTATGATAAACTAAAGCTCTTTTTGTACCACATTTGCACTCTAATTCGCCCAGGCGCTGATTAGGGTACCTCTTGCTTCTCTCTGGGTTTAATGTTCACTTCCTGCTGTCCTCTTCACTGTGACACCACTGTGTCGAAAAGCCAGTGGCGAGCCGTGACTTTTATACCTAGGCCCTCTGACCCCCACCCCTTCCCTCGAGAAAAAAATTAAATAAGAGTTATTACGTCACAGCGTATACTTCAGCGGAATATCAAAACAACGGCCCGGGGTGCAAAACGCATCAATGACAGCGACCCTCTACCACACAAAACAACACCTGTAAATAACCCAATTTGTGTTCTTTGAAATTGAAAAGGATATTGCATTGTGTGTGTTACTTTCGTTGCAGTTGTATGTCTTAAGTGTAATTTGGCATGCTTTTATTTTGAAGGCGAGTTTACGCTGTTGACAGGAAGTTGTTTTTGCTATGGAAACAAGACAAGTTTCACAGCGGGGGGAACTTGTCATACAGTCCGCGATAATAAAACCCACCCATTTAGAGGGAAGATATGATTGGTCAATTGTACTGTCATTTGACATTACTCTCTCGTTCAGTTACTATAGAGAGGCGAAGTCACGCCCATCTACTTCCGCCCCATGGGACCTTATTTCTGAAAAAGTATGCATTGAAGTCAATGGAGAGAGAAAAATTATCTTTCGATCCCGTTTGAATTGTGCCACGAATTACACATATGATGTTTGTCAATCTTAAATAATAATTTCCATGTCAAAAAAGTCACAGTTTGTCGTAAAACTGTTGAAATATAAGACTATGAAAAATACGCAACTAGAAAGACTACAAATCCCAGAATCCCGGTCCTGCATGCTGGCTCTTAGGAACCGACTAACTCCCCTTGTGTGTATGTACAGCTCTCAACATGCCCAGACTTGGAGTGATTTTCACCTCTTTTAATACTTTCCGCCTCATTCTGAAAGAAAGAAGTGAAATGTGCCAAACATCATATGTGCAATTCGTGGCACAATTCAAACGGGATCGAAAGATAATCTTTCTCTCTCCATTGACTTCAATGCATAACTTTTCAGAAATAAGGTCCCATGGGGCGGAAGTAGATGGGCGTGACTTTGCCACTCTATAGCGGGCCCTCTGTGAATTTACAGCTGGACGTCCAACAGCTCCTGTCTTCACAGTAACTCACAGAGACGGCTAAAGGAGCTTCTTTCCTTCAACCCTTCACATTCAAACAGAAACTGAATAGGCAGATTTAAAGGATTTATTTCTTTGGAAATGTTATTTTAAATACAATTGAATCAAGTTATTTTGGTAAAACTAATGAAAAATATAACAAAACCAAAAAAAAAATTAAAATAAATATATATTTTTTTAATGTTTTAAATTTTATTTTGTAGAATATCTTATCTAGAGGGCCCTGACGGCTCGCCACTGCGAAAAGCTGAACACAACCTGAATATTTCCCGACGGGATCCCCAATGGCTCCATTTCTTTCTAGTGTGTTTCACAGACTCTCATAATGAAAGGGAAAGTCCTTCTCAGCTTTTTTCCTGTGTTTTTAATCGATTCCCTGACACGTGCTGAACAAGCCAAGTATGTAGATGTAGGCTGTTCTTCAATTCAACTGTATGAGTTCACACCTCTTAAATTCCCCTTTATAGCGAGGGTTTACGACGTCATGAGGATGTTTACCATAGTTGGGTTATAGGTGGGTCATATATCTGGATGTTGACAGTGATTGGTGCAGCAGCCACTCAGCTAGCTGTCACTGTTTATTGTTGTTTATTTGTTTTGGCAGACCCGAAGAGTTTTATTTATTTGCAGGGTATTTTTACGCGCTAGGTCACAGTTGAAAAGGAAAAACCTCCACTCTTGATCTTCAGGGTCTGATTTATGTAGAAAGACTTTTGGTAATGGTAGGTAATTAATCCTAATCGATTGTTCAGAGGGGAAACACCCTTCTTGTGCTGTCTAAATTGTATTTGAGTGCTTATTTGGAAATATGATGGTGAAGTCTCTTAGCTTTGCCTAGTTGAATAAAAAGCATTTTGCCTTTATGGATTCAATACACTTTAATTTCTATTTAGGCAGTCAAAAACAATTCATACTACTTGTTTGTATTCCTGTTTGGTGGAGTACAACATTTGAAAATGGCTTAAAATGCAGTTTGTAGTAATGGATCTTATTTTCTATAGTGCTTATCATGCACAACTAAGTGCTCTACATAAAAACAAACAATTATAACATCGACATAAAACAAGCCAACAAGTAGATAACATAGGATAATTCTACATTTAAAATACAATATAGAACAAGATGAAGTTATTGTTGGGAAAACAGCAGTGTTACTAAGCTGTGTCGTCACGATATCATTGTGTTCTTTCTCTTTGTAGTCAGGAGGCGACCAGGAGAGGAAACACAAGCGGCGCCGCGGCGAGTATTACTCCGTCCAGACGTCGCTGATCGTGGCGGCGCTGAAGAAGCTGCTGCCCATCGGCCTCAACATGTGCACGCCCGGAGACCAGGAGCTCATCTCCCTCGCCAAGATACGCTACAGTCTGGTGAGCTGGCAAAAACACGACCTTGAGTTAAAGTTATTAGACTAGTTTCATTTTAAAGTTCACTTGTTTATGCTGTATGTCCCACATGTACTCTATCTCTTATTACTCTGTCCTTTCATTGGGCCTTATCTTAAAGGTCTTATCATTTGATTCAATCATAGATGATATTAATGAATTTGTACCTTTTTAGAAAAGTTCAACTTTCTAAATCATCTAACCGTACAAATACTGTAGAT
This sequence comes from Gobionotothen gibberifrons, assembly GCA_943591055.1. Lineage (NCBI taxonomy): Eukaryota > Metazoa > Chordata > Actinopteri > Perciformes > Nototheniidae > Gobionotothen > Gobionotothen gibberifrons. The sequence goes on from CALSBZ010046704.1 coordinate 275,272, forward strand.
CAGTGGTTCTCAACTGGTGGGTCAGGGACTCGTTTCGAGTGGGTCGCTGATGTGTGATAAAACATTTTTTTATTTTGAAGGCCCGATTTTCTAACGCTGTGCATGCAGTAGGCGTTGGACTGGAAGTACCGGAGACCATACACGGCTTTGAAAACTTCTGTCACGTAGTGATCATCTTCTCAATAAAATATCTTTGCTGATGTTTTTTCGAGTCTTCCGGCCAATCAGAATCAAGGTTGCTGCCGGAAGTCCCCACGGAGAATAACTTTGCGGTGGAACTATTCTTTATACACCCAAGGGTACAACTTCAGATCAAAATGAATGAAATATGACCCCCGGTTTAATGATTGACAGGTCACAGAACAATGGGAGCTATCTACCCTTACCCACAATTTAAAGTAATTCACACAGACTCTCTCCTCTTTACTCTTCTCTCTGTGAGGAGCAGCAAGCTGTCAGAACAAAGTGAAAAACAAACAATGGCATAACATATTATGAATATGTCGGGTAGTAATAGATGTATTTATTTTTGTCTCAGAGGGTACCAGAATGCGTAGTTTATATGTTAGTATTTCTAAAAATGTCCTCGGGGAGAATCCCGCCAGACCCCCATGAGCATGTGTGGCTTTTTATGTTATACAGTTCAGCTTTGATTCCATCATCTCATTAAACCTTATTTAAAAGCATTCTTTAGTTCTGTGAAGGGATATATGCAATGTCATTATATTCATTCATAATATTGTATGCTGAAAAGCGTATATATTACAGCACACATTTTTTGTTGAATAGATTTGAGTGGTTCAAAAATTTCGGGTCGCGATTTATTGACAAAGGAAAAAAGTGGGTCCTGAGGGCTGCCCAGTTGAGAACCACTGCTGTAGATTAAGCCAGAGGGGTGCCTCTTCACCAGAAGTGCTGTGTGCACATGTTGCTGTACTTTAACTCACAGTGGTCACAATTGTCTTTATTGGCTTTACAGACCTCAGCTTCTATTTAATTATGTCAGTCAGAGGTTAATCATCTTTGGTGCAATAGGCATTCAGTGTTTATAGAACTACAACTATGAAAGCTATATTAAGGATTACTGCACTGACACTGCATTGCATTTTCTCTCTTTTGAATACCCTTCATAGAAAGACACAGATGACGAGGTGAAGGACCACTTGCGCCTGAATTTCCATCTCCAGGACAAGGTGAGAAAGTGTTTTGTGTGCGGTTTGAGTAATATACTTTCAAAGCTGCCGTTTATCTATTGATGTGGATGTTATTGTGCTGTAGTGTGAAGACCCGGCGGTCCAGTGGCAGATGAACCTGTACAAAGACGTGGTGGTGAAGAGCGAGGAGCCCGCTAACTTAGAACACACCGTGGACCGAGTGCAGAGCATCTCAGCTGCTGTCTTCCACCTGGAGCAGGTAGACACTTGCTTTTCATATGTAAAAGTAGATCAAAGATGATTTGACACGACAGTAATTACTTGGGTAAGACATTATAGGCAAGGGAACAAAAGGTTGCTTATGTGAGTGTTCTAATTATGTGAGTACTTTCAAGTGGTCAATTATTAAACAATCTACAGAAATGAAACAGACACCTCTATGCTAATTTATTAGTTGCTGTGTTCAGAAAAAAATGACTATGATTCACTTGTTTTATCTTTTAAATAATTCGTTTTTTTACAGTTGTACTGTAAAAAGCACGACCAATCATCAGAGCCGGCCCGGCTAAAGTAACTGGATGGCCTACCTGCCTGTCAGCCTTCCATCTGTGCACAAACTTATCTCGTGCCCTCATTGGTCATGTGCGCGTTCGTGTGTGTTGGAGGAGGGGCTCTGTAAGGAAGTCTGAAGGAAGGGGCAGATTTTTTTCATCTGCGTACTTTCAAATTCTAGCGCACTCGAGCTGGTTTCTCCATTCTTACCTAGCTTACCTTTTAAAATGAAATAAAAAAAAATAGCAATACTAAAATAAAACATATATGTGTAAATGATAATGTATTAAAAAAAATACAATCGGCAGAAATTAGAAGATAAAAAATAGCAGATTAGAATATGCTGTTTTTAGTTTTATATACAATTTTAAGCTTAGTATTTTCTTTTACACAATACCGTTTCAAGCACCTTCCCATTTTCATTTGGCTGTCGTCTCTTCTCGTCCCTCAGGTGGAGCAGCCTCTGAGGAATAAGAAGCTTGTGTACCATAAGCTGCTGTCCAAACAGCGTAAGCGTGCTGTGGTGGCCTGTTTCCGCATGGCTCCTCTCTACAATCTACCTAGGTGAGGGCTTTCTTTACACTTTGTGTGGATTTCCTGGAACTTATAAACAATGTCAATAATGAAATAGACATTGTTTTTGTTTCAATCTAACCGTACATAACAATCAACCACCAAGTAATCATGGGCATTATTTTTCTTGATTGTGTGCCCATGTAAACCCCTCATCGCCGCCCTAATGACATTCTCTCCTCTGGTTTGTTTTCTTGCATAATACTACCTCATCCTCCCTCAGATACAAAAATAATAATTACTTCCTGAATGGCTATCGGGAGGTTTGGCTGGAAAGGGCGTTCAAAGCCTCCAGCTTTGACCGCCTGTTCTCCTTGCTGACGGTAAAGTGAAACTACAGGGCGAATGCTTCATCTGTTCAACCCCCCCTTCATCCACCAGGCTGTGGACTGAACTCTGCCCAGCAACCAATTGTTTCTGCACTGTTGATTCTGATTGGTCAGCTAGAAAGAGCCACAGAATTGACTGTAACAAACTTATTTGGAAAGTGGAAACAAACTGCGAGCTGCAGGCTTTTGTCTCATTTCAGGTGTACTCTGAAGGAAGGAATGAAGAAAGGAGAGAAGAAGAAAGACAGAAATCAATTAGATTAATAGTCATATACAGTATTAAAGTTGTTTTATGTTATTTTGCTTCCTGCCATTATGATGATTTCTTTATTTGACATTTTGCCAAAGGTTGTGCAGTTTTACAACATATCCGTGCAGCTTTGTCAAAGAAAATATGATATCAATTAAAAAAAATAGCTCGAAGAAAATCTGTTAAAGCACTGATTTGTTGGAAAACTGCACATCCCCCCTAAAATGTGCATGCTCCTCTAATGAATTTTACAACTTTACAAAAAGAACTGCAGTTGTTTTATAGACCAAATATGACCAGTCAGAAGAGCCAGTGGGTCCCACATTGACCAATCACCACCCTGCCTGAAATGCACTTCCTGTAACCCCTTCCTTCCCCTGACATCTCTCCTTCCTGTCTCCTCCAAAAACTCACCAGTACCCGCCCTAATGCCACTGTACCTCCCTCCCCACTCCCCTCCATACCTCCCCCCTCCCCAGGCATCGCGCTATCAACTTCTTCATCCCGGCCTATCAGAGACTTTGGATAGAGGCAGAGGAATACTCCTTTGAGGAGAAGCTAGTTCAGGATCTGGCAGTAAGTACTGGGCTCGCCTTGCCCTTGCCCCACGTGCCCTGCGTTGGCCCCCCTCTGCCAGTCCTGTCTGCCGAATGCTTCTTTAGCTCCGCGCCCGTCGAGCCTTGGGAGCGCGCCCGGGTGGGGACCTCGCCCAAAGCACCCAGGGGCGGCCCCCGCTCTAGGCGCGCAAAAGCATCCAAACTGAGATCCGTCAGGGGTCAGAGGCTGCATGACCAACTCAGGAGACACAGGGCCAGCTCCGGCGCTCACAGCTGTAGAAAAGCAGGCTTTGCCTTTCTGACCGCAGTGGTAAGGAGGGCCATTCACTAGGACTCTCTAGCTGTTTGGCTGTCAGATCTGGATCCAACCCATCAGTTGTCTTTTCGCTGTACTCTGTAAGTCTGTAGTGTAAGTGTGAAGGTGGCGTTACAGTACGTTCTGTGGCCGTGACGTCAGTGGCATGCTCGCGTAGTGACGTGGAGATCACATTTCATATTAGATCTAGCCAATTCATCAAGACACAAAAACCATTGAATTAAGTACAGCCTTAGACACAGCAGCTTGTTGTTGGGGAAGGTTATTTTGTATTAGTGTCAGATTTATTTTACAAATCTGTCAGCTTAGTTTGTGTAGTTGTTGTCAGGCTCTTATACCGTCAGGGTCATTCTCCATGTTCAGTCATATCACCAATGTGCTGACTGCTTGCATCTGTTTGCTGTAACATGCATGTATTTGAGAAATGTTTCCAGTGCTGTTCATCTTCCACTCTTATCTTCCTCGCCCTGTCCTTTCCACGGATCACCTGAACATGACAAACTCATCTGCATGCCGGTGCTAGTTGAATGTTTCTGACTTATTTGAATGTTTTTGACAAATGTGTTGATGTGCACAATGGTCAGTAAGTTTGTGAAGATTAAAAACAAAAGATATTTCCTGAGAGGGACGATTAATGACTTGAGCAGAGCTAACTATTCACGCCTGTGGACTCCTGCAGAAAACCCCGATGAAAATTGTGGAGGAAGAGGAAGAGGAGGTGGCTGAGGTCCAACCAGACCCTCTCCACCAACTCATCCTCCACTTCAGCCACAACGCTCTGACAGAGAGAAGGTGAGGGAGTTCGACCTCTGAACATGAGAGTCAATATTACAATGAGCGTGCTTTTAAAATGCTGTCGAGTTCATAAATGATTCTCTAGGAAAAGTTAAGATTCATCAGTTTATCACATTTTATAGACCAACAACTAATTCATTAATCGAGTAGATAATCAAAGGATTGATAGATGAAAGAAATAATCCATAGTTGCAGTGCGTACTCTTTTTGCATGTTCTGTTAAAACGTATAAAATATAGTGTGAATATCTATAGTTGACTTTATTGTGACTTACCTTTCACTTCTTTTTAGTTACTTGGAAGAAGACCCTTTGTATATAGCGTATGCAGACATGATGGCGAAGGTACCAAGTTCTTTTTATGTAAAAATAAATCTTGAGTTAACATGGAAATTGAGTTGTGAATGAATGTTGACTTTTGTGTTCTTTTTATGTAAAAATAAATCTTGAGTTAACATGAAAATTGAGTTGTGAATGAATGTTGACTTTTGTGTCTTCAGAGCTGTGCAGAGGATGATGAGGAGGAAGAAGAAGAGGAAGTAGAAGGGAAAGAAAAGACGTTTGAGGTATGCTCTCGCGCTGCGTCCTTTAGCCAATAACTCAGCGTTCACCAGAAGCGTTAATATCTGTTACCTGTGAAGAAACAAGAGGTTCATGCTGATTGGTCACCGTGGCTGCTGTGTGTGTGTGGCTGCTCAGGAAAAAGAGATGGAAAAGCAGAAGATCCTGTATCAGCAGATGAGGCTGCACGCCCGCGGGGCCGCAGAGATGGTGCTGCAGATGATCAGCGCCAGTAAAGGTAACGATGAGCTCAACGTTCCTGTGCTTCAACATTCTGCCGGCAGCTTAAAGAAAATGATTCTGTTACTTTAAAAGCATTTTCCCCTGAAGACGGCATTTTCGTTGACTATTCAACCACTTGAACCCTTCTTTTATTTTTTTCGATATTAGTTTAAATTGAATTTGCTGCCATATTTTCTGAGGTTCACCTTGGTGTTCTAGCTCCATATACGGTTGACATGGGGTCCCATGAGGTCCAAATGCACGTTTTACAGTGCTGATGAAAATAGGGACAACAATTAATACTTATAGACCATTTCACTGCTAACCCTAAGGAGCAGAGCACACAGTGACATTTGTTCTCTGCATTTAACCCATCCTAGTACCAGGAGTCTAGTACTAGGAGCAGTGGGCAGCTATTGTACAGTGCCCGGGGAGCAATGGGAGTGGGGGGGGGAAGTGTAACTACTCTGGTCTTGAAAGAACATTACGCATCGAACTATTGTCCACAATCACGTTTATTTTCTTCTTTGTACAATTATGAAACACCGTGAAAACGTGTTCGCCTAGTAGACCAGCAGTAGAATTATGTTATCACATCGTTGACACTTTTAGCGCCCTTTTTACTCTCTCACAAACACAATATAAACATCCGGGGCTAGAGGTCACATGACTTCCGGAAAGTTAACTCTTATCATTTCAACAAAAATAAAACAAAGTTCAAGCACTCTTCAAAAAAATACAGAACAATAAATAAGGGC
>CALSBZ010046705.1:0-22150 GCA_943591055.1 Gobionotothen gibberifrons
TTGCAAACTAGACTGTCAAGGTTTCTGTTCAGTTACCGCATCACACCGCACGCGACCACAGGCCTGTCGCCTGCAGAGTTGATGATGTCAAGGAGACTCAGATCTGCATTTGACCTGCTCCTGCCAAATGTGAAAACAAGAGTGCAGCAAAAACAACTAAAACAGAAACAGTCCCATGACACAAACAGGAAACTGAGAAGTTTCTCACCTGGGGATAAAGTGTTCATCAGAAACTACTCTTATGGACGTAAATGGATCCCTGCGGTCATCGAGAGCTCATCAGGTCCAGTGTCATATACAGTGATCATTGGAAGTGGTCAAGTCGTGAAGCGGCATGTGGATCAAGTAAGAGCCAGATTGACAGACCCTTAGAGCCGGTGCTGGACTCCAACAGAGACACTGTGGTTCCAGTGACAATCGAGCAAGAAGGACCTCCTGCAAGTGAGCCAGTAGTTCTGTGTACTCCGGTCCCGCCTGACTTGCCTGCTACACCCGTGGTGAGACGATCAGAGAGTGAGAGACAGCCACCTGTATACCTGAAAGACTTTGTTAAATAGATAAAGTGATGTTCCATTAATAGAGCAGCATAGTTCTTACTTTAAGGAAATGTTTAGAATGTTAATCTTTGAAAGTGAAATGGTTTATGTCAGTACCTCAAAACGTTGTGTAACAGGAGTATGTTATACCCCCACCTTCGGGAAGTATTGTTAGCTTAAAGGGGGGGAAATGTGGTATCTTACCTTGTGTTTTTATTACATGTTATTGCATTTGTCCAGCAGGGGGCAAACTCACTCTTGGTATTAAAAGAACCTGTTGTACATGTTCCCACGAGGAAGTCCAAAAGTAAAAGTTTACCAAAGTAAAACCAGTTAAACCTACTCCTATGTTGTGGACATACAATTATTGATCACAAGATACAACAGCGGGGATGGCAGCTCAGTGCCCCTATGGTCATTATTTGTTTGCCACACACATTAAATAGAAAAATACTCTGAGCATGCGCAGTGTAGTTTTTACAGTCACCATTCACTTAGACAGTGAGAGGGAGGGGCATGATCGGGTTTTGTCCCACATGGCTCAAAACGGCTGTAGACACTAATTAGAAGAACACAGACTAAAACAGCAATGTACAGGCGAATCAGATGATTAAACATGATCTTAAAATATATATATATTTTTTGCATTTTTTTTGTAATCATTATTTGTAATACTTTCTGCTGACACTAGGTGGGGCTGTGCCAGTATATTACTACCAAACTCACCACACACATCAATAGTCTCCTGGTGGTCATACTACAGCAGAGACTTTTGAAGAATATGCTTTTGAATAATTGTGGGGAATATTTATAATGTAAAATCTTCAATAACTATGGCATCATCTTAAATAACTTTACTATTATATAATATATTTCTACCAAACTCACTACACACATCAATAGTCTCCTGGTGGTCATACTACAACAAGGAGTTTTGAAGAATATGCTTTTGAATAATATTGGGGAATATTTATAATGTAACATCTTCAATAAATATGGCATCATCTTAAATAACTTTACTATTATATACAGTATATTTCTACCAAACTCACTATTTGCATTGTTGTTGTTAGCATCTGGTTAGCTAGCTACGCTAACGGATATTAGAAGCTGTTGCTAAAACAATGAGAGGGAGAGCTCTCTCCTGTCAGACTGAGAGAACTACAGCCCAGTGATGTAAGGGGCTCTGGGTGTTTTGATAGTTAACTTTAGTCTAGTTATCTCAGTGGGTCTCAAACGGTTTGGTCACCATTTATGAGAATACATGAAAAACAGTTATGAAATACTATATGACAGTAAAACAAGAATACAGTTTAAAAGGGGAGTGATTTGTAAAATATCCATAAAGAAAAGGAAAATCTGTGTACAGTTCTGTTTCATATGGATGTTGTTGAGAGATCCATAGATCTCTTAATTTTGCACCAGATGCTTTTAACTTCAATATTTTAATAAAAATCTCCCATTTTTCGTCATAGTTTTCGTTGACGAAATTAACACTGTTTTGGAACAAGTTTGATTGTTTAACCGGAAGTAGCTGCAGGGTTTTGAGAGGATGTTAGTTTAACTTGACTCGGGTCCAGTCATTCGCCCTCTGGACGGTAGCTGTTAACTAGGAGTGCGAGCAAATCCACAAGGATAACACACAGACGCGTATAGCCTGAGGTAGTGTAACATTACTGTTTCTGTCAACTATCTGTGTGTGTCTGTGTGTGTGTCCTGGTGTTATTCTGTTAGCTGGTCTAAAAGCAAACAATCACCACGGCTAAGTTAGCTCCCTACTTTAGCTCAGTTCATCCCCGGACAGTTTTTAGCCTTACTCAGAGCGGAAGTGTGCTATGTGATGTCATATTACAGTATCACCTTCAGAGATGTTACATTACATAACAAAGGTCACAAATACAATTGTTACGCGTTATCATTTTGAGTACTCTGATAACTGTCTGCTTTGTAACGTTGCCTTACTACATCCATAGAAATAGCGTATCTGTACGTCCCGCCACTCCTCATCGGTGCAGGATTAACGGGACAGTTCCATCGTATCTGAATGCTACCACAACATTCTAAACTAAGCGTGACCGCGCACAGTAGACGTGCACGTGGCCAACCAGTGTCCAGGTGACTTCCAAGAAGCACGAGTCAATATCTGAGTCATGACAGGGCACGTGCTTTATACATTATGTACAGTACCCACTGAAAGAGTCGCTTACTGTAGCCAAAGCAATGGCACATTATTTTACCATAGTTGAAAACAATCAAGGACGCGTCACCTCCAATGTCAATATATATAACACTTTGAAATATGACTTTAATGTTGACCTTTTTGTAATGTTTTTAATATGTCATCATGTGTTCTGATTTTAATTATGTACTATCGTAGCACACATTCTTATTATGTTACCACATCATATATCCTTTATATCTAACTGACCAGCTTCAATTACATTTAGTACATTACATACTAAATGTTTAATTTGTTTTTAATTAAGTCTTGAGTACAATTTTGAGGTACTTTTAATGGAATAGATTCAGAAGTTTCTTTATTTTTCGAACAGCGGGGAAATGTAAATTGTTACAGGAAAGCGGACAGTGCAGATTAAGATGCAGAATCTAATTGAGTAGATTAACATAGAAACTATTCAAAGTTAAAACTTCTACTTAAAACAACTGTTTTAAAGTTTCTCGACAAAACTTCATTTTACAAGACAGGGACTGATCCTAATGAGCTTTCAACTATGCTATTCAAAATCAAAAGCAGAATGAGCTATTCTCCCAGTATTTTATTTTATACGTGTCTGAAAAAACCTGCAGCCTACCACGAGCGAGCAGCTTAAGAACACCACAGCTTGGTATTCCTGTGAGTTATTACAGTTGCAATGAACAGGGGGATAAATAACTGCTGTCCAGGATCTGACAGCTTCTGGCCCAAGGACGCTTTGACGTGTTGATTGCCGGGCCTGGGGATCGCCAAAGCCCCCGCTAGACAAAGTCTACTCTATACAGTGGTCTTCTCCCCCCCTCTTCACACAGAAGATACACACTTGATTTTCAATGACTAATAATCAGTAAACTCACTATCCATAGGACGCACCTCGATTGGATTTCCCTGATAATAGATGTTGAAATTAGCTTCAATTGGAATGGAAATCGTGATGTAAAAGGGTTTACGATATGCATGCTCTCTAAATAAATGTGTGTCTCTGTGCAGATGCAAGGGGCTGGTCCATGGGTGTAAGCCGGCTGGATGTCTTTTACAGGAGACTGCTCCTCTCCAAACTCTTCATTGGGGGATGGGGGAAGCCTGAAGACCTCAAGAGGTAACATCAGAGAAGTGCATTTTTTCAAGGCCTTGTTTACCTTGCATTATATTTCAGATGTTTCAGTGACAATGGATTTCATTTCAGTATTTACTTAATTATTCAGCGGGGTACTTTGAAAAGAACATATCTCCAGTTCTTTTTTTGTTTCTGCTTTTGTTGGAGGTGTGTGGGAGTTTTGCCATAAATAAATCGTCTTTCAGATGCTGTCTAGTATTTAAGCTTTGGGTGGGTAATTGAATATTTATAGTCAGCACCTCTCTATGCCTGGTTTATGAGCCACAGTAGCTCCTGTATCTTAAAGTGGTGACTAGGCTTAAATATAAGCTGCTTATTATAAGATAAAGAGAATGTTGTCAAAGACTGTGTAGTGTCATTTGTGCGTAATTAAAACCCAGTCTATCAGACTATTCTTTTCTTTAAAGAGGCCCTTTTATTCTTTTTGGGCTTTCCCCTTTGCAGTTGTGTTTTATCGGTAGTTGGTTTCAGACAGAGGGTGAAAAGAGGTGCTGCAGCACAGGCAGTATGAATAATAATAATATATTTTATTTATAAGCGCACTTTTCATTTGCGTAAACAAAACTCAAAGTGCTACAAAATGAAAAAGGGTGAAACAGGTATGAGACAAATAAAGAGCTTTTAGAACATTAAAGCATGGAGACATGTCCCAGTAGAGGCACTACATACTGATATGAACCTGTAAATGAACATATTCGATCCCCTTTAACATTTAGTATTTTATCAAATCGCCTCCAAGATGCACTTTAAAAGGTAAGAGTTGTTGACATTGTAAGTTGATATGCGTATGAGTATATATTCTACTGTATCAAACAGATCAGTGCTCCTAGGGAACCAGTGAGGAATCAGATGGTTCTGTACTGATGCTGTGCTCTTCTCTCTTCTGTTTGTGTTTCATAGAATCTTTGAGTTCCGTAAGTACATTGGTGACAGAGAGCGGTGCGGGTCTCTGGTGCCTCAGGACTATCCCGTTCACATAAATAAGGTACTCCATCTGTTCTCTCTTCAGTGCGCACTAGAATAACTGTTTTTGGATGCTCATAGATAGGTGTGTTTGTTCCTTTGTGTCCAGACAGAGGAGCACACTGACTATCGGATCCATGAAGGGTTCTTCATCTCTCCTCTGGAGCACCTGGTGCCTGGAATCCTGCCTCCAGAGGCTGTCAAAGCCAGGTACAGACATGATGACCTCCTCTACTTCTATGGATGGGCTTCTAATGTACAGAATATGCACAAATCCTGACATTAAATGTAACACATTTTTAGACCGTTTAAATATCACATCAGTGACACACTTAAACGTACATTTGCTATACATTGATTATAAGAGCACAACCTCAGTCTGATGCTTCAGAGGTGGTGAGTGGGTGTCTGCTTCTCATAGTGTGTAGGGTTGGGCTAGTGTAAACATTTTCAAACCCGCCTTTTAGCCAAATACCAGATCGGACTGGTATACCTAATTCTACCCACCAAGTGACTATACTTGAGTCAGTAGCCGCCCATGTCTTTTTAAAAATGTATTATTCATCTATTCAAGATTATACACGAACGATGATCATACACTCTGCAGACATGCAAAGCAACACAAAATCACTTAAAGTAAATTAAAAAATATATATATTTGTATCATTTTTTATAGTGCTAATATATTGTTTTAGTTCTTAGTTGAAATCTTCAACATGTGGTTCGGAGTCAGCCCTTCTCCTTTTTTTGGATAGGAAATTTCCCTAGAAATAAAATGAACTGCACAAAATGCTTCCATACCATCAGCTTTGACGGACATAATAATGTCTCTGTCCTGGAGTTGTACTTTTTGTCCCGTTGTCTTTTAATAAAATATTGCTAATACCAAAACATTCTACAATACATACATTCATAAAATAAACGGCAAATACTTTTTTCTTATAGATTATAAAATGTACAGGAATATTCAATATCAAGTCCATATCGTTGCAGTGTCTTTTTAGCAGGATATATTGTGTGGAAAATAATTTTAAAAGAAACCTTATTACCTTTATTATTTAGCAAAAATGTGTTTCCAATAGATGTCTCCATAGAGTGAAGCCCAAGCCAATCCATTTCTATGCAATTCCTAATGTATTTGTTTATATGTTAGTAATTGCCCTTCGCCGCCCATGTCTTTGTGTCCTGTTGCTTGGTCTGTATGGTGTGGTGACCCAAGATGGCGATCTGCACCAATGGTTTCACTTTCTCTTCTGGGCTTACCTCTGTCATTTCTCATCTCTTATAACCGCCAAAAAAACCTCACAAAGAAATGTATTGTAAACAAATGTGACATGAGCCTCCATGCGCTTCTTTCCACCCTAATGGAAATGTGATCTTCTTAATGTTGTCTACCTCAGCTCGGGGAAGACAGCCTGTCTCACACGGTATTATTCCGACCACAAAATATATAAGCAGAGCCAGTTGAATCCAAAGCAGGATTACAACCGGTCCAACACTAATGACGTTATTCAACATACAAAAAAAGTCAATTCAAGTGAGAGAACTTCAATGGAGGAATTGGCACGCTCCAAGGAGTGCATGGAAATGGGATGATGAATATATTTCATGTCATCATTCCCTGTCCAAGGTGCAGACTGGAGGAAGTGTTAAAGATGACATCAGTCTGGACAGCAAGCGAGATCAGTATGGACAACCAATGATTAACATTTGAATACATAAATAATTATAACAGAACAATGCATCCCTTCCTCACTCGTTCCCATTGGGCAGCAACAATGTGCTTCTTCTGTCTTCAACCCAAATCTCTGCAGAGTTTTTTTTACTGTTGTCCTATGCCATATTATTCCATCTCCAAATGTGTTTTTCCCTGACAATTACAACAATTACAACAATAACAACGTTTCTCGCGGGTAATTGTAATGACACATAGTTAAGGTTGTTGACAGCAGTTTTTGTTTACTAGTGCTATTTTTTCTCCATTTTTCTAAACAAATAATGTTGACTATCTGAATATTTTAAATATATTTCAGGTCATTTTATCACAGTGTTGGTCTGTCATTAACCAGGGCAGAACCATTAATGAGGCCTTTAACAAGACATAGTGATTGAATCATTCTGTCGTTCAGCCACAGAGTGGATTCTGTGTCTTTACAGTGTGTGTGTGGTTTCAGGTTCCAGTTTATAGTCCCTAAGAAGTGGCAGAAGAACAGACCAGTATGTATCCACTTGGCAGGGACGGGAGACCATGTAAGGCTTTACACATTTCACTCTCTACCTACACGTAACCTGAACCTTGTGTGTATGAAGTGTACACATCTCCCCAAGCAGGCACTGATAGATTCAGTACGGCCAATAGTAATGCACCTGAGGTCCTGATTTATTTCTCTTGTCAATGTGCTTTTTAGCATGTGTCTTACTGTGGATTTTGAGTTTAATATGGCAATATTAAACAAAGAAAGTTAAAGACTTGCCTGGTCGCCAAGTTACCATCTTCTTGTTTGCAACACTTCAAAGCCCGGCTGGGATCATTACACAGCTTTCTCTGTTCCTTTGACTCTCTAAGTATTAATGACTGTGTGTGTCTATGTGTGTGTCTCTGTGTGTGTGTGTGTCTCTGTGTGTGTGTGTGTGTGTCTCTGTGTGTGTCTCTGTGTGTGTGTGTGTCTCTGTGTGTAGTTCTTCTGGCGTCGGCGGACTCTGATGGCCAGGCCGATGGTTAAAGAGGCAGGAATGGCTTCGCTGCTTCTGGAGAGCCCTTATTATATCCTTCTATTTTCTGATCGCATCTGCTTCCCACTTTTTACTTTTAAAACTGTTTTGTGAGACAAATCACTCAGTAACCAAAGCAGCAGTGGTCAAGATATCAGAGTGCTAGGTGGTCATTCTTCTAGCAAAGACTGCTTGATCACTACAGCGCTTTGAGCTAAAATGAGGTATATTATAATAATATATATATAGAAGTACAGTTAGAAGTGAACTGTTGTTAACATGTTTTAATCCTTGACTGATCTTTCACATGGCTACCGTAAACCCAAAGACCAACTGTAAGTACATTTCTATTCACACACATGACCTGTATGATTGATTACCAATTTGGCATTTTTACATTTAAGGCGGAAGTAGATAAAAGTAAGCTTTCAGTTTAGGAAAAGAAAAGCATAAATCAAAAAAGTTGGAATCATTTCACAGAGATAAAAACCCCTGACAAAGCAAGTACAGTTTGAATCTGATATCTATGCATGAGGTTGTGTAGTAAGGACACAAAACAGTGCAGTAAAAAAAAAAAGTCCATTTGAGGTCATCCAAAAGTAACAGAAATGAATCAGGTTACATTACTTTTATATTGTGATACTCAGATGACATTACTGATTACTACAAGTAGCTAGTAATTGTAATGGAATACATTTGTAAAGTGTTACCCTCCCAACCCTGATTGTGATACAGGAGTCATTGCAGACATCTATGGTGTGGTCTGAGGCTTTGTTTCTCATGAGTGTTGGAATCCGTCCTCTGCTCACAGCCAAGGCTGCGCTCGTGGTGGTTAAATACTGATATATGTTTTCAATGGATTTGTAACACTGGGATTATTTCAGTGTTAAGTAAACAGGGACATTATTTGTGAGTACTTTAGGCGGTCCAGTCTAAAGAATGTGTCAGACCTGCTTGTGATGGGAGGGGCTTTGATCCTGGAGTCAACAGTGCTTCTCCGTTGGCTGGAGAGAGAAGGGTACTGGCCACTAGGAATGACTGGCATCTCCATGGGAGGATATGTGAGTCATCATAACAGCACACATTCTTTTGATTTGTTATTGCACATGTGCCACCCTGGACACCCATTATCACCAGCACCTTCTTTATATGTGAAAGTATATGTTTTGCTTGCAAGCTTGCATACAAATACCAGTGGGTCCATTGTAATACCTCATCTCACCCTATTTGTCATGTCTTGTGTGTCTTTGTGTGTAGATGGCGTCCCTGGCGGTGACAAACTGGCCAAAGCCCATTCCTCTGATTCCCTGTTTGTCCTGGTCCACTGCCTCAAGTGTCTTCACCACGGTAACACTCTTTCTATCTCAAATAGACCAAGTCAGTTATTAGAGCAGCATTACAATTGACATCATAACCAAACATTATAGTTGGTGTTGTTATTATTTGTTTACATTACATTTAATTAGCTGACCTACAATAAGTGCAATTTACAATAAAGTTGCAAACTCAGAACAACAAGAAAAAAATATATACACTTCAAAATAAGCCAGACCATTGTGAGAGCTAGTGTGTAACTTCTAAATGGGCGATCGCGGAAATGTTGAGTACGTTTTAATTTTAGAAATGTATAGTACGAGTCCCCAGCACATAGACTGTTTTGGTCTTTAATCTTTAGCTAAATGATTCACATTCACACCTTGTTAAATAACCAACATCTATGATACATCTTTTCAGACCTTGACACATTTGCTTTGACAGAACGTGGTTTATTGTGAAAAAGACACATTTACCACTTTACCATGTGCTTCTCTCCATCACAGAAGCATAGACATGATGGGTGCTTCCTGAAGTTATGGTCACATGACAACACATGTGCACAGTTAGTTAGATACAGGGGGTGGGTCAATGTACCCACTGGCTGACCTCCCCCACCCTCCCCTCCGACCCTGTGTTTGCAGGGCGTGCTGAGTAAAGCAGTGAACTGGAAGGAGCTGGAGAAGCAGTATGCCATCAACTCAGTGTATGAACAAGAGATCATAAAGCTGTTGGAGTACTGTGGGGTAGGCTATGCTTGAACTCTTTTGAAGGATCGCTTACTATACAAGGAAGGATTGGAAATGTCTACATTCTGCATGTGATGTCTGGATTTCTCACCAAGGATTCTGCTTGAGAAATAATCCCTAATTCAGAACACATACATGAACACTCATCTTTTATCAGGTTGATTCCTTTAAGATGGCTCCAGAATTTGCGAAGAATGACGACTCTTTGAGCCTGTCTGGAGATGTCCGAGTGTCTGTGGGTCAGAGCACCAGAGCTGGAGGGGAGGCTGAACTCGTGGACCAAGTGTTATCATCAGGGACCAGCGGGGGTGGCCTCGGAGATCTGCCAAGGTCATTGATTTACATACAGAGTTTTACTCTTTGCCTTTTTTAAGGACAAGGCATCAAATGTTACGTTATATCCACTATCGTTTCCCTCCTCACCTTTCCTTCTTCTTGTTCTGCTTTCACATGTTGCATGCTCCAAGCGGCACACATTTTCAAAACATACTTTAAATGCAGCAATATACAATCTTCCCTACAAGCCCAAGGACAGCCAACTGCCTTCCGAAAGGCATTGCACTGCTTTGCTGAAAAACCTGAAGGTGAAACGTAAAAGATGGAGCTTATTATAAAAAAGACAAGTGGAATGGTTTCTGTAGCTGAAAGTATGCTAAAGGAGTGTGATACCCAACATGGTATGAATACCATGAGCAGTGTTGTGATCATTGGATACAGAGAGCACAAGATGAACATTATTATCTCTACAGTGGACAATGGTTTTTCAAATAAATAGACAATCTGTCAAATTCCAAATTATCCAGAGTCCCCTAAATCTTCCAAATCGACCCAAAATGTATCAAAATCAGCCCACAGAGTACACATATCTTTTCTGGTTGAAACTGCAATTTTTGTATCCTGAAAATGTCAGGAATTGACTCGGCATCCTCAATAACCCCCAAATCCACTCCAAAACTGTCCAGATCGGCCAAGCCATTTCTACTATTGTCCACATTCCAACCGTAGTCGCAGAAGTTGCACTGTTTTGTGTCCTTTAACCTTAAACCTTTCTTTGTAAAGCTGATGTTCTTCTCTTCTTGTTTAGAAGCCCAGGTGCAAACAACCCACTGCAGGGCACGAAGACGGAGTCGACAAAATGCTCTCGACCCTCATTACATCGAGAGTCTATAAGCTTCATGAAGGGAGTGATGGATGAATGCACACACATGGCCAACTTCTCTGGTGAGTTTTAAGGTGCAGAGAGGTTACCTTGGGTGGTGGTTGGCTAATGGTTACACAACCTATAAAAACATTGTGACATCACAAAGTGGCCAAAATCTGATCAGCTGATTTTCAGAGAGGTTTTTATATAAATGGATCAGGACAAGAAGAGAGGCGGCCATTGTTCCTGAAACTCTCCGAATCTCTTAACACATAGGAGACAGATATGAATGTATAAAAGACTTGAAAAAGTGGATTTTGAATAATAGGTGACCTTTAACACTGAAAACAATGAATCACAATAATATAACCCTCATTATATACAAGCATGTATGACCTTCTTAAGATTAGGTCGATAGAGGAAATACTTTTTAGAAGATCCTAAGTTAATGAAAACGTGAACCACATATAAGTTGGTTTTCAAAAGAAAGGTTTCTGTTGAATATTAGACCCAGGTTTTTGCTGCAGGTTTGACATATGTAGACAGTCGAGCTGTCATCTGTAAAACGTGATGTCCTGTATATTTGTCAGTGTCAACATGCATCTGAATTAGATCTGTCCTTCCAACTGTCCCAGTCCCTGTAGACCCCAGTCTCATTATCGTGGTCCAGGCCAAAGAGGACGCCTACATCCCCCGAACAGGAGTGCTCAGTCTGCAGGAGATCTGGCCCGGGTGTGAAGTCAGATATCTGAATGGAGGACACATCAGTGCATATCTGTTTAAACAGAGTGTCTTTAGGTAAACTCCTACTCAGGATATGTGTTGTCTCGTATCACGTGGTGTGTTCCTGTGTTTGGTTGTACCCAGGTAAACTCGTGCTCACCAGAAAACAAACAGTTTGACTTGTGACACTCTCCCCTTTGTGAGCCTCCTAGTATGACCTGATGTGTTGACGTTATGTTGTTGGAGTTAATGGTCAGTAATAAGTGATATTGGTGAAGACCTGCCACATTTGACTCTTTTCTTTCTCTGCCCAGTGGGACCAAGCCATGCTGGGATTAGAGCCTTTTAGTTTAGTTGCCAGTTTACTGAACCCGGAAATGTTGAGTACCCCAAAGTCTTAGGAGAAAAATGTATAAGAAGATAACAAGATAAGAAGCACTTTATTGATCCCAATTTGGTAAATGTTTGTGTTGCAGCAGCATAAAAACACATTGCATTGTACAATACAATTGAAAAGACTAGAAATAAACAAGAAAGTAGAAAATATACATGTTGAATTACAAATGGAATTACAAATAGTAATAGTTGGGGTCCCCAGCGCATAGACACTGCCGGATGCTAACTTGCATATGTTGGGCAATTTGAACAATTACCATTACCTGTAGATCATTTACAAAGATACCTAATACATCTTGTTAAAGGCCAAAATGATGTCTGTACACACACCAGCCAGTAACACAGTATATCATGAGTGGACAGAGTGATGAGTCTCTAACAGAGAAACAGTGTACTCGTGTCAAGTCCATTTATTCTTGAGATCATATCAATATTCTAACCTTATCAATTGAATAGTTGAAGACCTCCTGTTGTTGAGCTTGTGAAAAACAACATGTGCACAAGTAAGGATGCTCCAGCTGTTATTCAATCACACATTAACCAGGTGCTGTCCAGTGTTCATTTTGGCAGCTATTTTTCATTTAGGCTTAGTCTTTAGACGGAAATGGTTATTAGTTTTAGTCACATTTTAGTCCTTTTTATCCTTCATAGTTTTAGTCGACAAAAACTCAAAACGTTTTAGTCCAGTTTTAGTCGATGAAACATCTTTACATTTTAGTCAACTTTTAGTCCAAATGTTTTCTCTCTTTAATCTAATTCAGTCATATTTATATAAGTTATAAATAAAATATATGTAATTATGTTATTATATTGTACTGTACTTAACTGGAGTATTTAAGTATTTTGCTACTTAGTACTTCTACTCCACTACAGTTCAGAGGTAAATGATGTACTTTTACTCCACTACATGTATTTAATCAATTTAGTTATTTTACAGATCTGGATGAATGATGTGAAATATAATCAAGTCTTAAATCAGACTTTAGTTCCACCTGGAGTAAATCCACCAGCTACCCTGCAGTATACAAAGTCATTCAAACGAGCTGCACCTTTACCAGCTTTGAGAACACTTTCATGATCAATCATTATAAAACATATCATATATATTATTCTGAAATGGACCAATCTGCACAATGACTACTTTTACTTTTTGTACTTTAAGTATATTTTGATGCTAATACTTGTCTACTTTTACTTGAGTAACATTTTGAATGCAGAACTTTTACTGTAACAGAGTATTCCTACACTCTGGTACTTTTTTACTTAACTACAAGATCTGAGTACTTCTCCCACCTCTGCACACCTGATGTGATAACGTTACTAGTAATTGGGGCAACAGAGTTAAGAAAGTCGAAAATTGTGCATTTCTCCGACTGAATATGACGCTTTTTGGCCAGCTGTTTGTTCATTGTGTATGGCAAACGAGCTTTGTCCACATCGAGCCTTGTAGAGTGTCTCTATACTTTTGAACTCTCCGTCCCCGGCAGATCTCTGTTTCCTCATTCACACCAACGGTGTTTCAGGGCCGGTTCGGAGCTGGAGCTTGAAAAGCACCGGGTTTTCCTGTTCACACCGCAGCGGAGCAGCCTCTTAGCTCCGGAATCCAGTTCGTTTCAAGCACCAACAAATTGTCCGGCTAGAGCAAAAGCACCGCTTACGTCGAGGCGGGGGCAGGGGCGGGATCAAGTCCTGAACAACAACAAAAAGCCCGTGTTTTATCCAGTTTGTACACAACGATGGAGAAACTTAACAAGCAGCAGTGGTCCACTAAAGAGACCAGCTACCTACTGGGAATATGGTCTTCCGAAGAGGTACAGAGGAAGCTGGAGCACAATCTGCCGTTGTTGTTGTTGTCGGTGTGAGCTGTGAGGGGTTTCCGCGCGGTGTGGCTTTATGAAGCAGGCACGCAAACGGTTACGTCATGACGCAAACGATGACGCAATGACGCAGCACTAGTCGGACTCTGGGCGGTGTGAAAAGAGCCGGAGCTAAACCGAAGAACCGGTTCTGAACCTGAAAAGCTCTAGCATGGAGCTTGAACCGGAGTTGCATTGGTGTGAATGAGGTATAAGTGCCGCTGCAGCGTCTGTGAGGCCCCGCCCCCCCACACAGACCAGACACAGGGAGATCGCTCTTATGATAATAATATTGCAAATTAGAAACGTAAGATGCAAGAATCTATTTTTAGCTCGGCATCGTCTCGTCTTTAGTCATGTAAAAAAGGTTGTTGACGAACATTTTTCGTTATAGTTTTCATTGACGAAATGAACACTGGTGCTGTCAAACTTGGGGGTGCAATTTTTGTTGAACGGTAAAAAAATAATTCTAATTTAAACCCATGTATCGTGCTACATTTTGTGTTGTTGTTCTTAGAATTGATTGCATATCTGTTTGTTTTTCAGACAGGCCATATACGATACATTCGACAGATTCTGCCTGAAGTATCCCAACCTGCACTAGCCATGGCAGGCTGAAGCCTTTCCTCCCTGAAACTGCATCAGGATCCCTGGCTGGAAAATGAATGCCTGTCTATAGACCAGCTGTCTAATGTATCACATTACCTAATTCTTGTAAGAGATGACAACTGTTGAGTATCAAATGTGTTGTTTTCCAGTCCTGCCAGTCTGTAGTTGTCAAACAACACTCAGGCCTCTAGCTTGATGTGTTAAACTGGTGTTAACAGACTGGTGAAATACCTTTAACAGTGTGTTATTCATATTTGACATGGAGAAACTCTGGATGGAAACACACCCTGTGACATTCTAATGGAAAAAACAATCAAGTAATGTTAAGTCAATTCAGCTCACTGTACAGACACTTTTCTAACTGAGAATTGATTAAGGAACACTTTTAGCAGATGTCATTGTTATGCAAATAGAAATGTTATTGGTTATATTTATAATCAATACGATTTTCATAAATTCAACTCGTTTTTTATACCATTACCAAGGTAACAGAAAATGTAGTAGTGGGCAATCAGTCCGAGTTGAGTCGATTGCTGTGCTTTCTAGAAGATTATGAAAACCAGGGTTTAGCATCATGTGAAAAATGAAATTGGCATAGAAAGATTCATGTGGACTATCAATCTGTATATTTCATCTTGTTAATACCCATCCAACCACGAAGAAAAAGGTTTTAAAAACAATATTATCAACTGACACATTTAAAAAAATGTTGGGATGAAAAATCAAAAATTAAAAAGAATGTACTAAAAATGAATGTAGTAATAATTAATAATACTGCATCAAATGTTTCCAACAACAACAACAAGCGAGAGGCAAGACAACGTGGAAATCAAAAAGCATTACACTTTTTTGAAGTTACCCTACAATTCAATATTTTTGTATATAACTCATCCTCAGCTACAAGGCCAGCACGTGTGTCCACATCCTCAGGGAGGGTCTCTCCACTGTAGCACGCTGAGAGAGGAGAGGGGACCGGGCAGTGAGGAGGTCTTCAGCAGGATTGGCCATTTTGGGTTACAGAAGTCAATATTGTTGTATTTTCCTGTGTAGCCTCTTGATGGTGCTGTTCCTATGAATAAATACAGATAGTGATGAAAAACTGTTTTTAGGGTTAGCTTGTGTTTTGCAAAAGGAACATGACTTTGTGTGGGGTATGTACACATAACCCGTACATTCTATGAGTTAAAAGTGTGTCTCGATGACGTCAGGCAGGGGTGTCCAAACTGTTTCCACTGAGGGCCGCCACATACAGAAAAACATACTGAGGGCTGGGCCCCTCACTAGAGGTGAGGTGTACTGCCTCATAAGTTAAGTTATAAGTTAGCAAAATCAATCAAATATAGGTAAATGATGCTTGATACTAGAATATGCTTTAAGAAAACAGCCTCCTTCACAGCTCTCCAGAGGGTTTACTTTATTGTGTAACTAAAAGTGTTGCAGCTCATTCCTTACAGCAGAAGCCTCAGATTGCTTATAAAAAGGGGAAATATGGAGGGTCTATTTCAAGTTATGGAAATAAGTTATTGGGCTTTTTTGATCAACTAAGATTTGTTAGAAACATGTTTTCAACCTTAATCGACTGGATTTAGTCATGATAATACATTTTATTTTGAACGCTTTTTCAGGTGCTCAAAGACACTTTACAGTGGTATAGGCACTGAATTTATTTGACAAATTGGGCCTATTGATACATTAATTCTGAGTTGCATGTGTGGGCCATATTCCATTAGCCTATACTTTTTCAATTAGCTGGGGGCCAATTCAAAAGGGTCCACGGGCCACAGTTGGCCCCGCAGCCTTATTGGACCCCCCTGACGTAAGGTAGTTATTATTAGGTCATCTGACTGATCTCAGGACAGCTGTGATAGGGTTGTAGCCTATTGCCTAATATGAAGAGCTGAAATGGAAGATAGGCAGCTCATTATTTTTAATCAGCTATTAATAATATTTCAGTCTTGTTACTCTGCGCTCTCTGTTCCCCCTCCGTATATGTGCCAGATATTGTACTTTTTCCACCACTACATTTAATTACCAGCTTTAGTTACTAGTTCCTTTATAGGCCTACATGGTTAAGAATCCTTGCAGCCCACTGCATTAGCATAAGTTAAGCTACAGCTGTATTTCAAGTATTTAAAATGGGCTCCCCCATTCCAGCAGCAACGTTAGATGCTGAACACATTTTGTTGCTTGTTTATAGCTGTGAAGTGGAACCGGATGTGACGTGACTGCTATATGCACCAGCTGATCGCAGCAGTAATCAGTTCGGTCATTACTGTCACTTTCTGAGCACAGCAGCAACGGGTCACGCGCTACTGACAGGTCGCGGGAAAGTGCCGCGCGTGCAGCGGACACTGTTTGTTTTGTTTGACAGACTGCTCAGTGTCGAGGCCTTCCTACGATGCTAAGCTAACCAGCTAGCTGTCACCATTCATGTAAACAAGTGGTGAAGGCAGTGGACGGTCAGGGTTATCCCCTCTCAGCCGGACGGTGAGGACAGTGCGACCGGCCTACACTCCTCCATGTTGAGCTAATGTCTGTTCTGGTTGTCGGAAGCCTATGACAGTGACTTTCAGCAGCGCTCCAGGACAGCTACAAGATGTGGATAAAGCTGTTCTTCTTGCTCTTGTATTTTATGGTGTTGTTTATGCTAGCGAGGCTCTTTGAGGCAGTGGTCTGGTATGAGACTGGGATGTTCTCCACCCACCTGGTGGACCCCGTGAGCCTCAGCTACAAGAAGCTGAAGACCATCCTGGAGAGCAGGGGACTGCCTTACTCCGGCCTGGCCGAGAAGAAGGATGTCAGCGAGCTGGTAGAGAAATCAGGTAAGGAGGGGGGAGGGGGGGTCATGGCTGACATTAGTGAGTATCACATTCGTCCTATAATAATGCAAATTGCTACTATATGCACTTTATCTAGTAGAGATTCGCTCATGATGCCAAAGTTACAGTTACAATGATCCTACAGTGTATATACTGGTCCAACCTAAACACAAAATATTTTATGTTGAGACATTTTGGAAAATGCTTTAATAAATGATTTTACTGTAACAATAACCTCTAAATGCAGCACTTCTTAACAAAAACAAACCATTCTTCTATACTGACTTTAGACATATGAGACTAAAACATTCAGAAACATGTTTCACTTTAGGATCTGGGTGTTTAGTCTAACTCTTTGTAACTCTGGTCCCACAGGAGAGCTGACACATGGAGAGCTGTACTCGGCCATGAAGAAGGAGAAGGAGCAGACGGAGGCAGGAGACGGCAGCACCATATTCAGTGGAGAGATGCACTTCTATGAGTTAGTGGAGGACACTAAAGATGGGATATGGCTGGTGCAGGTAATAACACTCAATAGTAGGATATATGAATGTATTGTACGCATCTAGGTACACATATTATTATATTACTACAGATGAGTGGAGATGAAATAGTCTTCAATAATGATTATGAAATAGTATTTTTGCTTTAAATTGCCATCCCTGGTTTGAAGATGGGTCGGGTGGTTGCAATATCTCCACAGAGCCTTGATGCACTGTGGACATTTCACATTGTGCACAGTGGCCCCAAGGAGCGGGGAGAGAGGGCAAAGCTCTAGAGCCACTAGCCACCTTCCTCCGGGACATCCCGGCAGCTTGTGGCGCCCCCCCCCCACAGAGAGAATGTGCTGTGTATAATTCTGTGTTGTTACTGCTACAGGGCAAGTAGCTTAATGCGGTCACAGAGCAGCCTAAACGTCTCCTTTACTCTGTTTATTGCAGTGATATGATCAGCATTAAAGTAATATCTTTCTCTCTCCCAGACAATGTATGCTGATATGAATCACATGGTAGTATCAGGAGCTCATATCCAAGAAAGTGAACACCCTTGATTAGTGGTACTTTATTTCATATTTTAGGCATTTCACTAACTGTTGTATACTCTATCGGACAACAGTTAAGGCAGTAATGTAATCATTTCATTTCAAAGAATGTATGACGAACTTCAGATCCATTCATGAGTCGGGCAGAACATTTAACTGCTACACGTGTCTACAGTCTATTTTCTGCAATCAGGTTCACACCTCATGGTGTTCAGGTTCATGGTGTTCAACCACTTCTGTCATTCATGGTTGTAGGAAGTAGAACATTGTTTGGTATTAGCTGTGTGACCCTGTCCTGTCCCGTGACCCTGCAGGTCATTGCCAAGGACCGGGAGGCCCTGCTCAGTCAGTCTAACTGGGGGAAGATGGTGCAGAAAGTGTCTCAGTTTGGGATCAGAACTGGAACCTTCAACTGCTCTAATGACTACAGGTGGGATGCAGGGCCTACTTCAAATTCCCATAATGACACATAATGCTCATCTGGCAGAAGCATGTGGAGCAATTGTGTTCTTATTTGTTTGAGATGTTCTAATGTTCATCTTTCTCTACCTCTGAAGGTTTTCTTTTTGTAGAAAAACTAGCTAATGAGATGTTTGAGCTATAGACAAAATTCAAATGCCACAAGTTCAGTATTAAGTAGAAGATACTATCGCCATTACTGAAAAGATAAGGCACATTTTAGTCTGACCTTAAATCCTGTATGTAATTCCATTGTGGGTTGATACCGTTTGGTTTTGTATTGACTATAGGTCTGCCAAACTTAGGAACTTTTCAGCTATAGGGGATGCTACGGCATCATCATGAATTCATCGTGGACAGCTACTCAAATAATTAAGGGCTCGAATCAGAACCAAGTTTATTGCCAGGTACGTTAACACATGCAAGGAATTTGCTTTGGTATCTGCTGGTGCGAACATACAACTAAGATGGCGCTGCGGATGGCTGCTTAACTCTTTTTTTACTGTAATTGGAACGTAAATATTGTATTTATTTACTCCACTCCATTTATCTGATTGCTGATTGATTCCTCCCCATATGTGTAATATAAATAGAATAAAAAGTAGCTGACTAAAAATAGGCCAGTTTGTAATTAATGAAGACTTCAAACCATTTAAGTTTGCCTTCATTCACACACTCTGTCTTCTCCTCATTCACATACAGCAATCTCCCGTATATCTATTTCAGTGTCACAGTATCACCTCATACTGTAAGAGTTGTTGCATTAGAAAGACCATCCACTGTGCAACAGAAATAATATATGAAAAAGCCTTGGGTCGGCAACCTGCCATGTTGTAAACCAAGTGATGAACAGGACCATTGATGTGGGGCTGTCAGTGTGGGGGGGGGAACCATCCAGCAGTTGTCAGCTTCCGCACGTATGTCTTCCTGTCTGTAGGAGAGTAGGTGTGTGATTGTATACTGACATGGTGCCTCTCTGCTCCGTCACCAGGTCCTGTATCAAGCGTGGCTGGCAGCGCTCCACTCTCATCATGTCCGTTCCTCAGACTTCAGCATCAAAGGGCAAAGTCATGCTTAAAGAATACAATGGCCGTCGCATTGAACCTGAACACATCTTCCGCTGGATGACCTCACATGTGGCTCATCGAATCAAAACACTGCATCAGTCTGAGCAGCTGGTGGAGGAGTGGCGCTCTGACCCCGCCCACCCGGTGAAGATGTTCCTGTTCGCCTGCCTGCCCCAGCCCCCCGCCTTCTTCTCTGCGCTGTCCGTCAAGTTTACTGGAAGGATCGAGTTTGTTTTCGTGGACGTACATCACTGGGAAAACCACAGCAGCTTATCGGAGATAGATGTGACACAGAGCCCCGCCTACATTCTCAAGATGCCTGAGGGCATCTATCGCTATGGCAGCAGGTGCAGATTAAACATTTTAAATTATAATGAGTTATTGTACATAAAAAAAAAAAATACAATTTGTTCCACTCCTCTCCATTTCTCCTTCACTCTTCCTCTTTTTGTCTTCTCCCCTCCTTCACTCCTTCCCTCCTTCACTCCTCTCCTTAATGTCTCCTCTACGGAGTGTGGACTGGTAGCTAGAGAGCTGACAGTTCACCTCCTGGGCCCTGCCGAGGTGCCCTTGAGCAAGGCCCCCCACCTGCTCTGGCAAGCTGGCTGCCCTTTCACTCTGCCACCTCCCCTATCCTACATGTGTGTAAACACCAGAATTAAAAAAAGTAATTTCCCTGTTGGAGATTTATAAAGTATGTTTTTGTCTTCTTCACCCCTCTTCCTTCCTTTTCTGCTCTTTGTCTCCACCTCTTCTTTACTCTTCATCTTTTCTTCAATTGTCTGGTAATGATTTTTGGAGCCAAGGCAGAACGTATAAAAGTTAGAGCTGGGCTTCAGTTTGCAATGTTCAAAACAACAGAAAATAAATCTAGGTGTAGTCATGGACTCTGACCTGAGTTTCAACAGTCACATTAAAACAGTTACTAAATCAGCCTACTATCACCTAAAGAACATATCTAGGATTAAAAGACTAATGTCACAGCAGGATTTGGAAAAACTTGTCCATGCTTTTATCTTCAGTAGACTGGACTACTGTAATGGTGTCTTCACAGGTCTCTCTAAAACATCTATTAGAAAGCTGCAGCTAATTCAGAACGCTGCTGCTCGAGTCCTCACTAACACTAAGAAAGTGGATCAGTCCCAGGGGCGGCGGGTACTGTAGGCTAGGGAAGGCTAAGCCTTCCCAAATCTTTTTGTCACTGCATCCTGGTAAAATAAAAATATAATGTATAATGTTTGTGTCTTTTACATTAGCGCTTCTATGCAGCCACCTGTGGCTGGTTATCAACTCGGTAAATCAAGCCAGGGTTTCTTTCTCCAGCTGAGAGCGCATTCACGTGAAAGGGGCGGGGTTAGCTACATTTGACCAATCACAAACAGGGACAAGTGTACTGACAGCGCAGCGTCATACTTCATTAATGAAAAGTAAATTAATATTAGACAAATATGAACTTTAACCATCCATGACTCAAACATATAACCCAGGATACAAGCCACATAGTTGCACCTGCAAGGAGAATACAGAACAACTGGTTAAAAAATAAATAAACTACAGTGTTTGAAAGCATACAACAGTTTTATGATACTGCCCCATCTAAGACACGAGTGGATCTGACTTTAATTACATTTGAGTTGAGTGTTTCGTCAAACTAATGTGTTGCTTAAAATAATACTTCTGCATACAGTATGTGACAATGTGAGTGTTGCACGGCCAGATACGGCTCAAGAAGCGGACTCAGATAAGGAAATATATGACACAGCAGCGTATTGGGTTATGGTTAGGGTTAGGGTTAAATAAATGGCAAAGATATGTAGAAAATAAACGCATTTAAGATACGTTCAAAACAAACGTAACGTCGAAGAAAATTGTAGAAAAAAAACGTATTTGACATACGTTCATAACAAACGTAACGTGGGAGTATCATATGCACGCAAAAACGGACTTCTGCGTATCTATTGCACGACTTTGCAAAGTCGTGTCATTTGTACGCATTCTGGTGAGATCAGGCTGGATATATTATGATATTATATGATCGATGATCTGATTGATGATGTGAATGATAAGTGCGACACGTCGGCGTCTTCTCTGCATACGGCAGTTTAAACTGTATTTCCTTTATCCTGTAATATGAATTGATAGATTTAAACTCCGCACACTGAGCTCTGATTGGTCAGTACGCGGTGCTTTCACGCCAGAGGCGGGCAGCGTCAGGTAAAAAAAGTTATTTAGCCTTCCCAAACCTGAGCCTCACGCGCCGCCTATGATCAGTCCTGTTCTGAAGTCTTTACACTGGTTCGTCACCAACACTAAGAAAGTGGATCAGTCCAGTTCTGAAGTCTTTACACTGGTTCCACACTAACACTAAGAAAGTGGATCAGTCCTGTTCTGAAGTCTTTACACTGGTTCCTCACTAACACTAAGAAAGTGGA
>CALSBZ010046705.1:22160-37339 GCA_943591055.1 Gobionotothen gibberifrons
TAACACTAAGAAAGTGGATCAGTCCAGTTCTGAAGTCTTTACACTGGCTTCCTGTCTGTCAAAGAATTTATTTCAAAAATACTGCTGCTGGTTTGTAAAGCATTGAATGGTTTAGGCCCAAATACATTTCTGACCTCCTGCTAAATTATGAATCATCCAGAACTCTCAGGTCTTCAGGGACCGGTCAGCCTTCTGTCCCCAGAGTCAGAACTAAACATGGAGAAGCAGCGTTCAGTTTTTTGCTCCAAATATCTGGAACAGACTCCCAGAAACCTGCAGGTCCGCTGCAACTCTTAATACTTTTAAATCCAGGCTGAAGACTTTTCTTTTTGCCGCCGCTTTTCACTGTAACTTTTATTCATGTCTTTTTTCTTTTAATGTTTATTTTATTATCTTTGCTTTTTAATGACTGTTTTTAAATACCATTTTCTTAATGTCTTTCATTGTTGTAAAGCACTTTGAATTGCCTTGTGTTGAAAGGTGCTATATAAATCAACTTGCCTTGCCTTTGCTTCTCTTCCTTCTCTCCTCTCCTCCTCTCTTCAGTATCGGGGAGTTCCTGTCCCTGGCTGCTATGGATACGTTCCTGCGCGGGGTCCAGCCAGAGGTCAACGATCTGTTTGTCCTCAGTCTGGTCCTGATTAACCTGCTGGCCTGGATGGACCTCTTCATTACACAGGTCACTTGTTTTTTTACTCAAGCAACGTACTTAAGTACAATTTAGACAAATGGCTCATTGGTCTGTGGGAACCTTACCTCTTAATTTTTCCATCTCTTTCCAAAAGACACAGATTACTAGCATATTTATGAATACCAAAAGAACATAACGGCAAGTGAAAAAAGCACATGTGCTGTACAGTTGCAACTTACAGGCGGAACAAAAGCTGTCACATTTGGCCTTTTCTGCGTCATTCTTCTGCATTTGCCTTCCCATGCTGTAGACCAGTCCCCCACTCCGGCTGGAGGGATCAGGTGCAGAGCTACATGAGCCACTTGACCTACTTTCTATTTTACATGATCAGCTTTGAAAATATGGTGCACTTTTGCAAATGAAACTACCTAACACTAGTCAACATGTATATAGTTTATGCAGTTTTACTACACTGTATTTCAATCTTCTGGGTAGTTATTTCACAATGTATGAGACACCTTATACAGAGTGTTGGACAGAGAGAGGAAATGTCCACTTGGTTCTGTATTTTTTGTCCAGTTCACTTTTAACATGTTTTCATTTTCATGGACAGGGAGCAACCGTGAAAAGATTTGTAGTTCTGATCCGAACACTTGGAACATACAACTCTATACTGCTGGGGTCCTGGCTTCCTGTTCTGGTAGGAAATCATTCATACCCAACAACAACTAACTTCAGTTGATACATTCTGTTGCTCTGGAGATAGAGGGGCTTTAATGTGTCCATGGGCAAGATCCTTTTGTGAATGAGCATATACAGTGGCAAGAGAAAGTATGAGAGCCCTTTGGAGTGTCCTGGTTTTATGCATTAATTGGTCAATAAATGATCTGATCTTCATCTTAGTAATAGTCACAATTATAGACACAATCCATTTGAACTAATAGCGCACAATTGATTGTTTTGTTCTTGTCCTTATTGAATAGTTTATTCAAACATTCAGTGTAGTTTGGGAAAAGTATGTGAACCCCTCGCTTCCAACAGAAGCCAATTGAGTCAGGGGTATCAGTAAAAAAAGATTGGAAGTGTTGTTCGAGCTACTTTTGACTTTTAAAAATCACTCAAAACATTTGACTTTGCTATTCACAAGGTGTGTCTGCTGATATGAACCATGGCTTAGTGGATTTTCCTGATTTCAGTGGGTTCTATCTTTTCCTTTGATCAGGGGATTATACCAGCCTCACTATTGACTGAACTTGAGTTGAATTGATAGTATTGATCACTAATCAGTGATGGGTCCCTCCTTCAGGCTCTCCTCCAGCTGCCCTACCTGGACTCTCTGTACGGTTACAGTCTGAAGCTGCTCCGGTATGCTGACACCACCACCCTGGCCAGCCTGGTGAGAGCTGACTGGACCTTCTACTCCTCCCACCCAGCCCTCTTCCTGTCCACCTACCTGGCTCACGGCCTGCTCGTCGACTACTTTGAAAAGAAACGCCGCTGTGGCGTGAGGAGCCAAGAGGACAGCACCACAAACCTGGAGTGGCTGTCCAATCTGTGGGACTGGTACACTTCCTATCTGCTCCACCCAATCGCAGCGCTGCAGCAGGTCCCATCTGACTACTCAGACTGGGAGGTCGACCCCAACTTTTTATTAGAGCGTTTGGCTTTCCCTGATCTCTGGCTGCGCCCATTAGTAAACATGGAGTATATTGACACCCTGCCAACCTGGAGGTTCAGAGCTGCTGGTCCGGACAGAGGAGAGGGGGGGGGTGTAAAGCTGGATGAAGAGACAGATAGTTCACATTCAGACACAGAGAGCATGAAGCAGTTGGATGCAGTTCCCATCAGATCTCCAAACAGCAGCAAGAAACACGAGAGCTCATTGAGCAGTCAGGACAGCGGTAAACATTTGTGTGTGCACACAAACACAGACCCCAGCAGTAGCTGTGAGTGTGTGTGTGCTGCTGCATCACCACTTTGCTGTCGTCATGGGAACAGAAGCTCACCATTAGCTGACAGAACGGTGGAGGACGGCAGCCTGACATCCGAAGACATCTCCAACTATCAGCACTGTGATTGGTCGGTGTGGCCCCGTGGCGTCCTGCAGTGTCTGGAGTGTGTGGTGTGTCTGGAGAACTTTGTGAGTGAGGAGCTGCTGATGGCCCTGCCCTGCGGCCACGTGTTCCACCAGCAGTGCATCGTGGTGTGGCTGGCCTCCGGCAGACACTGCTGCCCGGTGTGTCGCTGGCCCAGCTACAAGAAGAAGCTGCAGGGGGCTGCAATCAGAAGCTCCACGGGAAACACCCTGCAGGACTGATGCGTACGTCTTACTTCGTTAGGGCTCAGCTGTGTATCGATGTTAAATTGATCAGCCTAGATATTGTCTTACATTTTGGCTATGGTAATATCTTATATCGTAATATATATATAAGTGTGTTTTCCTAGTTTTGAAGGCTCTATTACAGTGAATGGATGTCATTCTATGAACTAAAAAGAGATTTCAGCTGTTTACTTTACCCACTTAATCATTATAACCTCATTATTTATCAAAAATGTCATTGTGTAAATCATTTGTGAAGGCCCCAATAGTCAACAGTAAAAATCGATTTTGAAATATTTGGTGAAAAATAAGGTGATATTTGTTTTTCTTCATATGGCTCTGCTTCATGTGTCCTCTCTACTCTCATTGTGGCTCAGAGCTCACTGAGACTGTGTCTGATATTATAACAGGTTGCTTTTGGTAAAGTTTGGACTGGGAAGGCTTACATAGATATTTTTAAACTGGACCTTTTTTTCACATGTCATAATGACTAACGGGCCTAATATTTTTTAAATCGGTTCAGTATTGAGAGGGAGTGCTGCAGCCAGCAGTCGCTAAACGAACTCCAATGAATCGCTTGGGGCTTTTCCGCGACTTCAATTTACGTCCAAGAATGCTTGCTCCTGCCACGGAAAGGCCTGATTGTAATATAAAAGCCTGACTACATCATGAACAGGACCCTCTAGAAGCTAAGGGAGAAGTCTTTTTCTGAAATCTTGTGTTGCATTTGCATTATGGAAATCGGCTAAATATTCTGCCATTACATGTCAAATCAACACTTTGCTAAGCTCTTTGTACTTCAACACATCTGATAACCTTGGCTTGACACCAGCTTTCAGCCAGTGTCTTCTAGCAACAAGTCACATGACTCAATTACAAACAGACCAGAGAAGCAAAATGTAGAACTAAACATTGTATTTCTCTTACTACAGTATAATGTTGTCTGACACTTATCGAGCGATTACATTGCAGACTGTTATTGTCAAAACATGTTGTCCCCATGAATACATATACACATGGGGACACTGGGTCCAGGTTGGAAAGTAGAGAAGTTAAAAAGACAGGTGGTGGGATCCTGTTGTCATAAAGCCATAAATCAGCTCCTAATGTTGGAGGCAATATACGGGCCGCTATTAGATAGTGAAACTATGACAGCCCACTCACCATGGGTTCTTTATCCAGAGTAAACAAGCACACTTTGTAGTAACTGAATCACAAGACAATTGTAAGAACTACATCCTATGTTATGACTGACTGCAACTGCAAACACTTCCATGCTGAATGTATGTGTTTAACATTTAATTTAACATCACCATACTGGCAACTCCCCAGAATCTTAATTTCTGTATAAGTATTTATTTTGAATGTGCTTAAACAAGTTTCCTGCCCTACACCTATTAATAGTTTCTGCCTTAATTCTGCCCTATCACATCCAATCAAATTCAATGCTAAATCTGTGTTTGATCACTCGCAACTAATATACAACAGTCATCATTCATTGTATTCTGACTGTGCCCAAGATTTACGTACTCATCTCCAAATTACATTCAAGCCCAATAACCACCTGATTTGCACTAAACCTCAAGGTTTCACTTCACATTGTAGAAGTTGTTAAGTCTATGCAGTGGAGCATCTGCCGACTCAAAGCAAGACAAGAGCAAGTCTGATTCACCTTTTACCCTTTTGTCTCCATTGGGTCTGCATGTCAAGTCTGCACCAGAGTACTCTGACATGTGGCCACATTGTTGGAATACAACAATTATAATTCAGGGACATATCAGCCAGAAATGTTTTTGAAACAAATAATGTATTTAAAAAAAATACACTTTTTAATATAATTCAATTTATACGTGAGTGGGCTCCACCAACCACCTGAGGCCTCTGCATGTGACTTTGAGAAGCTCAGGAGAGCAGTCTGAGGGCTGCTACAGCACTAACCAACTACAAACACTGCTCAGTGCTGGGGACTTATTTCTAAATGCAGTCAGCATTATAGCCTCTTTAGATTGTTGCTTTTAATTTAAACTCTGCTTTTATCGACCTTGTTTCCAGCAGCAGTTTCAGTGAAGAATTGGAGACCAAAACAGAGCTAAAAGGATAGTGAGTATTGGAGTGTATCAAGTGAACACACACAGGACTCCCATGAGATGAGCATGTTGCTTGGAGCCTTATGGGAATGGGCCTCTTTTTGCTGATGTGTTTACCATGTCAATTTTAGAGTATGATATGTCAGACATGTTTAGAGCTTACCAAAAAAAAACAATGAATGCAGCTCCAACAACAGAGGTATTATTCAATCAATGCTGTATGATGATTGACCTTAAACAATACAGAAGGTTGATTGGATATTTTAGAAATGAATTTGTTGAGATCACAGCTTTCAGATGCTACATTACTACAAGTATTCAGCGTGGATGGATTTATACATGTTTTTTCCCTTCATTAATCTATTGATGCCTGCCAGGATGTGAGGTGCAGTCAGGCTCTGACACCTTGACACCATGGGGGGCCTGTTGTGCTGCTGACGTTCAGCAGCACAGAACAAAATCATGAGAAACCAAAGTTCACTTCTTATACCATAAACAGTTTCACCACGCCTCAGGAGAAGAAACAAAGCTCTGATTGAACGATGGTAAGTAGCTCTCAATTCTCTCTTTTGCAAAAATGTAAACCTATAAAGTTTTTGGCGCAATTCATGAAAAATAATACCTGGATTTTTTTGGGAAGTTTTGTATTGCTTTAAATATTTTCGGAAGAAACTTAACATTAGACCTACAGCCTTCCCTGGGCGTCACTTGGTTAGAAAAAGTGGTGGGGACACTTTCAGATTTGAAAAACCACTACTGCATTAAGGGCCCGCAAACAAGACATTTATACATACATATGCTTACAAAGGTTTTTTTGAGAAATAGTGCAATAACTATGTTACGCTGCTGCAAAGCTATTCTCTATTCAATGATCACTAATATTAAATGTGTCTCAGGTCCAAACGGCACCTCTTGGGTTACCAGAAGTACAGCCAGAATGTGAGAACAGTCCTCCAGACTCTACATGTTCGCATGTCCAAATAAACCTCAAAGTGTACAATTCTGTGTGCAAACTATCTTCAGATCATTTTAACAAATGATCCTAATGCAAAGTGGTGGGGACGAAACTGGCCACTTCCAAAAGTGGAGGGGACATGTCCCCAGCGTCCCCAGTATAAATGACGCTTATGGCTGACACATTGTTCTGCGGCAGTAGGCTAAATGGAACAATGTCATCAGTCAGGTCAGCATGGATGAGGGGCTTTGAAGGCTTTTGTCTCTCCAACAGGGGGCGCTGCTGACACCTTTCTGTAACTGACTGAGGCTCTCTCTTGGGGCCGATTTTTGGCATAGGCGACATAGGCGGTCGCCTAGGGCGCCAGATCCAGGGGGGCGCTGCGCTGGCAGCTCTGGGAGGGAAAAAAATGTGTTTGACCGTTTGCGCTCATCCTAATTTTCGGCCTTGATGTAACAACATTAATAATTAAGTAAATGTAACACCCTTTTCCCCCTGTTTACACGTTTCATTTGCCCTGTACGATGGGCGCTGTAACGGCCCCTACACACGGCCGCGGGCGTTGACGCTTCAACGCTTCTGCCCATTCACTTTGAATGGGGTGACGTCACGAGTCGCCGAACTGCATTCTGGGAGCGACGCGTAGTTTCTCCCGCGGTGCTCGCTGCAAAAGTAGAGCAATGTTCTACTTTTGACGCCTCGACGGAGGCGTCAGCCAATCGAATCATAAGCCAGTACAAGCTCTAGCCAATCAAACCGCGTGCTTGTGTGTCTGGGGCGGGAGATTCATGTGATTGGTTATTGGTCGAGTTTCAGCCCAGCCCTCCGGCAAGCGATAACGCCGGATAACGCCCGCGGCCGTGTGTAGGGGCCGTAACGGCCCGTCCACACTACAGCTTCAAAAAAAGCTTCCAACGCGTCTGCCCATTCACTTTGAATGGGGTGACGTCATGTTGCCTCGCTTTTCGCCGAACTGAATTGTGGGTAGCTTGGCTGAACTTCTCCAGCGTCTCCGGCTTCAAAAGTTGAAAATTGTTCAACTTCTGACGCTGGAGAAGCCGGAGAAGCCGGAGAAGTTCACCGCCAGCCAATCAAATCCCGTTTCTGAAAATCTGACAGCTCAAGCCCTAGCCAATCAAACCGCGTCTAAGCTGGGAGAGATATCCCGCCGTTCATTTCTATATTTCAAAAAAAGACGGAGGAGAAACTAATTATCGCCGTAGAAAATCACCCGGTTTTGTATGACCAGTCCCCTAACTTACCGGGATACAACCGGAGGAACCAGGCATGGGGGGAGGTGGCAGAGACAGTGGGTGAAACTGGTAGGTTTTTGCCTGTTTGGGGATTTTATATCCAGTTTACTTCGTTTTAACATTGCTATTGCTTTGTATGTCGGGGGCGGGAGATTCATGTGATAGGTTGTTGGTCGCGGTGCTCGCAAAAAATCCCAAAGCTTCAGACACGCCCAGCTCCAAGCTTTTTTTGAAGCTGTAGTGTGGACGGGCCGTAAGTGATGAAAGTGGGGGGTGTTGGCTCAGCGCCCGCAGCTCACAGCCAAAGTGGGCGTGGGAGCGAGCGAGAGAGATAAATGCAATTTATGTAAACAAATATTTCCAAGGCACTCCTTTATAATTATTGGGATAAACAGGTTTGAAATCATTTCAACGTATACTATAGGACAGTAAACCAAAAATATCGTTTAAAACTTGAGAGATAAAAAAATATGCATAAATAAATGTTAACTAGGTGAAATAAGATATGAATGAAGAACAAAAATAAAATAAGTTACATTTATTTGTTATTGGCTATGGTAGGTTATTGGTTATGTTCACATATTTGGTCATTAAAATGTAAACCAATCTTTTTCATATGGGTGTTTAGAGTTGTACCCCCTAGATCTAGTCTCTAGTAATTGTCTGCTCAAAGTGCACCAGATTGAAGCATTTTACTTTAAAACATTTTAAAGCATACCCCCTAGAGGATGTGACGTCCACACCCCAATTAAAACATGTTCATACAATACTGAATACATTTGAAGCCTTTTTGATGTATATTACCTATGTCCAGGGTTCGAGTTATGTGGGAGCATGGACACAGTGAAATCATACATCTGTGGGGGTCGCTAATACATTACCAACAACCATTATTTTAATCACAAATAATGCATGTGTCAATGTAATGAGTATTATTTACGTGAACGAGGTAAATAGGCTAAAAGCAAAACGTGTTTTCCAAAAGAACAACGCATCTCTTGAATGACAATATGCCTGCACTGCACCTCCAAGGTGCGCAATACATTATTGCACAATCTATGCCTGTGAGCGTGCTGCGCGAGCCGAGATGATGTGTGTGTGCGTGCGTAGTTGTACCTTTTCATATTTAAGTTTGTAGCAAGTAAAGGGCTGCTGGCAGGCCTGGCGATTTTTTTTTAATGGAGGCTATTGTGAACGCAACGCTGCACAAATGTGGGTTCGCCTCACACAGGGGTACAGTCTGTCTACATGATGTGGCATCTGTTTCATATAGGTGTTTCCAGATCTAGTCTCTTTATTTTCCCCTCAAAATGCACCAGATTGATGCATTTAACTCCAAAATTAAAAACATATCTTACCGGGGGGGGCAAGCCCCCGGACACCTAGAGGATTTGAGGTCCACCGTTTATATATACAGTCTATGGGTCCACCCCCAAAATATGTTCACATGGATAGGTTCCCAAATACATTTGCACATTTTTTAAAATAGTAACCCCTGTCATATGTTTATTATTGGTGTGTGTGTGTGTGTTTGAGTTTGAGTGTGCGTTAGTTTCAAAGACCCCATAGAGCTCAGTTTATAACTCGAACCCTGCCTATGTCAATAAGTTTCTGTTTTTGTAGTGTATTGGTCTTTTGTAGAGATTTTTCCTTTATTTTTTATCTATTCTATTGTGTATTTCTTGGAAACTGGATTTTGTGGGGGGGGGGGGCGCTAGCTAAAATCTTGCCTAGGGCAGCAAATTGGTTAACCGGCCCTGCTCTCCCTGTCTCCCTCTTGCTGTGTGTGTGTGTGTGTGTGTGTGTGTGTGTGTGTGTGCGCGTCGTTGTGTGTTTTGTGTTTTGGGCTCGAGACAGCTCCAGCCAGTCAGACGCCAGCAGAGTTGAGCCCCCCCCCCTTCTGTTCTGTGCTCCTCTATCGGCGGCTACACACGCTGCTGTGTTGCAGACAGGCAGGACATTACGGAGAGGACCAGAGACAGCTAGTGGACACATTCACTGTGATTATACCCGGAGACCAAGACTCCGGAGGCCGGTGGACCCGCGGAGGGACCGGGCTGAGTGACACAGGTCCTGGTGTTCATGTTGTACACACCGAGGCGCGATATTGGATCTTTCTTCAGGAAGGACCCTCAGCCTCGCACAGGGATGTTTCTGTCCTGGGGCGGCATGTAGGGGATGTTATCATCTTGGAAAAGTAGAGGTTAGACAACTTTCTCTGTTTCTGGCCTCAGTTTGATATAGTTGATAAACTCGCCATATCACTCTATCGGCAGGGAGCCTATGCTGTCACTCATGACAGCTCATGACTTTTGAGATCAATTCTGGAACTAATCCAATAGGATTCCCCCCCAGTTGCATTGCAAACGTGTGTACAAAGCAGTGTCTGTGAGAGGAGCTTCAGAGCTGTTCAATATACCATATGTTGTGAGTGTGACTGTAATTGGAATGATCATTTAGCTCCAGAGCTGCCAGCCACTGCACACTGCTCTGTGTGTGATCCGAGCTATGCAGACTGACTGGAGCCACTCTCAGACAGCTCCTCTGCACACCCAGCTCTAAGGTGCTCTCACAGAGAGGAACTTTTACAGCTGAGGAAAGCTCCCTGCAAGCCTCGATCCAGAGGGACGACTGGTGCGGAGTAACAGATGTTACACAGCTTTGTGTATTATGTGTGTATGTGCGGATTATGCTGATGCTGCTATGCAGACAGAGTGGAGCCACAGAAAATCTGCTTGTGAAGTTTGAGTAACTCTCCGGCTGTGCAGCCCCTGTCAGAGCACTCAGTTGAAGAAATGTGTTGCACTGTTGGCAGCTGAAGTTTTCTTTATGAGGGTTTTGTTGTTGCAGGATTGAAGTATTATTTAAAACAAAAACTCGTACAGGTTATGTATATTATGAATTGATAACTTTCAGTTTCAGACCAACAGTTGTGCCTGAAACACATGGGAAAATTCCCATCTGACTTTTTTTTACAGTAAAGAAGCAATGTTGTTCACTCCACTGGCTTGTTGGTTACACTAATTGTCGGGAAATGAAGAACCCTCATTCGCTGAATAATACCTGGAATAGATCCATGAACAAAGACGAAGTACTAATGTCGGTGCCTGGCAGTAACAAGAAGTTCAAAAGAAAGTCTCAGGAGCCTAAAAAGCTTTATAGTGGCCCCGAGTCCGACAGGATGAAAACCCAAGCAGCCAACATGTCGGATGTGGACTCAGTGGATGACACCCTGCCTGAGGCATGTCACTTCAGCAGGTTGGCACCATTAAGGAGACAGCTGATCCTATCACAAGAAGGGATGTCCGGTTCCACAGCCCTTCTGTCAGGACTACCAGAGAGCGAAATGTCTCCAGCCCAGGGGGGTGCCATAGACATGAGAATTGGAACTAATGTGACTGCCATCACTTCCAAACTGTCGCAGTTACCTGCCTCTCCATTCTCTCACTCTGAGATCTCCCAATGGCCCACATCCATATCCCAGCCTCTGTCCAACAGACTCAAACTGGGCCTTCGCCCCGCTTTCCTTCAGTCGACATCGACCAGCAGCAGCCCCCCCCCCCAGCCACCAGGCCGTCTCTCTGGAGCCCTGCCTGTCAGCTCAGGCTCTGTCTATGGAGACCCAGCTCCACTCACCTATGGTAAATATTTGGGATTCATGAGAAATTCAAATGTGCTCTGAAAAATATAGCCTTGGAGGAATAGCTATTATTAATACAAAGAATAGCTTAAATTATTAATAAATCAATAATCTGTCAGTCAATGAGCAATAATATTGAAAATGGATACTTCATTCAATCTTAATTTATTAAAGGAGCTCTATTATCCTTTTAGGGGTTTTCCCTTTCCTGTGTGTGTGTAATAATATAGGTTTTTGTGCATGTAAA
Source organism: Gobionotothen gibberifrons (assembly GCA_943591055.1). Classification (NCBI taxonomy): domain Eukaryota; kingdom Metazoa; phylum Chordata; class Actinopteri; order Perciformes; family Nototheniidae; genus Gobionotothen; species Gobionotothen gibberifrons. The sequence goes on from CALSBZ010046705.1 coordinate 33,294, forward strand.
TGGTCTGCTAAGGCTAAAATCCCTGTGTCCCCTCCAGAGGGAGTTTCTCTAACAATCCCCGCCTTCCTGAAACGCCTCTATTGGACTCCTTTGTTTACTTCCATACCATAGTGACATCACTTCGTAATAATCACGCTTCTATTGGCTAGCCCTCCAACACATTGTATGTGATAATAAAAGGCAGGGCTATTCAATTAGTTTGGAATGGAGGCCGGTTGATGAAAAGGATCCAAAGCAAGGGGCCGGGAAAAAGATGGCTTGAAATATGAGCAATCATATCAAGAGCTTCAGATACAGTAAATACTACAACAGCAAAGTGGAGTGCATATATTGTCTTTAATTTTATCAAACAACATAGCCCCAAGGCCTTTAGAGATCTAAATGGCAAGTTCAGAACTCAGTAGGCCTACATGTGAAGCTAATTTAACCATCGACATCATTTCATTTGATTTAATTTAGGTGAAATTATCTAATCATTTATGCAATAAATAACAGTTTGTCACTACAGTAGCTAGTAGGTGGGTTCGAAACCCAAGCCCGCCGAAGTTTTCAGGCAATGTCTTCCCCTCTATCTCTCAATTTAACACCCTCTCTAATAAATAAAAGAATAAAGAAAAATCTGTGTGTTTAGTGATGCTAAAGATAGCAATGACTGTGTTAGCTAAATTTGGAATTAATGTAACGTTATTGGGCCTTTAGCTTTTCAGTGGTGGCGTGGAAATGTTGTTAATATGAGTGCTATGTTTTAAAAAGCATGTAGTTAAATAGTTCCCATCCTCAAAAAGATTGGAGTTAGAGAAGCAGTGTTCTCGGTCGTAAAATGCAATTTATACACCTCGCGTTATGTTCTTTATTCACTTACTGGTAAACTGCATATGAAAATGTAAAATAGTGGTCTCAGTACAACCTTAGAGAAGAGAAAATCTAGCACCCAATAAGATTGAAAACGTATAGACTTGCATATCAATATTTACTTGAGAATCTGTAGGTCTAAAAATTCTGGTTCTAGGGAACTCTTATGAACTTTAGTATCAACCTTATTCATTGTTGCTGTTCACATTATAAAACGTTCCACTGATGGATTTTAAAGAAGATATTTGAATTACAATTGTTCTGTCACCAGAATTAGTGGAGCTTTATTAGTTGAGCTAGTATTGAGCATAAAGAGATCTGAACATTGTCTGCGCCATTTGGTCAGCAAATGACTTTCAAATATTGCAGGGAAAAAATAGGACCTAATAACTGAGCTTAGAAATTGTGGAGATCACTGTTTGTGACATGTGTGTCATTTGATTCAGAAAAACAAATATCCTTGTGCTTTCAGGATTCTCCCAGGAAACATGTTGGGGGTCACCATGAGGTCAAAGCCGTCCAGCAGACCAGGAGGCTTCTAGCCAACGCCCGAGAGAGGACGCGCGTCCACACCATCAGTGCTGCGTTCGAGGCCCTGAGGAAGCAGGTCAGACTCTCAGGCCACACTAAAACACACAAACAACAATTTATGTAAAAGCTTAAACAAAAAAACGCTCAAACATTGCACAGAACCAAATACTAGACGGTTTGGCTTTCGGTAACAACACATATTTTAAAGGTGGCTTCAATAAGCAGGAAATAAGTCAAGAAAATATGTCACTATCCGAGTCTGTAACTGAAAAAAAAGCACAGTTTTCCTGAACACATGTTCACTGTACTGTATCATTTATAGTTCACTGGATAATATTCCTACAACAGGCCAACATCAGGCTCACCCAGCAGTATGGACCAGAGCTAAAGAGAGACTCCATTCAGATTAGATTCAAACAGTAATGTATGTGTGAAAAGAGCAAACATATTTTGCATACTATATATACATATATATATATACTATATATTAGGCTAGGCTACTGCCTGACTCACTGCTGCTTTGTCCTTCTGATCCCAGTCTCCCCATATTATAAGAGAGGGGCACACCTTGAGAGGCAGAAGTGGGTTCTGTGTCTCGCTCACAAATGAATCCGGCCTCTGAGAAGATGAGCTCTGAAGATGTGGATGTGGAGGGCAAATATTTCCCTGCAGAGTTTGCATGTCATCCCTGGGGCATTCCTTTGCTTGTTCCAAATGATTCCACCAACATCAGCCGTTAGCTGTTAGCACTCCGAGCTCACAGCTCCTCATATCTGTTCAGAAACTAGACAAAAGTTAAACAAGTACAAACCACAGACTGTTTGTGTCATGGCGAATACAGTCGATGGTTTATTTATGTCTGTATAGGCCGTTGTTGTGAGTGTGGACGGTCGGAGCATATACAACGTTAGCTTAGCCGATCTCCATTTAGACGCATTTTAAAAGGTTTTTCGCCTGCCGTCTGTCTGCAGACTTGTCAAAGCATTCATTCATGGTTTTTACTAACCGGTATCAGTATGTTGTTACTTCGGCATCATATTTAAACGTGTATTACAATTAACTCACGGTAAAATATGTTCATTTTGTTGTACCCCCCTTGCCAGCGATTCTCTCTCTAGTTTAGCATATTCAGCCCGGTTGTTGGCCCGGAAAGAACCTGGATTTTGGAGTGCCAGAAAACTGTGAAACAGTACCCGTTAGCCGGAACTACCCCTAGTGGAAACGCAACAAAAAACAGGCCGGGTTTGGCACGGCACGCTGAAACCGTGCTACGCGCTGCAGTGGAAATGCGTCATTACATGCTACTTTGTTTTTATAAATGAAAGCAATGTTTGTAAATCACATCATCTGTGGAAATAAAAGTAATGTCAGAGCTCAAAAACGGGCAGTTAAATTGAATGACACATATTAGAAAACGTCCCCAACTGGAATCAAATATAGCAGTCAGCTGTAATATTAACAATTTCAGAAATATCCTCATACTTGATTTAATTTATACAGGTGAACCTAAATTGATAATGAAGCAGGGTTTCTGCGTGCTCGTCCCTTCACTATGGTATAATGTAAGGTGTTGAGACATAATAAAAATAAAATAAAAAGTTGGGACTATGATGGTTGCAAGAAAGGACAAATGTGGTGACATTTCACTTTTCTTGGACCTCTGCATTGACTGGTTTAGTAATTTGTCTACGTCCTGAACAGCCTGGCTTCACAGTAAATCTCTAACTTACCTATTCAAAGTGTGAATAAAGAACTTCTGGCTCAGGCCTTTAGTTGTTCCAAGGGTTGAATTAACCTAAAAACCTTCTCGCTGTGCTGGGCATTTGATTTTGTGTGTGCTGTTTAAAGTATATCCCATTGTTTCAGTTGCTTTTGTTTATGAATATGTTCTGTATGTGGGCTATATGTTTATATTTGACAATCTCCTTAATTTCCTACTCTCTCCAGGTGCCATGTTACTCTTATGGGCAGAAGCTATCCAAGCTGGCAATTTTACGTATAGCCTGCAACTACATCCTGTCTCTGGCTCAGTTGGCGGAGCTGGACTACAGTTCAGACTGCGACAGTGTCAGCTTCTCTCAGTGTGTGGAGCAGTGCACCAGGACCCTGCAAGCCGAGGGGAGGAGCAAGAAGAGGAAGGTGAGGCTGCCTTCTCTATATAACATTCATTCTCTGCTTCTCAACCGTGGCTGGGGCGACTGCTACAGGAAGAAACCTATAAAGTACATGTTTTTTTCTGCTTTATATTTGATAAGATTATCGTAAGAAGCCTCCCTATGTTCTCTTTTAATTTGCTGAAACTTCTATCAACAAAAGTTACTTAATATAGTCAATAATATGGATATTTGGAGCATAATAACTGAACGCTGCTTCTCCATGTTTGGTTCTGACTCTGGGGAGAGAAAGCAGACCAGTCCCAGAAGACCTGAGAGTTCTGGATGGTTCATAATTTAGAAGGAGGTCAGAAATGTATTTTTGGCCTAAACCATTCAATGCTTTATAAACCAGCAGCAGTATTTTGAAATCAATTATTTGACACACAGGAAGCCAGTGTAAAGAATTCAGAACTGGACTGATCCACTTTCTTAGTGTTAGTGAGGAACCAGTGTAAAGACTTCAGAACTGGACTGATCCACTTTCTTAGTGTCAGTGAGGAACCAGTG
>CALSBZ010046705.1:64776-79302 GCA_943591055.1 Gobionotothen gibberifrons
TCTATGGTGCACCTGTAGAAGGTCAGGATGCTCTCTATGGTGCACCTATAGAAGGTCAGGATGATCTCTATGGTGCACCTGTAGAAGGTCAGGATGCTCTCGATGGTGCACCTGTAGAAGGTCAGGATACTCTCTATGGTGCACCTGTAGAAGGTCAGGATCCTCTCTGTGGTGCACCTGTAGAAGGTCAGGATCCTCTCTATTGTGCACCTGTAGAAGGTCAGGATCCTCTCTATGGTGCACCTGTAGGAGGTCAGGATGCTCTCTATGGTGCACCTATAGAAGGTCAGGATCCTCTCTATCGTGCACCTGTAGAAGTTGCAGAGTATCCTGGAGTCCATGTTGAACCTCCTCAGCCTGCTGAGGAAGAAGAGCCGCTGTCGAGCTTTTTTGGTGATGGTGTTTGTGTGATGAGTCCATGTCAGGTCCTCAGTGAAGTGGACATGTGGCTGCATTTCCCCCTTTAGATATACGATTTCAGGATCGGGGTCTAATCGCCAAAGACTTATTGTGTCAATAAATGTTCTTTAAACAAAATGAAGTCTCTCCTGATTTAACTGTCGGGACCCCATCCTCAACTTTTTTTCAAACCATAACATGCCTTCATAGGGCTTTCCTGTTGATCATGTTTGGTGGATTTTAATAAAATAATTGTAATCAATATTATATTACCTTTTAATCTATATAAGCATAAAACAACACTAAAAAAAACACTACAATACAATTTGTTATTAGTTTTGGTTGTTCATTTGTGTGTATAAATATACAACACAGGCTAGATACATATATATATATATATATATATATATATATACACATTTACAATTATAATTAATTAAATTAATACAACTGTTAATTTGATTAGAGCTTTGACACATATATCTTTATTGATATATGTATAAGTATGACGACTTCCCCGGGCGATATCATATGGTATAGCGAATTAATCAAACTGGGTCAAAACGTGTTGTGCCCACAGCCCACATGCAAAGGTTGTAGACTCTGGCTTATCCCTGCATGGTATTATATAGTAATAGCAAACAGCTACGTTCAACTCCTTTAATGGTATATTGCAAGTGCAATAAGAAGCTACAGGGACATTAATCTGCGTCGGTAATATTAACTTTATTCAATACAAGATTTACGGTACAAGATTTACATCATACGGCAACACAGTCTCACTCCCTGATAGTCCAATACCGACGCTTGGTCAGGGTCCTTTCGCGTGCAGTTGTGACGCGCCGAGTCTCCTTCAGCTTCATAAATGGACGCAAAGAGCTTTCAACTGATTGCAATGTATCCCATCGGCGGCGGTATTTGACGCTCAGGGAAGCACCGCATCGGTCCATGTCGGCGGCAGTTAAAGGCAATGTAAGCGTCCATTCCCATTGGATAACGGAGGATTTTACACCCGGAAGTAAGTATTCTCCTTACTGTCGATTGATTTTACAGTGATATCTGCACTACTCATCAACTCAAAAACACCAGATTATCCTTGTTAATTACACAACATTGATTGGTTTAAATGGTGTACAATGCTTTTGTATTTTTCCCCTTCGATTCGGAGAAACAAATATTTTTTCAGAGTTTAGGATGGCCGAAGACACTACACTACCCAGAATCCTCAGCTATCGTTTGGGACTACACCATGTGCTTTGCTTGACAAACCCCGTGATTAGTCCTCAAGCTCTGTGATTGGATGTTGGAGTGGCAGTGCGCGAAGTTTACGCCGAGCGTCAAAAAGCACTTTGAAAGGGAATGAAACCCATCGACGGCACATTATCCAAAACATCCCCCTTAGGTCACAGGCTCCTCCGACAGTGCAACACAATAAAACAGATACACAGAAAAAATAGTGCAAGTAAATACAAAAAGAAAAATAGTAAAATAGTAAAAAGTGAAATAGTGCAATAAGAGTCTATAGCCTATACAAGTGATTGGAATATGATATGTTAGATACATAATTTATAAGTAGCAGCCAGATGAATGTTATGGATGTTGTTTCAAAGTTCAGGTGGTTAATAGTCTTATGGCCTGTGGGATGAAACTGTCCCTGAGTCTGGTGGTTTTAGTCCGGATGCTGCGGTACCGCCTGCCAGACGGCAGCAGACAGAACAGTTTGTGGGGGTGTTTTATAATCCTGAGGGCTTTCTTCCTGAGCCGCTGGGAGTAAAGGTCCTCCATGGATGGCAGCTCCACCCTGGTGATGTGCTGTGCAGTTTTCACCACCCTCTGTAAAGCCTTACGATTCAAGCTGCCGTACCAGGCCGTGATGCAGCCAGTCAGGATACTCTCTATGGTGCACCTGAGGACATGCAAATATGTTTGTTGTCTACTACAAAGACAACCAATGATCTTAAAACTAAATATATATATTGTAGTGCCGATGAAAGGGAGTCGGAGGCGATGTATTAAGAATGGACTTCCACACTTTATTATCCATTAATCTCTAAGAGGTTAGTACATGAACTGCTCTGCATGACAAGCTAGCAGGAATGACATCAAACCCCGGTACCCTCACTAACGGGTCCGGGTTGCAACACAATAATATCAATGGTGAATTATGTATAATAACGTGTCACCACACAAACCCCCCCAGAATTCACCCATAAACAAAATCAGCGTGGCGGGGCGGCACGACAGGTCGACCCCCACGACTCCTGAGCACGGGAGTCGGGAAAACGACCTCTGCATGCGCGGCCTCCGGAAGAGGCGAGACCGGAACAACGGGTCTCAAGTCAGTGATAGGGATCAAGGCCAGGGGGCGCCCCCGTCACGGAGGTCGTGCCAGCACCACCGGCTGGCCCAAATCCAAATGGGCTGCCTTCACCCGGTCCACAGAAACTCGCTCGGCCTTACCACCCAGGTCGAACACAAGGTTTTTGTCCCCGTGCTCCAAAACACGGAAAGGTCCGTTGTAAGGTGGCCGCAGGGGACCCCTGTGCGCATCATGCCGTATGAAAACGTGCTCGGCCGAGCGGAGATCTGCGGGGACCCGGGACACTTGAGTACCATGTTGGGCAGTGGGAATCGGAGCAAAAGCCTCGGCGGTGTCTTGCAGGCAAACCCGCTGTGCTGACGCCGACCAGGGAACCGATGCGTTAGGGAGGAAATCCCCTGGAACTCTCAACGGCTGACCGTAGACCATCTCAGCCGTGGAACACTGCAGATCTTCCTTGGGCGCGGTCCGCAGACCCAGCATCACCCAAGGCAGCTTATCGACCCAATTTCCGTCCTTCAGGCCAGCTCTGAGCGTTGCCTTCATGGAGCGATGGAAACGTTTACAGAGGCCGTTAGCCTGAGGGTGATAAGCGGTTGTCCTGTGAAGCTTAACCCCCAGACCACACGCCACAGCGTTCCAGAGCTCAGACGTGAACTGTGAACCCCGGTCAGAGGAAATGTCCGCCGGGGTGCCAAACCGACACACCCACGTCGCAATGAAAGCCCGGGCTATGTCAGCCGCCGACGTCGACACGAGAGGAACTGCCTCCGGCCAACGGGTTGTCCTGTCCACCATGTTGTATACCATGCGGGTATAATCCAGGCCCAACTGGACGGCCCCGATGACGACCCTGGAGAGGCCATCTGTGACCAGGTTCGATTTGCCAGCCACATGTTTAATGTCTGTGGTGAACTCTGAGATGTAAGACAGCTGCCGCTGCTGACGTGCAGACCAAGGCTCAGCCACTTTTTACATGGCGAACGTGAGCGGTTTGTGGTCGACAAATGCCGTAAACTCCCGACCTTCCAGCAAAAAACGGAAGTGCCGCACGCAAGGAGCTCTCGGGCAAAAGCGCTGTACCTGCGTTCCCTGGGCGTCAGCTGACGGCTGAAAAAGGCGAGCGGCGCCCAGCGTCAAAAACCCTGAACTGGCACTTTGCAGGATTGATTATCAACCCGTGTTGACTGAGCCTCGTGAAAAGGGCTCGGAGGTGTGACAGGTGCTCTTCTACCGAAGCGCTGGCGACGAGTATGTCGTCCAGGTAAACGAACACGAACGGCAGGTCCCGCAGCACCGAATCCATCAGGCGCTGGAACGTTTGGGCGGCGTTCTTGAGCCCAAAAGGCATCCGCAGGAACTCGAAAAGTCCAAGTCCTGTCTCTTCCTTACCAAAGCTGAGCTTCGACTGACGTAGTCTTTTCATTATATCTGAGTCAGTGTAAAAAGAAAACAATACAATGTTATATCTTCAATGTTTTACTCAAATTGAAAAGAAAGAAAAGCATTACAACGTTTGTTAAAAGGTAATCCTTCGGACATTGGATGAATGTAATTAACTTTAGCTCTCTAACTAGTTTATTCACGCAATTTAAACCAAAGTATAGCCTATTGCTGCAATATAAGTTAGTGTGCATGTTGTCGGACGTCCACTGACTAACGTAGAGCGTTCACACAGGATCTGCGGGTCATATGATGTCCTGATGAACAGAAACACAAGCAGCCCGCTGGACTCAGATCTCTAGATACCTCATCACTCCTCCGCTGCTCCGGTACAAGTCCGGGCTGCGGTGGTTTGTTGATACATGTCGTCTTCTTCTGTTTGTTTAATCGAGGCTACGTGGTTCTGCAGCGCCCCCATCGTCAGTAAATGGAAGTAGGCCTACCACAAATAACCCTGTTTAGTGTTTTGTTATATATATATATACAAAGCTCGAAAAAAATTACCGAGGTCCGGACCTCGGTGACCTCAATGGTGGATACGGCCATGGTGCCAGTTGCTTTATACAAGCCACTAAAGGAGGAACTTGCAAGTTTACATGAGAGAGGGAAGGATCAAGGGTGGAAGGATCAAGGGTGGCAGTCATGGGCGTCGCAGCCATTATATGAGGGTGGGACAAGTCCCCCCCACTTTTTCAAATGATTAGTTTAGACCCCCCCACTTTTACTATGTGGAAAGTCCGTGCATCGGTCTATCCACTCGCCGCACTCTGTAGAGCGCTGTGTCAGTGCTTCACTATCAAATCCATTCCACTTGCTTATTGAGAGAATGCCCAAATCAATGAAACTCCGTGCCATGTTTTCACTGCTACTTTGTACAAAGGCAGATTCTCACATAGCGCGCACATGTTCAAGGAGTGTTGCCATAGTTGGACAGCTCAGATCTGTTGATCCATGTAGAGACGCAGTCAGTGTGTTTTAAGTTCTTTAACTTCGGTATACTCTCTCTCAAAATGATAATGTGCATTATGTTTTAATTATACTTCTTATCATTCAGAAGCTTTTTGTGTGTGTTTATGTTTTACTGAGTGCTTATAGGTAATTTCCATCCCAGTATTCAGTTAACTATTTATTTTCTGTGCACATTACATAGACTAGCTAATATTCCACTGCTTGGGACTTTGAGTCTTCAAAATGTCCAATGTCACAGACTGGGACTTACTGCAGGGGTTCCCAAACTTTTTCTGTCAGGGCCCCCCCTTTGGAGAAAAAAATAAGCCGGGCCTCCCCAACACAAATAGTCAGGCTCAGTGGCGGCGCCAGATATTTATTTTGGGGTGCTGCGGGGTAGCTTGACGTTTCATAGAGGGTGCTCAAACATTTAGGGTTTCTCATTAATGTACCGGGCGCTACAGTGAAACTTTCTACTGCAACAATCCCCACGCAAATACACAGTGTGACAGTTACAATGAAGGCTCGAGGCATATAGGTGTAAGCAGGGGTAAAATGCTATTTTTATAGGTGGTGTGTGGACCTCACATACTGTAGGGGGGTCCGGGGGCATGCTCCCCCGGGAAGATTTATTTTTAAATATTGAAGTTAAAAGCATCAATCTGGTGCACTTTGAGAGCAAAAAAAAGAGATCTATGGATACATCTCTCAACACCCATATGAAACAGAACTGTATTTTACAAATCACCCTTTTAAACTTTATTCTTTTTCTGTCATATAGTATTTCATACCTATTTTTCATTTATTCTCTTATTTTTTTATAACTATAATTATCATATATACGTGTGCCTCGGAAATAATTGTTTACATTAATGGTGACCAAAACGTTTGAGACCCACTGAGATAACTTAGACTAAAGTTAACTATATCTAAACACTCAGAGAGTCCTTTAGTTCACTGAGTCTCTCAGTCTGACAGGAGAGGACTCTCCTCCCCTTTGTTGTTGAAAAAACTCTTTATATCCGTTAGCGTAGCTCGCTAGCACCAGAAGCTAACAACTACGATCTCCGGTACCAGTGCGCTCTATCTCTCTCACTCGTGCATGCACACAAAATGGCTCGTTCCACACACACACAGAGCCGAGATTTAATGAAACACAGAGACCCAGACGTAATAGTACTGTATCATATTATTTTTCGAAAAAAAAAAATCATAATTTTTGAAATTATGATTTTATTGTTTTATTTATTTTTTAATAACCATTTTTCCTCCTGGTCTCTCACGCCTCCCCTGTCATGCCTCTGCGCCCCCCAGGGACAGTGGAGAGAGGTCCATTGCTGAGGTGAGTGATGACAGGGATATGACAGTTTAGAGTCAATTGTGATGTGGACTCTCATCCCAGAATTTTAAGGAAATCAGTGGGGATATTGAACAGGAAATATTTCAGTCAAGGGGCATCATATGACCAATATAGACAGAAGAGCAACATTTATTTGAACATTTAAGTCAATGATACCATTCCTAGGTGAACTTAACATCCGTATGGAGTCAGATCAGTCTCAATATTAATAAATGCTCACAGAAGGATTCACAAATGTATTTTGCGATTTATATATAAATGACTCTCCACAACAATATCTCTCAATGCACTCACAAATATTTATTCTATATAAATGTACAAAACATGGGCATTTAAACTGCTTTTTATTAATTCAAAGACGGCTCTGAATTAATAATCAAATATGTTTCCTTTCTTTACTACTGGATGAAATTACAAAATGTACCCATCATTTTCCTCATGCTAGTATAGCCACATAAAAGTATCAAACCACCTGTTGAAATGCACCAGAATACATTTTTTTTTTTTTTGGGGAGGACCCCCACACATTCAGGATGCTTCCTACACCCATGGTGGCAGTGACAGTGAATCTCGGGCCTCTGTTTGGCTAAACCACTCATCTTGCCCCCTTGGTAAAACAACACGCGGGGCTGAATATCGAGCACTTCGGCCATGGTCGGCAAGTAATATACAGTACATTCATCTGGCACTCCTGGCAGACTCTCTCCAACACAAAAAAGGGACACAAACGAAAAAAGGAGAATATTGGGCTATTGACTCTACTGTGTCTCTTGCTCTCGGGAGATATCCACCCGTGTCCGGGTCCCGGCATCGCTTCCATCGGCCTGACAGCTGGCGGCCCGGTCGCCGTGCTCCACATGCCGCCGGCCGGTCTCCGAAGAGGCTGGCTAGCTGGACAGCGAGCACCACCAGTGGGTCTCTGCGGTCTCTCGCTGACGGCTGCCAACCTAGCAGCAGGACCTCTACCCACACCGAGGCCTGGTAGCCGAGTAGCAGAGATCCACACACAACCATCTAACCCCAGAAGAGGCCGGATAGCTCCCACACCACCGGAGAGCTGCAGGTCCACGCCGAGGGCTGGCGGCCTAGCAGCGGAGATTTGTGCGTCACCGGCTGGCTTCGGACGATGCGGGCTAGTGGAACAGCTAGTTCTGCCAACGGGTCTCTGTGGTCTCGCGCTGACGGCTACTGGCCTAGCAGCAGGGTCCATCTCCACACCATCAGAGGACTGGGGGCCCGCACCGAGGGCTGGAGGTGTAGCGGCGGAGATCCATGCGTCGCCGACTGGCTTCAGACGAGGAGGGCTAGCTCTGCCGAGGGACTGTGGGTCCACGCCGATGGCTAGCGGCCTAGTGGCAACAGAAAACCACAAACCAACAGCTAGCTCTGTCAACTCCACTATTAACAACGGCACAGAGGTAAAGCCTAGAAATCCGGTATTTAAAAAACACAGTTACACAAAAATGTTTCAAACAGTGAATCAAGCAAAACTAGTCCTCGGTGCAAGTGGACATTTCAATTTCCGCAGCATCTGCAACAAACATGAACAGTTAGAACATCTCCTCCTTGAGTCCAATATTGACTGTTTGGGAATATCTGAAATTGATTTTGATTGTGTTGGTGTGGAAATCACACTGAGGAAATGTTGTGTATGCTGCTCTTGCTCTCTTGCACTTTTTGCATATAATGTATTTTGTTTTTGCTATGTTCGTAAAATGTAATTTTCTTAAATGTTTTATGTGAGGGACTGCGGATGGAAATTAGCTCAAAGCTAAATCTGGCACTGTTACGCTTGATACATTTTAAAGGTCCCATGTCATGCTTTTCCGGTTATTACCCGTCCCCTTGTGTGTTATGAAGTTTTGTATGCATGTAAACGGTCTGCAGAGTCAGAAACCCTCAAAGTACACCCTGTAGGGAGTACAACTCTAACACAGAAAAGACCTCCCCAAAACACCTCGTTGGAGATTTCTCATTTTCCAATGTTTTCTTCCTGGGTATCGTGACGTAGGGATACCCAGTAGCCACGCCCAGAGCTATGGCCGCACCCTCTGCCAGCCGAACATATATATTGTTGGAAGCTCAGGTTCAGTTCAAAACTGTTTCCTGTCTTGTGAGGGGAAATCTTCAATGTATGCCTTACCGAGGGCAGAACCACGACGAAGTCAGTGGTTGACATTTCTTATTAACACTGTTCCTTCAGATGTTCGAGCCGGTATTGTACTGTGTGCGCGGCATTTCACGGACCACAGCTTCGCAAACATTGCAGCGATTCATGCCGGATATGCACAGCGTAGGACACTGAAGGACGCTGCTGTTCCTACTTTGTTTGGACCAGCGGGAGATTCGGGTACACAACCTGTAAGTATGCATTGTTGTTTGTGTATTTATGATGTTTAAATCAAACAAGGTATCTACCACGACTGTTTAAATGGGTAAACGTTTTTCGGGCTGCCAAGCCATTGACACAGTGCTAACTGGGCTAACTAAGTTGCTAGCATTTCCATATATCAACTCCAATGTCAGCAGATGGCCTTACATGTATCTCATAGCAGGAGAATGTCTGCATTCACACACAAAATACTCATAGACAGTATACTCCGGGTGATTTACCGTGCGGTCAGTCGCGAAACTTAATTACATTATAGTTGGCGTTCCTAGCGTGTATGCTACCGAGCTAAACAAGAAGGCTACCAACAGCTAGACATGCTAGGAAAAACATTGTTTTTATGCCAGCTACAATGAATGACCGAACGTAGCAGACTACCCGTATAACATTGCAATTGTAAACATGTTCTTGCTAGCCTAATATGAACCACTAGCTGTTGTTCATAGTAGGTTGGCATATTCAACCCACTCTCACGGCATTTCGTGTTATAGTCACGACATTTAATCTATTGATTCGTGTTCACCAACACGATTATCCCCTTTTTTTCGTGTCACACAGAACGATTTTAAATGCAATGTATTTCTACTGGTAATGTGTTTCCTGCCTGCAACACGTCTTTGTCTCCGGTCGGGTCGTGGTAGACCGGAAGCTGTGTGGTTCATAAAAACATGTTCTTACTCAATATCAAGCCACAATTATTGCTTTTATTTTAAAATCGTATAATTTCTGACTTTTGTTGCCGTCTGTGAGGAAAATAAATGGGGCTCAGAGCCTCAGGATACTGAAATCTGTATTTTTAAAATCTTTTTTTCCTTCTAATTTGTTATTCTTTTCAAAATAACACACTGTTATTTACTCAACAATAACATACAATTATCCTTGTTTTTATTTATTGGTTTATTTCCATAATCTCTGGGTTTTTTGACGTGCGTCAGGAACTGAATTTCAAAATAAAAATAACCGGAAACAGACGTAGGCATTTCGAGCGATTACCCAAGATCCTCAGCTATGGTTTAAGCTCGCTGATTGGATGTTTTAGTTTGTAGTTTAATGCATGTTGGGATTTGGTGTTTGTTTATATGATATGAAATCGGAAAAACATTTAAAAAAAAATTAATTCAGAGTGTTTATGTATGTATATAGAGATGTACTACAGCAAAAGTATTCTCCGTCGGGACTTCCTGCCACAACACCACGCCGTTATCTTGATTCTGATTGGCCAGAAGACATTATCAAAGATGTTCTATTGAGAAGACGATCACTACGTGACAAAAGTTTTCAAAACCGTTTCTAGTCTTCGGTATTTCCAGACAAGTGTCTACTGAAATCAATCTTAATAAATGCTGTCTGTGCAATTTACTCCGCGAGTTGGCGGACTTTATTTAGCTTACTTTAACATCATTTTTCATGGTGGGGCTAAGCCATTTCTTGGTATGGCTGTAGCCTACCCCAGCCATACCCTGGCGCTGCTACTGGTGGGATGTATGGGGCGGGCCATTCTGCGCATGCGTTAAATATTTTAACGCAATTAATTCCAAAAATTAATTACCACCGTTAACGCGATAATTTTGACAGCATTAGTTTCTATATATCTATGTGAGCGTCTTTACTTTATTTAGTGTGTTTTCTTTTTTTACAATAGTGTGGTTGCGTTCTAGTCACTTTGCTCAGCGCTATTGCTTGTTACAACTTTCATTTGCCGTAGGCCATAAACTGTTATCGCTCAGGTTAATCTCGCCTCCCTCCAACGTGAGCGTGGTTCTTGGTTCTTGCCGGGCAGCCAAGTGGGGTCAGCTAAGAACCGGTTTTCGGTGTTTAGAGCCGGTGTTCCGGATTAACTGGTTTTCCGATCAACTGGGGCACAGATGTGGGGGGTGTTGCCTTCGACTGAAATACACATTTCGATCGCTTCTTCTGTCGTTTACATAAATCTTTTGGTATATTTGGCTCGGTAGGAAGATTTGACGTGAACAGCGAGGACTACAAAAAGAAAAACTAGTTGACTGGGGATGTCTGTTCAAAACATTGCGAGCTCCAATAAATCATTTAAACCAGCTATTGTTGCCAGAGTTATTACTGAATATCGTTCTTAATGTGATACCAAGTCCATCTGAGACCTGTGTACACCTTCAGACAGCCTCCCAGTGAAGCGTACGTTGTTTACTCACAGTTTGAAAGCAGCGTGGAGAAGTCTTCAGCTGTGGTAAGCTGTGATCCGCTCTAATAAATCATTAAAACCAGCTATTGTTGCCCGACTTATCACTGAATATCGTTCCTAATGTGATGCCAAGTCCATCTGAGACCTGTGTACACCTTCAGACAGCCTCCCAGTGAAGCGTACGTTGTCTACTCAGAGTTTGAAAGCAGCGTGGAGAAGTCTTCAGCTGTGGTAAACTGCGATCCGCCCAGGGAAAAATGGGATCCGCCCAGGTTAAACTGTGATCCACCCAGGTTAATTGTGTTAAGACTTCTGTGGCTATCTACCAGCGATCATGTTTAATATGAAAGACTACACAAACATTTATCCCTTATAAAAACGGTATTCTGCAGCACTCATCCAGATAAGATGTGACTGTTAACTAGTTTTGCAAAGATAGCAGCAGAAATGTCATTGCTGCATGTGCAGGGATATTTAGACTTTAAAATGCTGATGGGTCATTTATGTTGGTCTCGGCAAACAATATTAGGAATCCTCCACGGATCAACACGACACCTTCTGGAGAATTATAAACTAAATCAGTGTGTTCAAAACACTCACGTCAATTACATTACATTAGATTGCATTTACCTGACACTTTTATCCAAAGCGACTTACAATAAGTGCATTCGTCCAAGAAGATACAAACTTGAAGAAAACAGAATCATATAAGTACATCAGGTTTCATAGAGCCAAAACATTTCAAGTGCTACTCAACTGGCTTTAGATAAGCCAGTCCTTTATTAGTATATAAGTGCTTTGTTAGCAATTCTAACGTCAATAAATCCTTTGCAAACTATTCTTGTTGTCAGTCTTACATTTATATCATATCGTTATTAATATGATGTCGAGTCGATTTGATACCTGTTTATACTTTCATACAGTCTGTTAGTGAAACATACAATTGAACAACAGGTGTACAGAATTATCATTAATTGGGGCATGGGTCCAGTCTATATAAATTGGATTAACCTTTCACAATTTTGTGTGGTTAGTGAGGAGATAGAGAGACATAGAGAGACATAGAGAGACATAGAGAGATACAGATAGAGAGAGATAGAGAGAGATATAGATAGACAGACAGACAGAAAGAGAGAGATAGTGAGTGATAGTGAGATAGTGAGTGATAGTGAGATATAGTGAGTGATTGGCCTGGTGAGTGATAGTGGGTGAGTAATTGAGTGTGTGTATTTGAGAGAGGCTGGTATTGTACGTTTGCGTGTATTTGTCACTGTTTGTTTGTCTTTGTTGTATTAATTTGTTTGTGTGTGAATTGGTTAGGGTAAGTATGTAGGGAGGAGTAGGCGCATAGGCGAGACAGGTGGAAGTAGGTGTTGGAGTAGAAGGAGGGACAGAGAGTGTTGGAAAATGGATCCCAGAATTGTCTAACAAATTCTGGATCTGAAAGTCCACCACCAGTATCCTGAGGGGTCAACAAATAAAGAACAATATGTCATGAAGAGGAGAGCTGACACCTTCAGGATAAAGGGTAAGGATGCATGCCATATGGACTCTAGAACACAATGATAATATGCTATGGTAAAACTAATACATCTAATATGACATATAAACAACAGATGGAGAACTGTACTACATCTGCAGGCGCAAAAAAAATAAAGCTGAGCACCTTGCCAAAGTGGTCTCTACTTCCGAAGAAACAAACCAACTGTTTGAGGAGTTTCACTGCAGCAATATTGGTGGACACTTTGGAGTGGAGAAGACTCACTGTGCTATTATTGCTCGGTACTATTAGCCTGGCATAGAGGGTGCCATACGCAAGTGGGTGAGTTGGTATCTTCAAAATAATGTGGTGGAATACACATTCAGGTTCATAAGTAGAGCACAGAGGAGTGTAATGTGTATTTCGAAATTGCTGATGCTGTATGCGCAAACACCCTATCAGTTTAAAATATAATATAGCACATTTATTTGCACTACATATTTGTCATAACTTTGAAATTATGTTTGTCTGTTTTAGATGGCTCATTGTCCACAGTGCCAGGCCAAGAGAGCCAACATTAAAGAAAAGCTGGAGTACAGTCCGATAGAGGTAAAAAATAAACAATGGCATACTGGTATTGTCAGTGTAGAAACACGTCAACAGTGATTTACTGTAATGCTCATGTATTTTTTTTCCCCAAGGTTACGGAGCCTTTTGAACTGGTTGGGATGGACTTGGGATAAACTCACAGTAACAGATGGTGGCAACCAGTACATATGTGGAATGGTTGACTATTTCACCAAATGGACAGAGGCCTACCCACTAAAGAGTAAAACAGCAGAAAAGGTGACCAATTGTATTATTGATTTATTTTACAAATTTGGTGCACCTCAAAGACTGCTAACAGACCAGGGCTCTGAGTTTTGCAACAAGGAACAGTGTTGATGCAGTATGAATCCCCAATAAGTAACTGTAGTTGCTGTGCTAACCTATTGCTTGCTTGTCCTAATGATCATTTCAAGGTCAACTCTGGCCTGTGTGAGAGGCTGGGGCATAAAAAGAAGCCTGTGATCCGCCTACCATCCACAGACCAATGGCCTTGTGTAGAAATTGAACGGCACTATCCAGAGGTATTGGTTTTCAATACCTGATGGAATTCACGCTCTTCATAGAATAACAAACACATTTCCTAATGAGTAATGATATGTTGCTTTATCATACATGAGAAGCCATATGCTCTCCTGCTTCCTCATACCTATACTTGGATTCTGCATTTTAAGGTCGTTGAACAAAATGGTGGCTGGTCACCCCAAACGCTGGGACCAGGTGCTTCAGTCCACCATGTTTGGTCTTCGGACCAAAAAACAGCTGACCACAAAATACAGCCCGTATTATTTGATGTTTTGGAGGGAGGCTAGGTATCCTTCAGAGGTGCCAAATGAGTACTTGGTAAGATGTTCTAATGTTGTCATCCTTTTCAAACGTTTTCATTTGGATTCTAACTCTGATTAGTTGCAGGTCAAAGAAGACAAAGTCTGCAGGCTGGTCGAAAGGGAGGACACCTGCCAAGGATTAAAAAATCAGGAGGCTGTATTTACAGAGGTGAAACAAAATATAAAAAGAAGCCAGGACAACGTCCACAAAAGAAAGGTAGAAAGGGGCCAGGAGGACAACTTCAAAGTAGGGGATAAGGTGCTACGGAGGAACATAAGACAGGAGCAGAGAAAAGGGGGCAAGCTGGAGGATGACTGGTTGGGACCATATATCATCCTAGAAATAGAGGGAGAAAAGGCCATTCTTGGTAAGGGTACCAAAAAGCTGCAGACAAACATTGATCATATGACACATTATTTCCAGCCAGAGGAGAGGATCCCTGCCAAACTAAAAAAGTTGTCCAATCCCTCTCCTCTGGCTGGTCCACAATACACAAAGACACAGCACACAAACACCACAAGTGGCACCTCCATCCTGAACTTTGTAAGTGTCACAGTTCTGCTATTACATTCCTGAGTCACCTGGTAGCCACACC
>CALSBZ010046705.1:79312-106318 GCA_943591055.1 Gobionotothen gibberifrons
TGGTTACCGACTATCCCTGGTTTCCCGTGTGTTGCACTTTGGTTCTCAGTTCGTTTGTGACAGTAAGTAAACAGACAGAAAGTACACTCCAAATGATGCATTTCACAAATAACTGCCATTGCTATGTTTACAGTCATTCGAGAAATATGGACAGGGAGGAGAAAGCAGACCAAGATTGGGCCATATAAGGTGTATTCCCAAAATCTAATGGACTTGGCCCCAGGGAGGGAAGTGGTTGGAGGGAGAGGTAAGTTACAAAAGAAAAGAATATTGGACTGATATTTATTTAGATTGTATCACAAGTTATTTTTGTACTCTTAGTTTGTCAACGCATATTTCTCTATGGTGGGAAGGAGAGCTGGCGCTCTAGTCATAGACTCATATCTGTTGACGTCGCTCTGGGAGGGAACCCACAAAGGTTCTTTGAGAAGTGTGAGTAGGACTATATACAGGGGTGCACATAACTGGTACGCAGGTACGCATGCGCGGCAACAATCTGAAATGCGTACCGTCTCTTGTGTCACAAAGCGCATTTGCGTACTGACGTACTTGTGAAGCTTTTCCAGAAGGCGGTTAGATCACCGGACGTCAGAGTCGGTCTCCATATGCACATATATAAAAAAATGCAAAGACGTAACAAGGTGAATTCAATGTCAGCTTTGATGTGTGCATTACACAAATACATGTATTCATATACCATGGATCATCTTTTGGGAGCAACAAAAAGGTCATTCAAACATTTTTGTCCTTTAACAGGATTCAACTGATCTTGAATTAAATGATTTGACTTGGGCATATGCTAAAAATGGCAAACTGTAATAAATGTGTGTTTTGTGTGTAGAGCATTGGTCCGCAAGAAGTGTCCGGCAATAGGGAGATGGGCATGCGAAACCGTTGCTCACCCTAAGCAACAGGACTCTGCATCATGCGGGGTGTTTGTGTGCAAGGTAAACATTTGATTATATCTGTTGCTATTTCTCATTATTAAAAAGTCCTCAAAATTATACTTATCGGACACTTTTTAGCTTGCAGAGCAGATATTGTCTAGCCAAACAGTCGACTACCCTGTTGACCAGAAGGGTGTGGCCATGTTGCGGCTGGACATGGCAATGTCTCTAGTGACAAATTCAGGTATACAGAACTCTACCAGGTATACTTCAATGTGTCTATATTGCCATTAAACTACATTATCTTATTTTTTACAGATGACCTATCCCAGCTCTGTAGGGCTTGTGGGGAGCTCAGCTCGGGGGCTGACATTGATACGTGGGTATGTAGAGAAACTCATGTCCTGACCAACCTTCTGCTGGAAGACTGGGATGCACCTTGGATAGGTTACCTCAACATCACTGGGTGAACACTCACTATCACACAGCTATTGAAAATGTATAGTTTAATTCACCTAACTTGCATGTCTTTGCACTTTCGGTGGGCAATGGAGCAGCTGAAGGAACATACCAACACAGACTCCAAACAGAAAGGACCACAGCTAAGATGTTAACCCTATATCTGACACCCATTGCCATACTATGTAAAGAAATAATGTCTAAAGAAGTTAAAACGGCTTAATTTTACATCCTAATCAGGATGATTGATGTGAACCTGACAAAATGTTTGACAGTATTCTAAGGTATTTATCTTTTTCCCTGTCAGATTGAGTGCACCACCTGTAAAATGTGGTATCACGTTGGATGCATGGGACTGCCCTCCACAGAGGACGAGTATTTTTGCCCTGCATGCAAGTCGTGATGCCACCACACTTCCTGCGCCAGCTCGGAGTACAACCTGCCTCAGGAGCTGCTGATCCAGTTCTACTCTTTCTACTTTCAACTCTGTCTACCCATAAGCCCCCCCCTCTCAATCAACTTCCTCTTGACTGCCTTTTCTGTTTATTTTATTTTACTATATTCATTTGTTTGCCTGTCCTTGTTTGTCTACCCTCCCTCATACTGTAAAGCGACTTTGAGTTGAAGAAAAGCGGTATATAAATATAATGTATTATTACTCTGCAATAATCCAGTCTGTTCTCTGTACATCCATCACTGTGTGGTTTGGATCCCAACAGGACAGAAAAAGGCTATATTCCTTGTATGTGTGCACATGCCAAATAAAGCTGATACTGAATAATTACTATCATTTAGTGGGAATGCTGTTAACAGCATTCCAACTATCTGTTCTTCTACGCACGAAAAGTTTATTATTATTATTCCGCCAACTTATTTTGGCCCACTTCTCCTCCCGCATTGAACATCGCAGAAACTCCGTTCGAACATCAAAACGTTCAGCTCGGTCGGGAATCGATGGCTATTACTTTTCTCATTCATAACTTTCATAATTCCAGAGATACATCCCATAATTCATCAAGTTTTTAACATTGAAGTCAATGGAGGAATATTCAGACTTCAACAAATCTTCATGCGACTTCAACTGCTTACTGTTCATTCATACTTTCACTCCGAAACCTCATTCCAACTTTAAAATGTTACACATCTTTCTGACATTATTCGTGTAAAACAACTTTTAAATCTGATTCTTACTTTTAGAGATATTAAACATTGTTCAGACCTTGTTAAAGAGGTTTTCTTCAGATTTGAACATTAACTAGAGTGCGTGATGTCACAGCTAGAGTGGAGGAAATCTTGAAATATGCCTTCATATATTTTTTTAAAACTGCCATAATTCCCAAACCCTACATTCCTGAGACATAATTTTTCATGACAAACGTAGGAAAACATCTCGTAGCTTGAAAAATGACAAATAATTAAGCAAAAAATAATTAAACAAAATGCCTCTTGAGGGCATGAAGTGACAAAAACATTCAACATGCCTCCATTCAAGCCCATTGTAATTTCAGGCTGATTTTTCCTCACAGCAGCAGCTGCACACCTTTAGTTAAACTGCCAAAAAGGCCACATTATTAACCCAAAGGACACAAAAATTACACTTCAGATACTCAACTTCCTTGACATGCTTCACGTTTTGAAATTTCACAGATATCTGTTACGGTTTTCCACAAAACATTCACATGTAAGAGGTTTATCTCTCATTCAGAACAATGGAAACCTTTGATCTCTGGACGCCTCGTTAGCTCAAATACAAACACCTGTGTAATGGAACACGATCATGTCATCACTCCAACTGACATGCTCAGAGCAGCAGACTTCAACAGTCCAGCCGTGAAGACATCTTCGGGACAGTTTTGAGATTTCTTCAAATGCCGTTGCCATGGCAACACAATGCTCGCCATGACACACGGCTTTCTCATAACTTCAGTGAAACTGCTCCAAACGCCCCAAAACTTCACAGGTTTGGTAACGATGCAGCCATCAACGCATCTAAGCGTATTATGGGGTGCCATCAAATGCCGTTGCCATGGCGACAGATCATTCGCCATCAAGTTAGTTCAAAAGTTTGCAGTTCAAATATTCTGCTGCTATTCCAAGCCTTTTTACTTTCTTTTCTTCTCTCATCACACATTCAAGCCCCCAGTGTTCATGTATCATTTCAATCTAAATTCTTCACTTTCTTCTTACACATTACATTTCAGTATAGCAGTTTAGCGTCAGCTTTTCAGCATAAAGCATTCCCACTAGCAATTTCTTCAGGAATTGCATTCTCTAGTTGTTGTTGTCTTTCCTTCTGTCACACTAATGAGTACGTTTATGTACTATACAGAAGCAAAGCTTGCATTGCATATTAGAACATGAATTTGGCCACTGTTATGTTGCAATATGTAAAATTGGCCCTTAGCACACCATAGGGGACGTGATGCATATGCTGTTAACTATTTTATTTTGGTGAGTCTGTCGCAAGACAGAAAAGACAGCCAGTATTGCTAGAATATAAACCTTTTTTTAATTGCATTCTGTTTCTAGCGCAACAGCTTTGGTCCAGGTTTACATCCTATCAGCTACTGCATTAGCAGACATAGCAACAGGAAATGGGGGGCCTATTTAGAAAGTTAGCGTTTAAAAATGTCTATATTGTGAGGCTAAATATTATATTGTATAGCATAATGTTGCATGGCAAATATAATGAATCACATGGCCTGATTTGCATATTGGAACTTTATGTGTGCACTAGAACACATTTATATGTAAAATTAACACACATAATGTAGGCTCGTAGGCTGATAAACTAGGATATCTGATCTCGGTGGGTCTTAATGAGGCTTGATACAGACCTCAGTCAGTATATACTATTTCTAAGCAAATGCCTACTATAATATGTATATTATATATTATAAGTGTACATACATTCGCTCACATTATAAATGATGGTCAGGTTGCATTTTTCTGGAACTTTTTAACAAGGTTAATATAAGAAAGTGAAGTGTGGTGGTCTGATATGTCGTGTTTATCCGTGGCGCACTCATAAAGCGCAGGGCTTGAGTGATTTTTGCTGTTGGGACTCGGGTTTGAGTCCAGCATGAACTTTTTTGTTATTTTCATGTCGATGGACACTGAATATTATGTTTGAATAGAGGATTTCGAATATTGTTTGCAGAGACCAACATTAATACCCATCAGCATTTTAAAGTCTAAATATTCCTGCACATGCAGCAATGACATTTCTGCTGCTATCTTTGCAAAACTAGTTAACAGTCACATCTTATCTGGATGAGTGCTGCAGAATACCGTTTTGATAAGGGATACATGTGTGTGTAGTCTTTCATATTAAACATGATCGCTGGTAGATAGCCACAGAAGTCTTAACACAATTAACCTGGGTGGATCACAGTTTAACCTGGGCGGATCGCAGTTTACCTGAGAGGATCACAGTTTACCACAGCTGAAGACTTCTCCACGCTGCTTTCAAACAGTAAACAACGTACGCTTCACTGGGAGGCTGTCTGAAGGTGTACACAGGTCTCAGATGGACTTGGCATCACATTAGGAATGATATTCAGTGATAAGTCGGGCAACAATAGCTGGTTTTAATGATTTATTAGAGCGGATCACAGCTTACCACAGCTGAAGACTTCTCCACGCTGCTTTCAAACTGTGAGTAAACAACGTAGCCTACGCTTCACTGGGAGGCTGAAGGTGTACACAGGTCTCAGATGGACTTGGTATCACATTAAGAACAATATTCAGTAATAAGCAAGGCCGGATTAGTACCACCAGGGGCCCCTGGGCACTGAGCACTCATGGCCCCCCCCCCAACCCACGTACCAACAAGTAACACCACGCCTACCCAATCCTACCAACATGACCAATATTTAGAATTTTCAGTCAATCTGGCATGTCAAGTCGCACACCTATTTGTCAAAAGCAGGGACGCATAGTTCAACCAAAGTAGGTCTAGCCTTTTGCCCTTTCAGTCAAAAATCACAAGACAAAGATACAATGGATAAGATCTCAAGACAGTGTATGGCTCAAGACCTCAGAACAGCACCCCACTTAATGCCAAAATATGACTGGCTGGCTGTAAAAGTACACGAGGAGTTCTATTTGTCAAACATCGAGAGTTACAAAAGTAAAATATGTAGGCTGTGATTCGGCTATACACCGCCACCGCGTAGTAATAAACGTTGAGCGCATACATAGTGAGACCTACAGCACAGAGACCTACAGTAATTTGACCCTATGGAAAAGCTGTGTTATTTATGGCGAAGAGTGAGTGTCATTTAAAACAATGTATGATGAGTGAGGTTGTGCCCGAAAAAAATTAAAAATAAAGATTTTTTTTATTTTTTTTTATCTTGTCACCAAGGGCCCTCTTTGCTCAAGGGCCCCTGGGCACTTGCCCAGGTTGCCCATATGGTTAATCCGGCCTTGGTAATAAGTCTGGCAACAATAGCTGGTTTACATGATTTATTGGAGCTCGCAATGTTTAGAACAGACATCCCCAGTCAACTCGTTTTTCTTTTTGTAGTCCTCGCTGTTCGCGTCCGGATATCGCCATCGTAACCACAACCTCACACACTGGTACTGAATGTGCATCAAAGTCTTCCTACCGAGACAAATATACCAAAAGATGTATGTAAATGACAGAAGAAGCGATCGAAATGTGTATTTCAGTCGAAGGCCACGCCCCCCACATCTGTGCCCCAGTTGATCGGAAAACCAGTTAATCTGGAACACTGGCTCCGCTGCGGCTGAAACAGTGAAGAACCAGAGCTAAATCAGGCTGTAGCCCGGAACTGGCTCTGGAACCGGTTTGGTGGAAAAGGGGAGAACCAGAGAAGAACCAGAAAAGCACAGGAACTGTTCTTGAACCGGAACTGGTTTGGTTTATTGGCGGTTGTCAAACCACTTAAGAGTACTGGAGAAACAAGAGCTATTGAGTCAGTGTTGTGGTGCTGTTGCTTTGGTCTGGATCTGTGAGCTAACCACGCCCCGTTCATTTGAATATAAGAAATGGAAATGTCGTGGCATTATGAAATACAAGTCCCCTGAAATAAATAAATGTGGCATTATGAAATACAAGTCCCCTCAAATAAATAAATGTGGCATTATGAAATAAAAGTCTCTTGAAATAAATAAATGTGGCATTATGAAATAAAAGTCTCTTGAAATAAATAAATGTGGCATTATGAAATACAAGTCCCCTGAAATAAATAAATGTGGGATTATGAAATACAAGTCCCCTGAAATAAATAAATGTGCCATTATGAAATAAAAGTCTCTTGAAATAAATAAATGTATTTATTTAATTTTGGCTTGAACGGCATTCCATAGAGGATAACATCATATGTATATCCTTTGTTAAAATATTCCCTTAGGATTTCCATCTCTTCTTCTTCCAAACTCAGTTTAAAATGTGTGCAGAAACAGCTGAATAGTACCAAACAGGAAAAACGTGGCGCTGTTGGGTGCTGGCCAATCACGAAGCGTAATTTCTTGACTGGCAGCAAAACAACCAATCACAGCAGTGCTTCTCCGGCTGGCTCTGTCCAATCACAAACAAGAAGTGTTCTCCCTAAAGGAATACCCTTTCCGTAATTTTTTAAATGTCGTTGGGTTTTGTGAAATGTTGTTTTGACTTGCACTTCAGGGCCACCATATATTTGTACTGCCGGTGGGCTGATTTTGACTACCATGAGCAGTGTTGCAACCATTGGATATTGAAAATTATTATCTCTACTGTGGACAATTATTTTTCAAATAAATAGACAATCTGTTCAATCCAAATGATCCATAGTCCCCTAAATATTCCAAATCGACCCAAAATGTAACACAATCAGACACTTTCTGCAGTTTTTTATCCTGAATTGCAAGAAATGGACTCAGCATCCTCAATAACCCCAACAACCACTCCAAAATGTTCCAAATCAGCAAATAACGCTAATAATGAAGTGATGCTCTGATATGGTCTAGCGTGAATATAAAACGTGATTTGGACGCTGATTGTTTTAATCCAGTGTGATGCCACATACTGTTGTGTTGTTGGTGAATACTATCAGTTGATGCACAGGGCCACAGTTTCACATTATGGTAAGTGGTGTTGGTTGTAAAAGGAGGACATGAGCAGTCTGACGGTGAAATCTGACCAAACAGTGGCCAAACTTCGTTCTGCATTGCTGAGAGTTTTGTTCTCAAATTTCATATCCTGGGAAGGAAGTGTGTCATGGTCATGGTGGGGGTGACCCGGTTGCCCCTCTTGGTTTTGCCGGTCTTGCTGAGGCCGATGTACATGCCAGGGTAAGCCGCTGATTCGTAGGCGTTATAGTTGTTGGCCAGGAGATTCTCCTTGAACTTGCACTCATCATTGAAATTGCCCTGAGGAAAGGAAAACAGAAAACAGACATGTATTAGTTTGAACTAGTCACTGTTTAGCTCCTGAAATGTGAAAACTTCTTCACTTTATTTTCACATCTCCTCATGACAGACCAAAATCACAATACACACTAGAGGAAACAATGTGATATTTTCTGTTATTCTAATTATCCTGGTTCCTCATGTCTTGCTTGTTCAATTAGTTTGGACTCATTTAAAACCAAAATAAAGCACACTCAAAGTGAATCTGACAGTGAGGGAATGTTTTCTTGTAATGCTTTAAGTTATTAAAACTGATTAAAACATTTAATTGTTTATTGAATTAAAAAAGGAACATGAACCTCATCCGACTCAGCAGAAATTTGAAGTTAACAGAGGACAATTAAAATTCTATCTGAAATGAAGGGAATCCTTGTCTCATCTCTAACACCTCCCATCAAACTGGCTTTATTTAAAGGGAGACTTTACATTATCTATCAGACACATGCAACATCACAGGCATCTTACTCGGAAGATCACAAGATAAGTCTTCGAGCTGATGCTCCAGTGCTTGCATTATGACATCTATATACGGTTAGATCTGGAGAAATCACCGGGGAACAATCCTCGTGAGTCACCTTCACCACAGACACTTCACCCCCCCCCCCCCTTTACATTAATGTTTGCTAATGTAAGGAAACACATCAGCGGCTCGGCAGGCTCCCTCACTGAGGCTGGGCGCCTCACCAGCCAAAGGTCAATCTGACACCCCCGACCCGCCCACCTCTGTGTATACAGGCTGTGTATACAACTGTTGTTTGGATTACGGCTGAGTTGGCCTCATTCAGCGCTCAAAACAATTTTAACTGCAGTGTTTTGGCGCTCGCTGTAATAAAACATTACACCTATAGCTCAGGGCCACAGGAAATGACCTACAATTAACTGTGACATTAATAAACTCAGACAAAAGCAGCCAGCTCAGTGTGTGTACGTCATCAGGTTATTAATAGTTCTAACAGTTATATGTTTCAATTACTGAATTACGGCAGTTCAAATATTATTTTAATTAATTTAACAATAAAGAGTAATAATTGTTTACTTCTATTGGAGATCTTTTTCTCTGTGATTTAGAGAAAGGCTTACTGTACATGATTGGAAATAGTGGTATGGAAAGCCTAAGGAAGACATAAAGGTTTACAGAACTTGTGTACTGTATGGATAAAATATAATTGCACTGCAAATTTATCAACATATCGGACCCGCTGCTTCAGATTAAATGGACTGAAGGTTCTCATACATACACATTTAAAGCAACTGTGGACAGTACATTCTGGAAGAATCACTCATTCGTTTAAAGGTCCCATGTCATGCTTTTCCGGTTATTACCCGTGTGTTATGTAGCTTTTTCTGCATGTAAACGGTCTGCAAAGTCACAAACCCTCAAATTACACCCTGTAGCGAGTAAAACTCTAACACAGAAAATACCTGTCTATGCTGCCCCAGAACGCCTCGTTGGAGATTTCTCTTTTTCCATTTTTTTCTCCCTGAGTATAGTGACGTGACCATACCCAGGTCCAAATGGACCAATCAGTGGAGCTCCTCACACACACACACTCACTCAGCCTTATCTATTCTCAGCCGTTCGCCGGCACACATACACTCACTCAGCCTTATCTTTTCGGCTCCGTGGATCTCCACTCACAGTTCGCCACACACTCACGTGTGTGTGCTCAGGCTGAATTCTGCAGTGTCTCGCAGACCCCACGCAGCAACCAGGAAACGATACCAGTAATCCAGCTCACACTGTCCGCTCCTCGAGCCTCAAAGGGCGGAGCAGCGAGCCCCGCAACGTCCCGCCAACACGGCACCCAGACCCCACGCAGCATTCTCATCTGTTTGTCATTACTGGTGTCATTTTCTGGTTGCTAACAAATGCCATTGTAACACATAATCACTGATGTTCCGCTGTAACGGTGATGGACTCATCAGAACATAGTGGGTGAGCTGACCAATCAGAGCACAGTGGGCTCATAGAGAGGGGGGGGGATTTGAACAATGTAAATCTATTCTAGTAGACCTCAACAATGGAATTATGATCAGAAGAAATGGCCATGACATGGGACCTTTAAACATCAATAGCCTACACGCTGATGTTCTGCCTTGCATTTATTTTAAACGTTGCAGCTTTAAACATTCTGTTGTAGCTGCTGTGCAGCAGGTATTTAGTTTGTTACTATCCACATGATCCCAGATTCACCCTACTCACAGCTAGGGTTGGGAACCGAAACTCGGTTCCAGATGAGAACCGATAAGAAAATGCCGGGTACCGGGTACCCATACAAAATACACAATTTCGGTTCTGCTTAACGGTTCCTAAACGCGGTAGACCCTATATTCCACCGGGTCCGTCTGCGCCGCGGTGACCCGGTGGAATACAGGGGCAGACTGGCCATCTGTGTGTTCTGGAGAATCACAGAACGGCCTCGGTACGCTGACGGCCGGCACCGCCCTTCATTTTTTTTAACGCCATCATGTAAGTTGCGCTGACAGGCGACAGAGGTCCACAGAGGTCCACAGTTGCCCCGCAGCAAGGCTCCCCCCGCCCTCCCGTAGACAGTTCACAAGCTCAGTCACTTCATAACACCAAAGATGGATCGCGGTAAACGCTCTAAAGTGAGGCTCCACTACACTAAAAAAGAAAAAGACAAGGCACAGTGTAATGCCTGTTAATAGCTTGCCACAGGCATAGCTCAGTTAAAATAAATCACAGCTATTGTGCAATTCACATGCAATTTGTATTGCATGTATATTTTTTATTTGTAAAAATGTCAGTTAAAGCTTAAAGGAATAAAGATATTTTTGTTGTCTAAACGTTTGACCTCTTTCTTTTACAATTTTGGAATCGAAACGGGGAATCGATAAGAACCGGAATCGATAATCGATAATTCACCTCGCATGCATTCAAACGAAAGTAACGAGCCTGTTTTGAAAATGTAAGAAGTAAAAAGTACAGATATTTGTGTCAAAATGTAGGGAGTAAAAGTAAAAAAGAAATACTTAAAGGTGGATAGGTAAGTTTGAGAAACCGGCTCGAGATACACTTTTTGTTATATTCCATGGAATGCTCTTAACATCCCGATAGCAATGAATATCTTAAGTGCTTTGACAAAAAAATCCATAAAAAATGTCATCCGTGGAAGCCGTAGTACTGTAAAAAGCACGACCAATGATTTTAGCCGGCCCGGCTAAAGTAACTGGATGGCCTACCTGCCTGTCAGCCTTCCATCTGTGCACAAACTTATCTCGTGCCCTGATTGGTCATGTGCACGTTCGTGTGTGTTGGAGGAGGGGCTCTGTAAGGAAGTGGCAGATTTTTTCCGGTTGTGTATTTTCTAATTCTTGCGCACTCAAGCTGGTTTCTCCAAAATTACCAACCCCACCTTTAAGTAAACTTAACTTAATTAACAAAGTATTTCTACTTCGTTACTTCTGTTCAGAATGAATGTCTTCTGAGCCACTCAGTTTACGTTTCTAGGGCTTTTAAACCTTGCATGCTAAATGATTCTACTATCTTCAAGTTTTTATCCTCAGTTTCTTATTAAACCTGTCTTTAAAGTGATATTTATTTAATAGTCACCATCTGGTTACCTCAATGCATGTACATAATAGGTGTAAATAGATATAGTACACAGACAGATACATTTCGTTTTTTGTAGGGGCAGACTGGCCATCTGTGTGTTCTGGAGAATTTTTTCTAACGTCATAATTTAAGTTGCGCTGACAGGCGACAGAGGGCCACAGTTTCCCCGCTAACAGTTCACGAGCGTGCTGGGTCAGGGTCCAGGGCAGTGTTAATTTTGTCAACGAAAACTATGACGAAAAATGTTCGTCAACAACCTTTTACTAAAAGACGAGACGATGACAAGCAAAAAATAGATTCTTGATAATAAAAACTATGACGAAATGTATATTTTGTTTTCGTTGACGAGACGAGACGGGACTAAGGTGTAAATGGTGGACTATCGGACATTCAAAATGCAGGATATTTTCCGCCAATTGTCCGTCAAAATGCATCTTACGTTTCTAATTTGCAATATCTTTATTTCCGCTCTCTTCACTCCAGAAGAGCGATCTCCCTGGGTGTTTCTCAATGTTGAGTACGCTTTCTTGGTAGCACATGTCTTCAGAGCGTCTTGCTTCAGAAGCGAGGAAAACGAAGTACGCCGGGCTCAGTAGAATTCCAAGTATGCTGCAGTGTTAATTTTGGCAGCTATTTTTGAGTTAGTCTTAGTCTTTAGACGAAAATGGTTATTAGTTTTAGTCACATTTTAGTCATTTCTATCCTTCATAGTTTTAGTCGACGAAAACTCAAAACGTGTTAGTCTAGTTTTAGTCGACAAAAACTCAAAACGTTTTAGTCTACTTTTAGTCCAGTTTTAGTCGATGAAAAATTACATTTTAGTCAACTTTTAGTCAAAATGTTTTCTCTCTTTAAACCAATTCAGTTAGGCAAATACAGGTATCTGAAATTGGAATCAAGGTGACAGTATCAAGTGTTGAAATGTACAAGCGTGGAGAGATCACGCTTGTGAACTGTCAACGGGGACTGTTGCGCCGTGTTATGCATGCCCACTGCACCTCGCGGGAGCGCGCACAGTGTAAAGCAAACACTCACAGACATTTCAATGATCTGTACGGCAAAGTTAGGTTTGGAAACTATATAATTTCCTTTTGGGCGGGCATGCATAACACGGCATAACACCGGAGCCTCGCTGCGGGGAAACTGTGGCGCTGTTCTCAGTTTGTTCTAATCTGTCAAAATGACGGACGGCTTTCAGATTTTTCCGTCATTGTAAAACAAAATCAGTCATAGACGGAAAATATTCGGTTAACGCGACCTACTGTCCATATATCTAGTCTTTTTTTCCAACCAAAAACTAAAAGCGCTGTCGCTGAATCCGTCATCTTGTTATTTTCTCACTGTTTGCACATCATCATTCACCACCTGCTGCAGCTGGGGTGGGGGTGAGTGACGTGTGCAGATTCCCAGAATCCCAAATAATTCAACCAATGACAGGGATGCATTTTGAAAAATAATACCCTGCATTTGTAATGTCCGATATTCCACCCTTAACACCTTCGTCTCGTCTCGTCTCGTCAAAGAAAACTACATTTACATTTCGTCATAGTTTTCGTTATCAAGAATCTATTTTTAGCTCGTCATCGTCTCGTTTTAGTCATGTAAAAAAGGTCGTTGACGAACATTTTTCGTCATAGTTTTCGTTAACGAAATTAACACTGGTATGCTGGACATTGGAACAGTACTTCGGCGGCACTCGATGACGTAGTATGCTTGAAATAGTGTTTCTAGAGCAGCTTTACTCGAGATTGAGAAACACCCCCTGTGTCTGGTCTGTGTGGGGGGGCGGGGCCTCACAGACGCTGCCGGGGATGGAGCGTTCAAAGGTATAGAGCAGGGGTCTCCAACACGTCGATCGCGAGCTACCGGTAGCTCGCAAGCCCTCAATAAGTAGCTCGCCAAGCAAATGTAAAAAATACACCAAAAATAAAGGAAATGTAATTAAAATAATCGACCCTATGCATAAACGAAACCTCAATCATAGCGAACTCTATCTACTTACTACAACTCTATATCTATCTAACACCCGGCTCCTCCCCCCACCCCCCACAAAGAATATCGACCAATCACGTTCTTGCTTGATTTGCGGGACCAGCGTTGCAGTCTGGAAGAAAAGCAATGTGGAGCGGCACCTCACCGCTTCATAAGGAGTTTAACCTTTCCTTCTGGCAGAATCTACACAACACATCAGCCCCATTGAACACACAGCCTAGTCATGCCAGCCTATACAACACATGAGGGGCAGAGTTTTACTGTGTGTGTGTTGCAACTTGCATATTTATTGCACTTGACGCACACACACGCATAGCGTAATTTCGACTGGGGACAGTCCCCCCACTTTACAAATATGTTTATTATTTTTTTTTTAACGCAAGCCGTCATCGCCACGGAGGAGCACACAGTCTCTGTGAGCGAGCGAGAGAGAGAGAGAGAGCACACCTTTATCTATTTAATAGTTGTAACAAATAAAGTAAGAAATCAGTCCAATGTGTACTATATTGTATTTAAAAGGGGAGTGATTAGTCAAATATGCATAAATAGAAAGAAAGAATGCTAACTAGGTAACATAAGATAAGAATACACAAGTTTAAATGATTTGTTATTGGTTGTGATCATATTCTAAAGATGTTTGGAGTATTGAAAAGTATACAGCTCCCTTTCATATGAGTGTTGAGAGCTGTATCCATAAATTCATTTTGTGCTCAAAGTGCACCAGATTGATGGATTTAACTTCAACATTTAAAAAATCTTCCCGGGGGTGCATGCCCCCGGACCCCCCTAGAGGAGGTGAGGCCCACCCCCAAATAAAGCAGGTTAAAATAATTAAATTGCATACATTTTCTTTTAGTAAACACTGCAAACGGGTCCCACAGACCCAAACAGCACACAAAGGTTAAAGATAAGCATATAATAATGTTAACATGTGCTAAATATATACACTGCAAAAAAAGGAGGAGTAAAAGTAGCTCACAACTTGTTTTATTTTTTTTAAGTAGCTCTCACCCTAAAAAAGGTTGGAGACCCCTGGTATAGAGACACTCTACAAGGCTCGATGTGGACAAAGCTCGTTTGCCATTAGTGTTTTTGCGTAAGCACGTTGACACGAGCAGTCTGTCCAAACAGCTGGCCAAAAAGCATCATATTCAGTCGGAGAAATGCACAATTTCCGACTTCCTTAACTCGTAGCTCTGTTGCCCCAATTACTAGTAACGTTATCACATCAGGTGCGCAGAGGTGGGAGAAGTACTCTACGTCTTTTATACATGAATATGTGTCCACGGTGTGTCAGGGAACTCACCAAGTGTCAGAAAACCCAACCCTCTCTCTTTTCCTCCGTACCCAAATCTCTAAAAACGGGGCTGCAACGGATCTGATACAGACTGATACAGATTTGAAAATTCTCTGACGTCAGGAACGAGGAGCTCCGCCTATATGGCCAACTCTCCACCTATCAGGGGAATGTGGGGTTGGGCCACGGCCGGCCATTGCCGCTCGAAAGCGCTGGAGACGCTGTAGTACATATGCCAGGCCTGTAAGTGCCGCTGTAGTCTGCCACAAAAGCAGCGAAGAAGACTTCCCTCGCATGGTTGCCATGGTTGCCCTTCTGTTTATTCTCCGCTGTGGCTCTTTTTCTCCCTCCCCGAGGCAAGCGTTTGCTCCTGTAATTCAATGCAATCCCTCCCCGTCGAGGCAAGCACTGTAATTCTCTCCGGTAGTCCACCAGCAGATGACAAACACCCACCTCTCCGCTTCTTCCAAGGAACGAGGGGACCGTGCAGCAGAGTTTCAGTTCGATTTTTTTTCGAGTTTAAAGTTTAAATCTTCCAGACAAAATTAGAAAAGTGCCGGTCAAAGGTCTTCTTTGTTATTTATTGAGCTTTAAAACAAATGAATAATGACTCTATATAATTAAAACGTATGTGGTAACTTGCCAAAGTGCTTTGTTTAGAACGTTCATCAGTAATATAATCAAAAAGAGAAATATGAACGTTAGTTTTTACTGAAATTATCAAATAAAGTCAACATTTCACAGTGTTTACTGAGCTGTGTGGTGTTTGTTCAACTTTTAAAAGATGTTTGAATGGTGATATACACAGTGATAGATGTTAAGGACGACTAACGTTTATAATAAATACATTTGTATTGATTTTAAGATATTTTTATGGTTCATATAATCATACGTATTCGGATCATTTGTATTAATGTGGACCGGAGGGAGAGGGTCACGAGCATAAGTTTCACTTTCCTTTTTTATTTCAATTCCAACTTTGGTCATGAAGAATATGTTTCTCTGTTGTTCATAAAGCATAAAGCAACAGCATCAGAGCACGGTGCAGAGTCTCTAGATGAGTTTACAGTAGTCCCTTGTTCTTATTAAACATCCATGTTGTAGTCCGCTGTATAGAGTGGCGAAGTCACGCCCATCTACTTCCGCCCCATGGGACCTTATTTCTGAAAAAGTTTGCATTGAAGTCAATGGAGAGAGAAAGATTATCTTTCGATCCCGTGAATTGTGCCACGAATTACACATATGATGTTTGTCAATCTTAAAAAATTATTTCCATGTCAAAAAAGTCACAGTTTGTCGTAAAACTGTTGAAATATACAACTAGAAAGACTACAAATCCCAGAATCCCGGTCCCGCATGCTGGCTCTTACGGAACCGACTAACTCCCCTTGTGTGTATGTACAGCTCTCAACATGCCCAGACTTGGAGTGATTTTCACCTCTTTTAATACTTTTCACCTCATTCTGCAAGAAAGAAGTGAAATGTGCCAACGTGACGGCCGTCTTGGTGTGTGGTGTGAGACGGGAGAGGTAGTTCATTGAGCGTTTCACACAAAAAAATGTGTTACTTCACAGTTTTACGACACTTTTTATTTTTTTGACTGGCAAAATTATCTTTTAAATTGACAAACATCATATGTGTAATTCGTGGCACAATTCAAACGGGATCGAAAGATAATCTTTCTCTCTCCATTGACTTCAATATATATTTTTTCGGAAATAAGGTCCCATGGAGGTCCACCGGAAGGGGAGGGACTTCGCCACTCTATAGAAAACTATAGTTTCCATAGTTTCCCCACAGCAGCAGACGCACATTCATGACGTCCACTGGCGCATCATAAACACGTCTCTTCTCCTAAGTCCTTTTGAATTCTCCTATCGACTATCCCTTAACCCCATGACGTTTCACTCAGAGGTCAAGGAATAGACGATAGGGTTAGACGTTAGGAGCTGATTTTTGGATTATCCGACCGCAACCCCAGAGTTTAGGAATACTCTGTTACAGTAAAAGTACTGCATTCAAAATGTTACTCAAGTAAAAGTAGAAAAGTATTAGCATCAAAATATAATTAAAGTATCAAAAGTAACTTGTGCAGATTGGTCCATTTCAGAATAATATATATGATATGTTTTCTAATTATTGATCATTAAAGTGTTATCAAAGCTGTTAAAGGTTCAGCTAGTTTGAATGACTTTGTATACTGCAGGGTAGCTTGTGAATTTACTCCAGGTGGAACTAAAGTCTGATTTAACACTAGATTATGTTTCACATCATTAATACACAACTGCAAAGTAACTAAAGGTATTCAATAAATGTAGTGGAGTAAAAGTACATCAGTTACCTCTGAACTGTAGTGGAGTAGAAGTACTAAGTAGAAAAATACTTAAATACTCCAGTTAAGTGCAAGGACCTCAACATTGTACTCAAGTAGGCTACAGTACAATATAATAACATAATTATATATTTTTTATTTATAACTTATATAAATACGAAAACATTTAGACTAAAAGTTGACTAAAATGTAAAGATTTTTCATCAACTAAAACTGGACTAAAACGTTTTGAGTTTTCGTCGACTAAAACTAGACTAAAACTATGAAGGATAAAAAGGACTAAAATGTGACTAAAACTAATAACCATTTCCGTTTAAAGACTAAATAGCTGCCAAAATTAACACTGGTCCAGGGCTGTTTTTCAGTCCCAGTCCGCCCCTGCCAGGCTCCATTTAAAATCACAACGTGAGTTGTTGAGTTAGGTGGGACAAAGTTTGAGTTTTTTAGACCAGTTTAACCTTTATTTGAGATGGATTTGAAAGGGATTTCAACCCTGTGCCCCCCTCAACTGAGCTCCAGTACATGGGTTGTTGTCACACGCAGTTATTTCTTACTGAAGGCCCATATCATTCATAACCTATTATTCATTTTCATCTCAGTTGAATAAATTACATTGTAGCTTTCATAGACCAAATATGAGGTATTATTAGTTGCCAAAGGTGTGTCACCTTCAACTGTCTCCCTTTTCATTGCAAAGAAAAACATCTTGATTGATTGGGCTTTTACACAAAACATCTTCAGCATAATGTTGTTTAGAGCTGTACATTATGACAGCATCATGATGGGATAGTTTTCACTGAATGTGTGCTCTGTGTGGGAAGCACATCTCTCACGTCATAAAGATAATGCCAGATTATTTCAGCTGCAGTAAACTGCGTCAGCTCCCATCGCTGCTCCGGATACTACATTAACCATTACATTACATTACGACGGATTCCCACGTAATGTGCCACAGGGGCACTACGAGTCGGCCACGCGTTAACTGCGTCATCTGCGGGGGATTTCTTTTCAGCCAAGAGTTTCCCGATGACCCAGCAGGGACCCCCATTGACCATTGAAGAGAGAAAGATAAAGTGCTGCAATTATCTGGTACACCCTAGTACAACTGCTACAGTACTCAGATGTGCCGTAACCAGCTACTAGTTAGAACTTGCATAAGTTTAAAAACAGTGGTTATGGAGATCAAAAGTCAGAACCGGTTCTTACCGAGCCGTAGAGCTTCCCCTTGTCGCTCATAGCGATGAAGAGGCCGCTCCTCACTCCAAAAAGAGCCAGCACTCCTCTCTCCACCGGGGACAATTCCAGAAGGCCTGGGATCAAACAGAAATGATAAAGGGCATCTTAAAGAGAAAGCCGAACACAATGATGCTCACTATGATTGTTTCAGAATTGTTATATAGACTCAAAAAACTATTTTGGAAGTTTGAACAACCCAGAATAATGTTCTTATTCATCAGCTTCAAACTGCAGGGCTTGAAAGGACTGTGGCTCACTTATGTGTTGCACTTCTAACTGAACACATTTACCTTCTAAAGGCCAAACCACTTGTGAGTGTTCTTAGAGGTACTTAACATCTGCTGGACTCAACAAATGTAAGACACGCACGTCTTTCTGTCCAAATCTATCGACTCTCTGGCTCGCTGAGTGAATCAGAATCCACTCAGACAGCGTTTGAATTCACACAAATATCACACAGAGTTTATAATGTAAACACATAAGGATTTATTAAGTTATTTAACTGAATGTCAGATGATTTAACAGAAATCTGAAACCGAAATCTGTAAAAACTAGAATTTTGGCAAGGAAACGTAGTACCTAGAATAATAATAATACAAATAATAATAATAATAACAGGAGGAGATTTAGGAAAGTAAAATTGATTTCAAGGAGCATAGGCTCCTCAAGCACAGAATATCCACAGAGGTAACATCATGATACACATTCTTTACAATGAAACACAACATGAAACCCTTTATATAAAACATCAGAGATTTTGACGAAAAAGTAAGACCCTTTCCCATTGTGCCCAGTGAGCATCTGGTATGCACACGCACTTTAAACAATCCATACTCATTCGAGTAATTCAAGTAACTCAAGTCTTGCTATAGAAAGACTAGGTGAATGTGTGCCGTGTACAGTAACACGTGTAGCCTGCTTTACATGGATTTGAACAGCAAAATGCAAGGTGACTTACTGTATCTATTTTCATTATGCACTCCTGTGACCTTGCCGTTTGGTAAGACCTGGATGTGGAACCCGATGCCCACGTTACAGTACAGCCTCCTCAGTCTCTTTATCCCCAGAAGGTACTCTCCATCTCCAGCCATATCCTCCCTCTTCTCCCAGGAGCGCACCAGCGGCCCGGCGCTCCGGACGCTCCGGAGGCTCTGTCTCCTGCTGCTGATGACCGGGAGAGGAGCGAAGGAGCTGCACAGCAGGATCCCGTGCAGGAGCAGAGGCAGCCTGGATGATGACATGCTCTGCGCAGCAATCCTGGAAGCCTTAGAGATTTGACTATTCTGTACTTCTTAATATAAATGTGTAAGTCTAAGTATCAATTTATTCTTAAAAATGGACCCAAAATGTTTTCCAGCTTCAGTCTCTCAGAGGAAAAGTCATGAAGAAAAAGCTACAACTGATGCGCTCTTTGAAGCCCGTGAAAAGTTTCAGTATGCATATTTAGACATGTCTAAAAGCTGAACCTGTGTGGGGTCCAGTTGGCCAGCGAGAGTCTCCAGTTTGCTCCTCAGGTAGATCCAGCAGACAGACAGCAGACTTATATGTGCCCCGTATTACATCACACACCACCTGCTGTCCTGTTTGTCTGTGAGTCACAGATGCTGTAGAAGCACACAAACTAAGGAATAAATAAAACCCATAGTGACAGAAAACAAAGAGGAACACGCAAGTACACAAACCCAGAGTACATACATTGATAAAGAGACTGGACGGGATGGATGTAAAGAGTGTCCTTGTTAGTGTTATGTATTTTTAGGGTGGAGATCATTTCAACATATTTGAGACTGGGGAATGGTCTCTACAGTCAATTACCTTTAACGGTGATACAGTTTGCCTTAGAATATATTTGATTATGTGTATATTGGAGAGGTATTGGTGGTGCATCTGAGACTCGGGTATTTCCAGCCACTGAGGTGGTTCAACTTCTCCACTGCTGTAAAGCCCCGGGGAGTGATGAGACCTGTCCAGAAACGCTGCAGGCACAGGGTGTTGAGGGACACATCTCATCAACTTTGAGTTGAAGTTGGGGGCTGTACCGAAGGAACGGTGGTGGTTCCCCAGTTCAAGAAGGGGGACCAGAGGGTGTGCCCATTATGGGCTTTACTTTGGTTTGAAAAATGGGTGGGGATACTTTTTTCCGATTTGAAAAAACACTACTGTATTAAGCGCCCCCCACAAACAATACATACATATGCTTACAATACTTTTTTTGACAAATAGTGCAGTAACTATGCTAGGCTACTGCAGGGCGTGAGCAACTACTGCTTTACTATTCTCTATTCAATTATTACTGATATTAAACGTGTCCAGAAATACACCCACAAAGTGACATATCCCAGCGTCTCCAGTATAAATGACGCCTATGGCGCCAATTTTGAAGGGAACCTGTCCTGCCTTAAAGGTGGGGTAGGTAAGTCTGAGAAACCGGCTCGAGATACACTTTTTGTTATATTCCATGGAATGCTCTTAACATCCCGATAGCAATGAATAAGTGCTTTGACAAAAAATCCATGAAAAAATTTCACCTGTGGAAGCCGTAATACTGTAAAAAGTACGACCAATCATTTTAGCTGGCCCGGCTAAAATAACTGGATGGCCTACCTGCCTGTCAGCCTTCCATCTGTGCACAAACTTATCTCGTGCCCTCATTGGTCATGTGCGCGTTCTTGTGTGTTGGAGGAGGGGCTATTTTCAAATTCTTGCGCACTCGAGCTGGTTTCTCTGAAATGACCTACCCCACCTTTAAAGGCATTTTATAATGTTATAATTTGTTTGCAGTTCATAAAGTTACCACTAGGAGTGCTAATGGTCATGTTATCTTTAAGTTCGCCGTTCTTAGCGTCTCTTCCGGTTTACGGCATCGCCACTTCCGGTTTAGCGTTAGAGAAACGGCATGGCCAGAGAGTGTATTTCTCCAAATGTAATCTGCTTCCATCCACAAGGAACATCCTAGAGGCAATGCTGTAACTTCGTCTATTTGACCCATTTCATGTGAAAGATCATTTATTAGGAAGAATATTGTTAAAAAGATCATTGATTAG
Source organism: Gobionotothen gibberifrons (assembly GCA_943591055.1). Taxonomy (NCBI): domain Eukaryota; kingdom Metazoa; phylum Chordata; class Actinopteri; order Perciformes; family Nototheniidae; genus Gobionotothen; species Gobionotothen gibberifrons. The sequence goes on from CALSBZ010046705.1 coordinate 100,554, forward strand.
TTTGTTTAAATAACGATTTATTTACAACTATATTACATAAACACTGTAAAGAATGCAGGAAAGCAATTTAAGTTTGTATTTACATTAAGAACAATCTATTGTGTTTATTTACAGTTTCATGTCTTTGAAGAATTGTGACAGTAAACGGTAGGGATGTAACGATACCCAAAACTCACGGTACGATAATATCGCGATAAAAAGCCCACGGTACGATATTTATCGCGATATTGAAAAATAAAGGAAAATAAATGAGAATTTCTTTTTTTTTTACTTGAATTTTTTTTTCTTTATTAAATTATAAATCGGATTTGTACAGCATTTTAGTTGGATAGTAGTATTTTAAAGTGTCAACAATATAATAATCAGACCCTGCAATAGAATAAATCAAGTTTCACTTTAGTTTTTCAAGTAACTCAACTCTAACTCACTAACTCACTCTCTCAGCATCATCAAGGTTATCTTTTAGGAATATGAGCATGTCCACATTTCCAGGTAGAAGCTGGGATGTTTGGGTGTTTACAATATCCCCTGCTGTGGAAACAACTCTCTTGCTTGGTACTGATGTTGCTGGGACAGAGAGATATGCTTTGGTCATGGGTGACAGCAGTGGTAAAACTGTGCATTGTCTCTCCACCACTTCAAAAACAATACAGTTTTTGCCAAGAAGGTGAGGCTTATTGACAGAGCGAGATATACATATACTGTTGGTACTTGTCTATGTCTCCAGGTGTAGCCCTGTAAATACGATGTCCTTTTGTGTTATCTGTTGTTGTATGTTCATGTTATAACCTACTTGTTGCCATGTTGGACAGGTCCCCCTTGAAAAAGAGATCGATTATCTCAATGGGACCATCTGGTTAAATAAAGGTTTAAAAAAAAGATTATTAAAAAAAAATCGCGGTATATTTTCTCAGTCTCACGACGGTATTGAGACATCTATTTACCGCGATATTCGATATATCGTTACATCCCTAGTAAACGGTCAAACCTACTACGACTCTGCCATTGGATGTCTCCGAAGTTGTCACAATGGCAACAAGCAACAAGTCATCAGCATCTAGTGCTAGGAGCATTAAGAGTTCATCTTCATCCTTGAGTGTGGCTCGCGCCCGAGCTAAACGGAAGCCGCTAAGGTAAGAGCCTTGTATGCTAGCGAAGAGGCTAAACTGAAAATGAAAAAGGCTCAAAATCAGCTGGAAACAGTAAGAATAGACACAAAGTTGGAAGTGTTAACGCTACAGCGGGAAGCTGATGCAGCCGTGGTGGAGGCACAAATATTGGAAAATGCTGAAGTCATGCAAATTGAAGTTGAGAAATGCAAATCGGAAACTGAGAATGTTAAAGCTGATCGCACAAGTGAATAATGTTCAATCACAAATCGACCTTCAGATTCTTCATCCTCCCTCACAACGCTCGTCAGTTTCGCCTGTTGCTTTCCCCTTACGTGCTGAGTCTCACGAAAGCTTCATGACGTGGATTCCACCCGAAAAGAAAATTTCACAACAGATCGACGGTCAGCTAAAGCCTGTAAAAAGTGACAATATTAATTGACCTGCCCCAGACGAACCTGAATGGACTAAGGTAGAGATAAAGTCTGAAGCCAGCAGACCAAACCCCACCATGAACATACATGCTCAGTCATATACTCCACAACATATTCCTCTAGCTAGCTCACCAGCTACGGTGCAGCCTTTGGCACAGTATTTGGCACAACGAGACCTTGTCAGTTCAGGACTGTACCAATTTGACGATAAGCCTGAGAATTTCCGTGCATGGTACTCCTCATTCACCAGTGCAGTCAGGGAAGTTCACCTCACAGCAACTCAAGAATTGGACCTCATGACAAAATGTCTGGGAAAGGAATCTGGTGAGCAGATCAAACGCATTCGTTCAGTGCATGCGAGTAATCCCTGTCTGGCTTTACACAGAGCATGGCAGAGACTTCATGAGTGCTATGCGGCTCCTGAAAATATTCGAAGAGTCCCTGTTTCAGCGGTTAGACAGCTTTCCTAAGATTACAGCCAAGGAACACACCAAATTACGGGAACTTGGAGACTTGCTTATGGAGATCCAAGGCGCTAAATAAGATGGTTATTTAACTGGGCTGTCGTATCTGGACACTACACATGGAATTGGGCCTGTTGTAGACAAGCTACCTTATGGGCTCCAGGACAACTGGGTTTCTACTGGGTATCAGTACAAAGAAGAGAACCACGGTCGCTTCCCTCCCTTCGAGTATTTTTGCAGGTTTGTGTGCTACAAGTCAAAGAAGCTAAACGATCCCAGCTTCATGCATCAGGGAAACACCGCAACACCCACAAAACAAGATAAAGTCTTTGTGAAGAACAACAAACCCATCTCAGTGCACAACATTGAGGCTTCTGCACCCAACGAGGATCCTAACAAGAACTGCCCATTACATAACAAACCTCATCCGCTAAGAAAATGTAGAACATTCCGAAACAAACTTCTCGATGACAGGAAAGCGCTTCTCAAAGAGAAAGGAATATGTTTCAAATGCTGTTCTTCATTCTCCCACCAAGCCAAAAACTGCAAGACTTCTGTAAAGTGTTCCGAGTGCGACAGCACATATCATGATGCAGCCATGCATCCTGGTCCAGCACCTCAAAGCTTCAAGGCTCCTTCAACGTCACAAGAGAACGGCAGGGAGGGAGAAGATTCTAACCAGGACGTTATTAGAACTAGCTGCACAGAAGTTTGTGGACTAGGTCAGTGGAGTCGCTCATGCTCGAAAATCTGCATCGCAAAGATATACCCCAAGGGTTCTAAGGATATCGCCATTAAAGCCTATGTAATTCTGGACGACCAGAGTAATCGCTCATTAGCTACCCCTGAGTTCTTCAAACTATTCAACGTAGAGAGCAAACCATCTTCATACTGTCTCAGAACTTGCTCTGGCATCGTTGAAACATCTGGCAAGAAGGCAGAAGGATTTCAGAGTGAGTCTCTGGATGGAAAAGTCCTCATCTCTCTTCCACCACTCATTGAATGTCACGAGATCCCAAATAATCGGTCTGAGATTCCCACACCCAGTGCCGTTCTTCACCAGCCTCATCTTCATCATATTGCCAATCACATCCCAGAACTGGACCAAGAAGCCAAAATACTTCTGCTCCTTGGAAGAGACACACAAGGTCAGGTAGCAGGTCAACAGATCACACAACGCCCCCTTTGCCCAACGACTGGACCTGGGCTGGGTGGTGATAGGAGAGGTGTGTCCTGGGTAATGTGCATAAGCCCATAGTCAACTTGTTTAAAACCAACGTGTTGGACAGTGGTCATCATTCAATGTTTAAACCATGCACAAGCTTTAGGTATGTTAAAGAGACACAGCAAAGCTTCAACAGACCTGGCAAGGTTACTGAGAAAATGCTGGGATAGACAGTGTTCAATCAAACTGAACATGACAACAGACCAGCTTCGTCGGTGGAAGACGACACCTTCTTAAAGATAATGGACAAGAGTGTCTACAGAGATGACGCCAACAGTTGGGTTGCTCCACTACCAGAAAACCCTGCAGACCACGCGTCTAGATGCTTACCTGTATCCCGCCTGTCACAGACCTCTTGGTTCAACGGACCCCCCTTCCTGCGTGAGTCAGTCGAGGATAAAACACAAGCAGGTGAAACATTTGAGCTCATTGAACCTGAAAAAGACATGGAAATCCAACCACAAGTACAGACTTGTGCTACCTATGAAAGAGGAAAGGTTACTTAAACCTTTTTTTCTTAATGTTCTAAAATAGTTTGGGCCCCTGTGGTGAGGGTGTTTGGGGTGGCCAATAGGGTGGCCAGGATTCACCACCCCCCAGCTCCGCCACTGGTCTGCGGATCCAGACAACCCCTTCATACTTTCACCATCGATGCTCCTAACACAGAAGGCAGGAGTTCCGCCTCCTCCACCAGGAGACTTCTCTGACAAAGATTTGTACACAAAGCAATGGAGACAAGTTCAAACTCTAGCCAACCAGTTCTGGACCCGCTGGAGCAGAGAATATCTACCTTCTTTGCAGCAAAGACAGAAGTCGACAGGGCAACACAGACACCTTCAAGTTTGAGATATAGTTCTGCTCAGAGACAAGCAGGTCTCAACTGCTGGCCTATGACCAGGATCATATCCACATTTCCTGGAAAAGATGGAAATGTAAGAAAAGTTTAAGTGAAGACGACGGACCAAGGCACGATTAAGACATTTCTCAGACCAATTGCAGAAGTTGTTCTACTTCTGCCAGAAGAATATATTAAACCTCTTTAAACCTTGTCCTTTGCTGAGGAGGTTGAGGAGCTGCAGAGGAGCTGCTGAGGAGCTGCTGAGGAACAACACGATGGTGATGAGGTTGAGATGTATGAAGGACTACAAAACCTTTTAGATGGAAAAAGCCTGATGTTCACTAAAGTGCTTAGTGATCTCCTCCTCAATCACACCACAAAGGGGATGATAGCACCAGAGATTGCCCGAGGAGTAACAAGAATATTCGTTGCGCCGCCACGTGAAGCCATGCTTAGAGAAATAATCAGATGTTTGTGGTGGAGTCTGATCGTTCTTCGTCCGACCCTTCCCCTGAAAGTGGAGAGGAAGAGGATCCCATCCCGTAGCTGCGCTACATTCCTCTGCACTATCCTATCCAATGTTTGCTCAAACATCTGTGGCATCAACATCCCTCCAGTTTTCCAACAAATGTCCCCCATGCAGGTTTGTCATGTCGACAATACTGCTGATGACCTCAGGGGTAAAGAATAAATCAAAGAAGGATTCCACGTCATGAATTGTTATTTATGCCACTCGTTATGGCATAACGTGTGGGCCCTGAAACCAAACCTCTGGCAGCAGGAATGTAGTGCGGCGTTTCCTTGTGAGAGGGAAACCAGATTTGAAAATGTTTTGATGTCCACCCACTGCCATGATGGACACGATCCTCCGGATAGGATAGTGCAGAGGAATGTAGCGCAGCTACAGGATGGGATCCTCTGTGTCCTCTCCACTTTCAGGGGAAGGGTCAGACTAAGAAGGATCAGACTCCACTACAAACTCCACATCAGATTCTCCTTCTCATGTTTGGCAAAAAAGTGTTTTATCTTTGTGCTGACTCCTTTCAAGCACAGTTCAGGCAGATCCACACCAGATTCTCCTTCTCAGGGTGTCTCTGTTTCAGAGGATGTGTCCTGCAGCTGAAGTTACGGGCTGCATGAGACCTCATGTCCCACAGAGAATCTCCTCTTCATCTTACTGCTTGTTGCATATCACAGGAATGAAATGACCAGCCAGCCAAACTACACATAATTGAAGCTTTGCAGCCAGGTGTTTGTATTTACTTGAAGGACTGTATGTATGGCTGTGTATGTCTGTTTGCTAAAGAGACATTATTAAAGGACTTTGAAGTTCCAAACAATTCAAAACATCAAGGTCAAGCTGGTTCAAGATCATACATCTGTTTACCTCAAAGACACATGAAACAGCACAAATGAAAAACAAAACGCCATGAGAGCACACTTAATCCTGTCTCATTCTCACACACAATCACTCACACACATACAAGGTATAAAGAGGTTTAATATGTAAGAGTGTGTATGAGTTTGGGAATGAGGGAGTGAGAGAAAAAGAGAGAGAGAAAGAAAGAAAGATATGAGGCGAAAACTGCGACTTGCTGTAAACCAAATCTACTGTATATTGTTGTCTCTGTACACACACACTGTACATCCAGACACACACACACACACACACACACACACACACACACACACACA
>CALSBZ010046705.1:106328-119766 GCA_943591055.1 Gobionotothen gibberifrons
ACACACACACACACACACACACACACACACACACACACACACACACACAAACACACACATTTCTCAGCTGATACCACTCTTCCACATCCATACCAACACACCTACATCATATTAGTTGCATACATGTATTCCAATGGCTGGCAGGGCCCCATTATACAACAGGCAAAGAAACCAAGAAATGACAAGCATGTAATTCAATGGTAAAATGTCACATCTGGTCATATACAGTAAAAAGGACAAATTGAACTATTTTCCTCCAATATAAACCCCTGACATTACAAAATGCACGATTTTATACCGGTATGGCGGAGAGATCAAAATATGTGGTTATAATGGGAGTGGATGGGACATTTTTGTCCGTGAGTGGCTAATGTGTGAGTTTTTTGTTTAAGTTAACATTTGGTATTTTTGATCAAGACTGAAGTTGATTGAAAGATTTAACCCCAAAAAGCTTTAAAAAATATTAATCTGTTGTCATTTTAGAGCAGTTTTTGGAAGTGGACATTTTTGTCCCGAATGACTAATGTGTGACTTTTTTCACTCATCTCATTTTGCGCAAAAACTAATAATAATAATAATATTTTTTGGGAAATAACTCATTTTCTCTGTTTTCATCATGAAAAAAACCAGCGGTTTCATGTATTCAAAATGGCATTTAAAGGGTTAAAATCCTGAAAATGATTACATTGGTTAATGTGACCAGGGAAAGGAACGTCTATTATTGCCTGCTGTACCATAGTATGTTTTAATTTGGTTCTGAAATGTGTATTTAGGTTCAGCTAACAAGAAGTGAAGGGTTAATTGGAAGCAACCCCATCTGAGCAGCACCTGTTCTGCAGCCCTTAACCCTCCTGTCGTGTTCGTTTCTCCTCCCTTACTTTGGTGTTCCCGGTCAAATTTGACCAGTCTGTTTAAACTGCTATTACCTAAACACAAACACCATTAATCATCCCCAACTTCTATTCAACACCCATTTAAGCTGTAAATACATATTATTGTGTGGACTATCTGATGGATGAACATGGTGTAACAAAGATGACTAAACCACTCAAAATTCAATAAAGTGGTGATCAGCAATGTATATGTTCAAAGCCTAATGTGGAGGATATCATAAGGCAGGGGTGGACTGGGACTAAAAATCAGCCCGGGCATCTTGACTCCGCCGACCGGCCCACCTCGGTCTATTAAGTTTAATTAAGTTCGTCAGCGGGGGGGGGGGGGGGGGGGGGGGGGGGGCGGGGGCTAGTGACTAATCCGACCGGCCCATTTAGTCAACGGCCCACCGGGACGATGCCCGGTATGCCAGATGGCCAGTCCACCCCTGTCATAAGGCCTCGAGGAAACAAATTAAAACACAATATTTATGATAGATTTGACCCAAAAACGACAGGAGGGTTGAATACCTCATGGTTTTCCAGGTGACATGGAGCTTTTCATCTATCAGAACTGTTGGAAACACATTGTGGATAGCCTTCCATAAAGCATTTGTTTAATTTTAAGATATGTGCATGTATTAGATAAAGAGGATGGATCGACTGGAAAGGGGGGAGAGACTGGATAACAAGAGGCCAGGGGTCAGATTTGAACCCATCATTTCAATTCATTTTCATCATATAAAACTATGATACTTCTCCAGTAGCAGCTCCCACTTGATGCTTATTCTGCTGCTGCTGGGCACCAAACAAGTAGTTCAAGCATAAAGACACACTGTAAACAACACAATGATTCATACCAACAAATGTTGGCCTATCTACACAAACACGCTTTAATACAGCAGAGGGTTGATATCATGTGACATGTGGTGCGTCATAGCACTGCTCATGGGGCTCATTGAGGTCCAAGAGTGCGGGACACAGAGGCCATGGTAGATCATGTGTGTACACATGTGAAGGAACAGCCCCCCCCATGGGGAGGAAACCCCCCAGCAGCTGTGACGTGGGGAGACTTTTCTCAACATGTTCTCTGACATCAAACCTCGTCACAGCGCCGCCAGGAAATCTCACAAGAAAACACAAGTTATGTATTAGAAAAGTAGATAATTATACATATTAAAATATATTAATAAATATATTAACATATATCAATTTCACTACATGATAAATGATAAAAGATGCCCCTCATGCGTACCAAGGCATTTAAAAAAACAACAACTTTATTCTCCTTTTTCTTTAACAACACATACAGTTTCAATGACAAAAAAAACATGTGTGCAGGTTGTAAAACATGTTTACCCCCCCCCCCCCTACAGAATAAGACAAGATTAGTAGTAGAAAAATATTTTTAAATGATAGACAAACAGATGGTTTAAATCACAGCACAAAAAACTAAAACAATAGAAAACACATAACAAGGTCGAGATAAATGTTAGTCATGCATGGTTGACTATAGTAAATCTGTTTTCTAATTCAGTTTTTTTTTAAATAAAAATAAATGAAGAATCAGTTAGGGAAGAGTAGACAGTTTCAATCAATCCATCAATCAATGTTTATTTATATAGCCCAATATCACAAATGTTACATTTGTCTCAGTGGACTTCACAGTTTGTACAGAAATCAGTATGACAACACGACACCCTCTACCCTAAGACCCTCACATCGTACAAGGAAAAACTTCCAGAGAAAACCCACAGTTTAAAGGGAAAAATGGGAGAAACCTCAGGGAGAGCAACAGAGGAGGGATCCCTCTCCCAGGACGGACAGACGTGCAATAGATGCCGTGTGTAAATCGAAAAGATAATACATTTACAACATAGGTAGTCCAAATGTTTGGAAATGCATGTGTCTATAATAATAAGATGAATCCACGAGAATGTCAGCAATCTTGTGGGAGCCATCAGGGAAGTAGTATGGTGAGAGTCAGGCAGGACCGCAGAGACAGGTTCAGCCACGACTCGAAGTCCAGGACTCAGATCCAGAACTCAGGATAGAGGATCCAGGACACACGACCACAGCAGCAGACTTTCCATATACGTTAAAAATGGTTGCCATGTCCTATAAAATTTACAAGTGGAGCCACCCAAAGTACACTTTATTTTCTCCATGTGTAGAAGTTCTGTCACCCACTGGACAAAACACAACAGTTCCGGACGCGCTAGAGATTATTTTCGCTAGCACTAGTGAAAATGGAACATCAGAACCAGAAGGCTTGGACATGGACATGGGTAAGTGTAAATACGAATGTGTACTTTCACGCGAAAATGAACAATAGGTTTATTGAACTTTTTCTTCGGACAAAATAGACTCAAATAGTAAAATGTCACTCTGTGTAAAAGTGATTTTGATGTGTAAAAGTGAGGTTATATGTGTAGATGAAAAAACAATCCTTTATCCGAGACATTTACAGTGGCTATAGACATGTATTTTATCATACTGTTTTGTACAGAGGGGACTTTGTTATAGATTTATTTACATGTGTGATTTTATACTGAATGTAAAGTAACTGGAAATACCTGTGTGTGTGTGTGTCAGAGTTCCCGTTAGCCGGTAATTACCGGACTATGACCGGTAAAATATGCTGAAGACCGGCAAATCTAAATCTCTCCGCTTAGCGCAATACCGCATCAGTTGCGCAACTTGCGCCACTTATGTGACAGACAAGAATAGTCAATTCTAATGTCGAACACTTAATGTGGAAAAGAGATGTCCTGTATGGATTGATTGTGCGTTGATCTGTTGGTAATGCCTCGGGGTTCCGGTGGGCATGTAAACAAATGCATAATGCTGCGCTATACTTTGCGGCCTCACCCGGTTGCATAGCGATGTTTATTGTTTAGGTGTCTTTTAATAAGCAGGTAGTCATATCATTAGCTAGAACTAGCTAGATCTGGTCGATATGGACATAAACGCGAGTAAAGTCTAATCTGACGGGAGAGAGAGATCAGCTGCTGCTGACGAGTCGACACGCAGCTCTGCATAATCACATGCAGCGGTGAGCGGAGCAAAACACACACTTCAGGTTAGAATATCACACGTAGCTATTTTAATTACCTCTCAAACTACCTAAACTAGTTATAGATATGTTTAGTTTGATACTGACGGGCTGTCAGGAGAGGGAGAGAGCGCTCCGCTTATTATGCCTGTGTTATTGTAAATTACTGTACACTTTTGAATAGTTAATCTACTATAATTAGTTTGTTTAATATCGAATCATATCAATTTGTTTTAAAACTCAATAAATAACAAAGAGGCAATTTTCAAATGTTTGTCTGGAAGATGAACGGACATGTTGACTGGCAAAAAATATTCTAACGGGAACTCTGGCGTGTGTAGTTGGTGATCCCTATCCTACACCCTCTTCAGCGAGCGGCATAGGAAAGACAGGGCCCCAGGTAGAGGGCTCCGCCTGTGCTTGTAGAACTAGGGTTACAATACGTAACCCCCCGTTCTATCTCACACGGGCTCCGCCCTCTACTGGACTCAATGGGTACAGTGGGTGGAGCCCCGATGGATAAACGCCCTGTCGTCCTACAACATCGATCCGCCACACTGCCCCTGACCAGCCTTTGGTTAACAGCCACCGCACCCCAACTTCCTATCATCCGGTTATAACCGTGGAGAAGTCGGGGCCGCAGCTTACTTGACTATACACTGCACACTATGTTTCCCAGGTCCCTAAGGAGCATGGGGAGAACGTAAGTGCACCGTGTCCCCCACACTCACACACGCTTACCTCGTGTGGAGTGTGCATGTCCCCCACACTCACACACGCTTGAGAGTGCATGGACCGTAGTGGGGAAGTCTTCCAGCCCTGTATGGGGCTTACTGCGCACCATGCCTCCCGGGTCCCTAAGTAGCATGGGAAAACATAGGTGCATTATGTCCAGGGGGGGGGGGGCAGATACACACAGCCCCTCCCCCTTCACCAGTCCTGTGTTGCCCCAGCAAGCACAGACGATGAAAAGGAGCCAGACATGTCCAAGGCAAGGCAAGGCAAGACAAGGCAAGGCAATTTTATTTATATAGCACTTTTCAGCACGTGGCGATTCAAAGTGCTTTACAGATTAAAAGCAAAAGACATTTAAGAACAAATACAGCATAAATACATTATTAAAAAGGCAAAGGTAATGAAATAAATTAAATAAATAAACACAGCCGGTACAGAATACATGACTGAAAAGGCATACTGTAGTCTGAGTATTTGCAGCTCAATTAAAAGCAGCGGCAAATAGGTGCGTTTTTAGTCGGGATTTAAAAATAGGAAGTGTTTCGGCGGACGTGCATGATTTAGGCAGTTTGTTCCAAATTGTTGGGGCATAATAACTAAAAGCTGCTTTTCCATGTTTAGTGGTTATTCTCGGAACAGAGAGCAGACCCGACCCAGAAGACCTGAGACTCCTGGATGCTTCATAGTGATGGAGTAGGTCGTCTATATACCTCGGTCCTAAGCCATTTAGTGATTTAAAAACTAGCAGTAGAATTTTAAAATCAATTATTTGGCAGACTGGAAAGTGTAAAGACTTCAGAACCGGACTGATGTGATCCACTTTTCTAGTGTCAGTGAGTACTCGAGCAGCAGCGTTCTGAATCAGCTGCAGCTTTCTGATAGATTTTTTAGTGAGCCCTGTGAATACTATTGCAGTAGTCGAGTCTACTGAAAATAAAAGCATGGACAAGTTTTTCAAAATCCTGTTGCGACATTAGTTTTTTAATCCTTGATATATTCTTCAGGTGGTAGTATGCAGACCTAATAACTGTTGTAATGTGACTGTTGAAATTCAGGTCTGAGTCCATCACTACACCCAGATTTCTTGCTTTGTGAGTTACTTTGTAGTCTGCCGACCCAAGCTCTGTGATTACTTTTAATCGGTCCTTCTTTGCTCCAAAAACAATGATCTCAGTTTTTTGTTTGTTTAATTGGAGAAAGATCTGAGTCATCCAGTCAGTGATGTGCTCAATGCACTTGCTCAGTGTTCTAATCGGAGAGTAGTCTCCCGGTGTACTTTTAAAATAAATCTGGGTGTCGTCTGCATAGATGTGATAGCTTAGATCGCTCTTTTTAATAATTTCAGCCAGAGGTAGCATATAAATATTAAAAAGCAAAGGTCCTAAGATGGAGCCTTGAGGAACCCCGCATGACATATTTATCAGGGTTGATTTGTAATTGCCTATTGAGACAAAGTTTGTTCTGTCCTTCAAGTAGGAGCTAAACCAGTTTGGAGCTGGAAACTCCCACCCAGTTTTCAAGACGGTCTAACAATATGTTGTGGTCAACAGTATCAAAGGCAGCGCTGAGATCTAATAATACTAACACTGATATTCTGCCACTGTCTGTGTTCAAATGGATGCCATTTAAGACCTTAACAAGTGAAGTCTCAGTGCTGTGGTTAGGTCGAAAGCCTGACTGAAACACATCAAAACCGTCAGTTAAGAACATGAAATTACTCAACTGTTGAAAAACTGCTTTTTCAATCAATTTGCTTAAAAAGGGAAGGTTTGATATTGGCCTGTAATTATTCATTATGGTTTTGTCTAGGTTATGCTTTTTTAGGAGCGGTTTAATTATTGCAGTTTTCAGGGCCTGTGGAAATACACCTGATTGAAGAGACTTGTTTACTATGTGTAGTATATCTGAGGCCAACCAATGAAAAACTGTTTTGAAAAATCCTGTCGGGATGATGTCGAGGCTACAGGAGGAGGATTTCAGATGTTGGATAATGTCTTCCAGGTCTTTAGCATTTATCAGACGGAATTGTGACATGAGCCTCATCTCAATACCCCTCCTCGACTCCTCCTTTCCCTCACTCGCCTCCCTTCCTTGCGTCTTAGCTCCGCCTCCGTAAGATGCGAGCGAGAGACACGAGGAGGTGACGCGAGGACAGAGGAGTCCTCAGGTATTAATTGGGATGTCCTCGTTCACTCAAACGTCACTCTTAAATGACGTCTGTTAATGATGACATGTGCACAGCTGTATCCCCTCTCATTGGGCTTAACTGAAGAACCCCTTAGAACCGGCCCATTTGTTGTTACATATTTATTTAAAGAGCCTGTGACAGCCACCCAACAACTGTTGGGCAATGACATATTGGACTACTAGTAATCTCGAACCATCGGTTTAAAAAAGAAGATGGGATACCGTTTCGATAAAAATCAATAATTTCGAACATCGCGGGGAAATTCCTTCGACTCATTTTGAGGTTTTGGGGGGAGCCGGAAGTGACGTCAATGCGGGAACGCTTCACTGTGCAGTGAGAGATCCAAACACGGACAACGTGTGTTGTCATGCGTAGAAATGGTGAATTGCTGAGTTTAGGCACGTTAATAACGTTTTAATGAAGTTGACTACAGTATATTCATATTTGTCAGTGCTTTCATTTCAATTCGGCGAACATAAACATAAACGATCGTGGTGAAGATGATGATTAAATTAGGATTAAAAATTGGTAGTGAGAGCTGCTGAATTTCCTCCTGTCACAGTTCTGCTTTCTTTCTCACCTATTTTCTGCATTTACATTCCTGAGTCACCTGGTAGCCACACCTTGTCACTCTCTCACTCTGTTACACCCATCAGCTCCATTTAGTATTTAGGCCCACTTCACTTTCACCTCAGTGCCAGATCGTACTTTGCACTATGCCAGTCTTTCCCGCATTTACCTCCAGATTGCTCTCCCGGTTTCGACCCTGCCTGTCCCTGACCATCCTGCCTCGTCTGTTTCCTGACCCTGCCTGTACTCGGATTATTCTGCCTCGCCTGCTCCCTGACCTGTTCTGTACCTGCGACTCCCGTCTTGCCATCTCCTGGATCCCTCGCCTGTCCCCGACCAGCCCTTTGCCTACTATCTGCCGTTTTGTCTCCTACCAGCCTATTGCCTACAATAAAGCTGGTTACCGACTATCCCTGGTTTCCCGTGTGTTGCACTTTGGTTCTCAGCTCGTTTGTGACACCTCCCGTCGGATGTGATATAAAAACAAATCGATTATTTTTGTAGTTGTAAACTCAAGTGGATGAAACTACATTTATTAATGCTTTCATGTCAATTCGGCGAACATATGATACATTAAATGATCGTGAGGATGATGATTTAAAATCGTTTGTTTGAGCCGGTCTGCATTTCCTGATGAGAAAACAAACCAATGCTTTTTGTAGTTGTAGTACACCAACATGGATTAAACGTGTGTTTTTTTTACCACAATGTTGGGGAAATGAATGGATAAAATGCACGTATTATTATTATTATTATTATTATTATTATTATTATTATTCCCACTCCGATCGGGACACTAGGTCCACCGTTTCCCCGCAGCGAGGCTCCCCCCGTTGACAGTTTACGTGGGCTGGGCTGGGTGCAGTGGCGGACTGGCCATCGGGACGAATCCCGATGGGCCGGTACTGAAGTGGGCCGGTCGGATAAGTCACTAGCACATCCCCCACTCCCCCCGTTGACAATTTACTAGCGGTACCGAAGTGGGCCGGTCGAGAGTCCCGGGATGATTTTTATTCCCAGTCCACCACTGGCTACATGACCGTATTATCGCCCATATTGACGCACCTAATTCCTAAATTTAACAGATACAACATAAACCGATCCTTCAGCCTCATATGAGCTCTCAGACACGTTCAAAATTAAACTGTCATCGCTGTCTGAGCTTGCTGCTGTGTGTGCCATTGTGCGTTTACATGCAGATGCTGGGATCCTGAACAGTGCAGCTGGAGCGCTGTGCCCGCAATGACGTCACACATAATTTGGCGGGACTTGAAGAATCCCAGAGAAGATCCAGAATATGGTCACATTCTTGGGATCCCGCCTGGCGTTTGGAGGTCCACAGACCCTCCAAAAGACCTCTAAGAGACGCAAGGCCAGGATTCTAGCCTGTGCTCCAGTACCGGCCCACACAGCCATGGTTCCGGTTCCAGTACCGGCCCACACAGCCATGGTCCCAGCTCCAGTTCCGGTCTCAGCAGCCATGTTTCCGGCTCCAGCTCCAGCCATGGTTCCAGCTCCAGTACCGGCCCCAGCAGCCATGGCCCCGACTCAGTAGTCCCGTGTCCTGTCGGCATACCGGCCGACTCAAGCTCCTTCACCGCCGGGGGTGCCGCCGACTCAAATCCCTTCTTCATCGGGGGTCCCGCCAACTCGAGAGTGCAGCCAACTCAAGACTCAAGTTCCTTCTCAAGTCCCTTCTCGAGTCCCCTCTCGAGTTCCTTTTCAAGTCCCTCCTCAAGTTCCCTCTCAAGTCTCCTCTCAAGTTCCTACTCAAGTCCCTTCTCGTGTCCCCTCTCGCGTTCCTTTCCAAGTCCCTTCTCAAGTCCCCTCTCGAGTCCCTTCTCAAGTCCTCTATCGAGTTCCTTTCCAAGTCCCTCCTCAAGTTCCCTCTCGAGTCTCTTCTCGAGTCCCCTCTCGAGTTCCTACTCAAGTTCCTTCTCAAGTCCCCTATCGATTCTCTTCTCGAGTCCCCTCCCGAGTCCCCTCTCAAGTCCCTTCTCAAGTCCCCTCTTGAGTTCCTTTCCAAGTCCCCTCTCGAGTCTCTTCTCGAGTCCCCTCTCGAGTCTCTTTTCGAGTCCCCTCTCAAGTCCCCTCTCGAGTCTCTTCTCGAGTCCCCTCTCGAGTACCCTCTCGAGTCTCTTCTCAAGTCCCCTCTCGAGTTCCCTCTCAAGTCCATTTTCAAGTCTCCTCTCAAGTTCCCTCTCAAGTCACTTTTCAAATCACCCCCTCGACTCTACCCCTCCGTGACGGAGTGAACTCCATCTGTAGCCACACTCGCAGCTGAATGAAGTTCCCTCCATTAAGGGTTAATGGTAAGCTTTGGCAAGCGGCAAGCTTTGGGACAAACTCCCCTCTCTCCGGCAGAAACAGGAAATGCCGTAACTGTATGTAACAACGGTTTCAAATCAGCATCTCTTTGACAAAAAATGTAAATTAATAACTCCAAACATCTTTAATTGTGTTGTTAACTTTTTTGTAAAGCTCTTTTAGTTTTAAACCTGATGTTTATAAGCTTCTTAGTTTTTGCAAAAGTCTGTAAATATACACAACTTTATAATAAAATGCACACATTTACCTTTTTCTAGACTAAACACAGGTATGATCCTAAGTTAAAAACATATGAGGTTGTTAACATCGCAATTTATCAGTGGATGTTTGCTGGAACTACTTGTAAACAGCGTGTTTCCTGACGGACACATCGTCCTCCGGAGCTGTCCTGCCAGTCCTCCGGAGCTATCCCGTCACGCCTTCGTGCCCGTCTCCCTGACTATGCCCGCCACTGCCTTAGCTGCTTCTATGCCTCTATCTTGCCCCCGGGCCGTCCGCCCGAGACCACCTCCTCCTATTTTGTTTCCGGTTTTGTAAGTGTGTTTGTTTTCATTTAGTTAATTTGGTTTCAAAATATTTTTTTTTGTTTTGCACTTCAACGTATTGAGTCTTTCCATGAAGGGCTATTTGTTATTTTATGTCCCCTTTCACACCCATCTTCTCACGAGTCGTCATCAATAATAACATTCATCTCCATCTCCCATTTTTCCTTAATATCCAAAGTATTCCCTGACATGTGTCCTTGCAGACATTTGTATATTTGTGATACCATTTTTGTGACACTCTTTTCTTTCATAATCCTTATTAGTAACAATTCTGTGGAAGTGGGTGTTCGCTTAAGTGTGTTCCATTCTCTATGTGACATTAAATACTTTCTCAATTGCAAGTATCTATATAAATCATTAGAACCTAAGCCAAATGTATCTTGTAATTGTTTAAATGAACAAAAGATTTCACCCTCAAACATTTGGTCTATTATAATAAGTCCTTTCCGCGCCTAAATCCTGTATCCAGTTTACTTGGCCTAAAGTCCCCATTCTTTGCAAACACCCTTGAAATTATTAGCGGTGCTTCCACTTTTTTTCTCACTATTGACCACACTTTTTGGGTGCACTTCATCTATTCATTCTCTACCCCAAGTTTCCTCCAGCTCTTTTGTCCCAGAAATGGCAGCATCTCAAGAGGCATTAATGGGCATGATTCCTTCTCTAATTCCAACCAAGTCGTCTCCAAGGGCGCCGGAAGCGGGGGGGCCAGGGGGCCATTGGCCCCCCCACTTTTCAGCCCTGCCCCACATTTTCGCAGCGGCAGTTGCCGCGGAACACTGTACAAATCCTGTTTCAATAATTCCCCTCTACTCTAAAGTCGCATCTAAAACACGATCTGATCTAGCTGTGTATATTTTGTTATGTTTGATTGTTATATTCAATCTCATTAGCTACAGGCATTTTTGAAGCTTGTAAAGGGAAGATGACAGCTCTCACTCACACCCTGCTCTTCCACAGCGCCGCTCCCCCTCCCTCCCGCTGAAATTATGAATGTATAAGGCATATAGTAATCACACGGCAGGGTCCGTTACAGTTAGTTTTTATCTGATTTCAAATAAACAAAGTCTTGGCTTTCAGAATATTAAACTTGTTTCGGCAAATTCAGATGATAAATACAACTCTGAAGCTTGTAACGGCATAATTACAAGCGGAGAACGGAGTAATTTAACGTCACAGCAGGCATAACAACAGCCGGTGTTTCTTACACAAACGCAAAAATACACAAACACACACGTATACACACACACACTCGCGGGTTTCCCCCAGACCAGTAATCCAAACAAAAATATCTTCCCTCCGTACTATTTTGATAATTTGCTCCGCTAATAATCAATCAGATCGATCCAGAGAGGAGGAAACTTTAAAGGCCTTTTTCTCAAAATGATGACTCTGTAACAGTCATTATATAATGTGACATATTTTGCTTAATATTTGGAGTACAAAAACAATCCTGATATCATTATAAAGCTAGGAATCTCCTCTTTCCAACAGTGTATACAACTCAAAATGTGTCGGGTCAATGCGACTGATTTCGATGGAGCAGCAGGTCACTTTGCATTTGGTGAAATAAAGCAGGCAGACATAACAGGAAGAATATGTACATTTTAACCAAGCGGCAAACTCTGGGGAAGAGCCGGGACGCCAATACGGAAGTGCCACACACTGCAGTTCATATATTGGCCGATAGAGACTGACTGCAGAAAAGAGCAATTTCCATAGACCCCCATGTTAAAATGCCCAATTTTACAGCAGAAAAAAACATGTTTCTACCCATGGATGCAATACATTTTATTATGAATATAGGTAGATTCCACCTTCATGATTATGAATCTGTGAGTGAATTGTTTTCTAACACGACCCTTTTACTTATATTAGGTCTTAAAGTTTTTGCATAAATTAGGGCGTGGTCACATTGAGTGACGGCTCTGTCAAGTGACTGCTGCTGTTAGCTTCCTGTCTCTCTGCTAGCTGCTCCGTGAAGCTACAGGGACTCTGCCTGCTCAGCTCATCCAGGGAACACAACTTGACCCCGGCCGTGTTTGTTCGTTCTTCATGCTTATATATCGGACTATTGTGACTCACTCTGCGGTTGAAACAGACAGTGCATGAATGTGGTTCTGCGGTAAGTAAAATTCGAGTACTTATGTATGTGTTAATGATTTTAATCAGCTACGTAATTGATGTTAAGGCTTGGGTTAGCGTGTCGAGTGGTAGCTACGTCGGTGCTAACGATGCTAATCGTAGCCTCCAAGTTAAAATCATAGACTGTATATATAAAGGTTAAAACGAAATAGACAAGTGTTCAGCGTTAAGTGGGATAATACTGTAGAACAAACGGCTTCTGTTTGAGCTTGATAAAATAAGGTCATCCTTGTAACTTAGAGAGATATTGTATTATGTAGGTAGGAACTGTATGCATCGCTAAGTTTTATTTAAATTGGCTATGCTCAAGTATGTAGACAAGCTAATGTCGAAGTAGTGTATGTGAAATCAACCTCACAATAAGATGTGTGTATATTACAATTATTAATGTCATATTTCAAGATAATTACGTTAACGTCACAGTCATCTGAAGAACGAACCGAAACCTTGTTGTTTTTATTAATTGCATTACCAAATTGGTATCAAATAAACAGTAAGCATTGGTAACACAACTTCCAAAGTTACAGTAAAATAAAAAGGACCCTGACTCGGACAATACACAATCCAACATGTTCAACAGAAGAGAATCAGTTATATTGTTTGTACACATGGTACTTTACATATATATCTGTTTGTTTAAAGTGTCCAGGTGATGCAGATAGGCTGGACCAGAGAGTGAGACAGAACTGGACTCCTCACAGCAGTGAACTTCAGCACAGGTACTAAAGACTCTCTTTTTTCATACTGTACAAAGAATCAAGAAAGATATTGGTTTAAATAAATGAAGTATTGACTTTAATACACTGATATACATTCCATTAAACAATACTAAATACTAGATCACCTACACATCAGTTAAGTTGAGGGTTTTTTCCATGCAAAAAGTTACATTTAGATGTTAACAAGCAATATGATTTTGTCAGCTTTCTAATTTAATGTATTGAAGGCAAAGATATTTAACACATAGTGAGAACTGCTACTATTTATCTCTCAATATTGT
>CALSBZ010046706.1:9669-35943 GCA_943591055.1 Gobionotothen gibberifrons
AGCACACACACACACACTGCTGCGCAGATGTTATATAAAGTTCCATTATTGAATCCTTTTTTTATCACTTCATCTCCGTGCACACAGATTCTCAGACACACAGATGTCATGCTATGCAGAGATTCATTCACAGTGCCCCCATCCATCTTTACCTCTTGTTCTGTCGACGGAGAACAGCCTTGTTAACCTCCCTTAGCAAAATGTCCTTGTTGTTCTCCATGTTGGTTTTCGCTGTCTTCAACACAAACTCAATCTTGTCCTGGCTGAAGGGACGCTGGAAAGTGGAGAACTCCTCCATCCTTGCTTTGACCTCCTCTGCATCTATAGAAAACAGAGAAGACATGTTCAAGCTACCATTCATCCTGACAGCTTGTTATAAGAGTTGTGTTTAAAGGTTATTTTGGATCACATAGGTAGAATGTTATGATGCAACTGTAGAATATTTATTTACACTCCAAGATTGTTAAATTACATGTCTAGAATTTTAAATTTCAGTAACAAATTATCAAAGCAATATCTTTAGATTCCCATTGAAATACACTTCTGTTAAGTCACCATTAGCGGTTGGCAGATAGTGACTTACTGGAAGTGTATTAAGATTTAATTTTAGTTTAGTTAGTTAGTTAGTTAGTTTTGTTTAGTTACCATTCCTGAATTTTGATATGCACCTTTAGAAAGTCAAGTTAATGTTCAAGAATGTTGATGTACACTTCTAGACAGTAAAGTTACACTTCTAGAATGTTGGGTTCAGTGACAGTAACAAGGTTGTGATTGGCCCCAGTGCAAATATTGTTTTGGGCCCCCCCCCCCCATCGCCCCCTGATGCGCTCACACACGCACGGACATACACAACCACTCAGAAGCGCCACATGTAGGCTATCAACAACAGCTTGCCCTGACCTCAGACCACCACAGCCTGACAACGGCACAGCGAACTAAGAAGAGGATTACACCTGTTTCCTTGATGTTTGTCTCTGGGGAATGGGCCAGTAGGCCTACATGGACCGGTTGCTATAATATAGCTTTTGATCTTGGCGTCGGGGGTCTCAATAGCGCCATAGAGTCCCCTATCGGTTGGGACCCTTGGGGAAACTATTGGACCACCGCCGGGAACAGCCAAATCCAGCCTCTCCTCCTGGCTGGCTGGAGAAGAAGGTTGCACAGCCACGGCCACGGATACAGCTTCACTTGTGGAGCTACATGGCAATGATGGTGGTGAGGCAGGTGAGCTATCGTTAGCCTCCGGCTCCGGCTGCCGTTGCACGTCAACATTGCTAACGTCAGCGCTCGATTTCAAGGGCGATGTATGACAAAACAAACGGTCTAATTTTGTCAGTTTAGCTGTTACATCTCCTTGTTCTCTCTTGTCCTTTCTCTTTTGAGCGCTGCTCTTGTGCTTTGGTTTGCTGTACATTATAAATGCAAGCTATTACATTTTTATAATGCTGCAGAACTTGCTGCTGCTAGCTACAGTACAGTACAGGTTGATTAAACGGTTCGCTCGGCACGCAAGGTATCACATGACATGAAAGGGAGCAAGGTCATTGGACAGACAAATTACAAATTAATTTAGGTTGCCTGGTTACTTTGAAGACTGCGTGAACCGGTCAATCTTACTTCTTCCTTCTCTCTGTCTGTACCTGTGTACTCTCATGTTCCGATTAACCCAGCTTCCCCAAATTTGTTTCTTTTTGGTGTCTATATACGCCGGGATCCGGAGTCATGGATGATCCTGTTGCTGCAGTCCTGTGTCCTGGGTCGCGAGCCCTGGATCTTGAGTCGTGGCTGTTGCTGTGGTCCTGGATCATAAGTCCTGGATGGATATCCTCGTGGATTCATCTTCCTATTATACACACATGCATTTCCAAACATTTGGACTACCTATGTTGCAAATGTATTATCTTTTTAATTTACACACGGCATCTATTGCACGTCTGTCCGTCCTGGGAGAGGGATCCCTCCTCTGTTGCTCTCCCTGAGGTTTCTCCCATGTTCCCCTTTAAACTGTGGGTTTTCTCTGGAAGTTTTTCCTTGTACGATGTGAGGGTCTAAGGACAGAGGGTCTAAGGACAGAGGGTCTAAGGACAGAGGGTCTAAGGACAGAGGGTGTTGTATTGTCATACTGATATTCTATATTCTGTACAAACTGTGAAGACCACTGAGACAAATGTAACATTTGTGATATTGGGCTATATAAATAAACATTGATTGATTGATTGAATGCCATTGGGGCCCCAAAAAATAAAATACAAATATTTGTAATGTTTTTTGCATGGACCCCTGGCCGGCTCTGGGCCCCGGTGCGTTGCACTGGCTGCACCGTCGATAGTTACGCCAGTGGTTACACTTCTAGAATGTCAAGTTGCAATTATAGAATGTTGAGTTACACTACTAGAATTCCATGTTACACTTCTATAATGCCAAGTTATAATTCTAGAATGTCAAGTTATAATTCTAGAATGTTGAGGTACACTTCTAGAATGCCAAGTCTAGAATGTTGAAATGAAATGGTTAGGTCAATACAAATAAACTTGCCTGCTCATAAACACAAGTAGCTGTCAACGATGAACAGAAAAACATTTTAGTACCCAACATTTTGTTTTCAACAGAAGTTTTTGTTTGCTAGTGCACAACTTGAATGAAAATCATTGTTTCTTATTATTTTTGCCTCCAGACCAGTTCCACTTCAGAGAAGAAAGTCGTGAAAAGAATCTGCATCTGTGTGTGTGACAAACCTTTGCAGTTGTTTCTGTTGAATAGTGGCATATACACGACGGAGAGCTCAGTCTCCTTTCCCTCGAACACGTAACAGTCTTTTGGCCATTCTCTCTCCTCCAGGACTTTGTCATCTATCTCTGGGAAAGATTTATTCACCTCGGCTGCATAGTCTCTGGCAAAGGTCAGTGTCTGTGAAGGGAGCAGAGGGTGAAGGTTGCTTCATAAGTTTCACAGCTTTCATGCTCTTGGACAAAGTCTGTGCAATATTTAAGTTAGACACTTAATTACATGTAATTTGTTAGACGCTTTTATCCAAAGCGACTTACATACAGTACTGTGGACAATCCCCACAGGAGCAATCTGGGGTGAAGTGTCTTGCCCAGGGACACAACGACATGCTGACTGCAGTGGGACTCGAACTTGCTACCCTCTGATTCCAAGTCCAGCATCCACTGAGCCACAGCCTCCCAACTTAATCATTTTTGCATCATTTAATAAAGGGTTAAAAAGTAGTAATGTTGGGTCTTACTAATGGTCAGAGTTCAAATATACCACACTTATATGAGACAAATATGCAGGAACGAGACATGGTGAGATTGATCAGTTGGTTAAATTACCAACACAGTGGGTGTTTCTTAATCTCGAGTAAAGCTGCTCCAGAGCCACTATTTCAAGCATACTACGCCATCGAGTGCCGCCGAAGTACTGTTCCAATGTCCAGCATACTTGGAATTCTACCGAGTCTCAAGTTCCCCAAATCTGTGGCGGAAAGTGTAAGGCGGAGCCTCTCATATGACGCACACCTGCATACTTGCTCGCCTGTTCCATTCTAAGTTTTCCGAGGCTAGGAGGTATTCTTGCCTCGCTTCTGAAGCAAGACGCTCGGAAGACATGTGCTACCAAGCAAGCGTACTCGAGATTGAGAAACACCCAGTCTCACTCCCTGATAGTCCAATAGCTACGCTTGGTCAGGGTCCTTTGGCGTCCAGTTGTGATGCACCGAGTCTCCTTCATCTTCATAAACGGACGCAAAGAGCTTTCAACTGATTGCAATGTATTCCCATTGGTGGCAGTTAAAGGCAATGTGAGCGTCCATTCCCATTGGATAACGAGAATTTTACACCCGGAAGTAAGTATTCTCCTTACTGTCGATTGATTTTACAGTGATATCTGCCCTACTCATCAACTCAAAAACACCAGATTATCCTTGTTAATTACACAACATTGATTGGTTTAAATTGTGTACAATGCTTTTGTGTTTTCCCCCTTCGATTCAGAGAAACAAATATTTTTTCGGAGTTTAGGATGGCCGAAGACACTACACTACCCAGAATCCTCAGCTATCGTTTGGGACTACACCAGCCGCTTTGCTTGACAAACCCTGTGATTAGTCCTCAAGCTCTGTGATTGGATGTTGGAGTGGCAGTGCACCAAGGTTACGCCGAGCGTCAAACAGCACTTTGAAACGGAATGAAGCCCATCCACAGTATCCAAAACATGATTCGAAATAGTACACATGCATGTTCTATGGCACGTCTCTACTAGGACGTTTTCGTATTTCCCATAATTAGAAGTTGTAAGTATTAAACTCTGTACACACCCCAGGAGGTTTAGGGGATGGGAAACACATTGGTGTTATCAAATTTAAAACATATCATTAATAAATGGGTGAAAATTGCTTGTGTCCATAATGGGCAGCATAGAGCACCCTACTTTTACAATTTTCGAATCATAAATCTAATTGATACATTTATGATCAATAGATTTATGATTCCAAAATTATAAAAGTAGGGTAGACATGTGGAGATGATCCGACTGAACAAAACGTGATCCGTCTCTTAAATGTGTGTCAACCACAGACCTTATTTCGAGCTATTTTCCAAAATCCTATGGAGAAATTGCATTGCGTTTTTGTCGAGGGAACCGGAAGAAGCTTACTTCCGGGTTTTAGGACGCTACACTGCACCACACACAGTATTAACATGACGGCAAAGGTAAGAATAGCTTTATTTAACAGCTGGTCTTATATCTGTGACCCCTCCTGTTGTTAATTGATAAGCCTTTCAAACTATAACATATAATAAGTACCCTGTATCAAGATTGATGCAAAACAAGTGACATTTGACCTTTTTAGAGAGGTTTAGCACACAAAAAAACACTTCTGGGGTCATTTGGGTGGATTTTCCATATCTCTGGCCCCCCTCTGTCGATTTTGATGAATGACACCTCTTTTTAACCGTTAGAGCCAATAGAATCGAGGGGAAGTTCCTAAAATCCATCTAAACATTACCCATTGGTGAATGAGTGATGCGTAGCCAGAATACCCAAAACCGGAAGCTGTCATACACTCTAGTAGCTAGCAGCTATATGAAAACTCCGTTATTGACATAAAAATGGAATGATGGATTATCATTAATCATTTCTCGCCACTGGACTTGGGTGGGGGTAAGGGGATTGATTGAAACAAATAGAGCAATTTGGGTAATATATTCATTTTTAAGATGTTAACACGACCGATTAAGGAGATTGGCATTACATTCCATCTGTTCTACCACAGAGTCTACAACCAGATCATTCATTTCAGGTGTGATTTGTATTCCTAAATAGGTGAATCCTTCCCTATGAGCTGAAAAGGGAGTTTGTATTCTAGGTTGAGGGGGCAGCCCTGACGTGTTGGTCTGTACAATGAGAAGGATGTAGAAGTAATATTATTTGTCACCACTTCAGCTGTTGGGTTCTTATATATCGTCCTGATCCATTTGAGAATGCCTTCGCCTATTCCAAACCTCTCCAACACTTCAAACAAATACTTCCACTCAATTCGGTCGAAGGCCTTCTCTGCGTCTAAGGACAGCAGAGAAGGCAGTTAGGTAACCCTATTTTTTCATAAAGAATATTTAGTACCCTTCTAACATTATGAAAAGCTTGCCTTCCCTGAATAAAACCATTTTGATCATCTTTGATCATGGAAGGCAGTAGTTTGTTTAGGCGTCTCGACAACGTCTTGCATAAAATGTTGCTATCTGTATTAAGCAGTGAGATTTGTCTGTACGACGCACAGTCAGTGGGGTCCTTTCCTGGTTTTAGCATCAGAGTGATTAGTGCCCCTCTAAGAGATGGTGGTCGGTCCTCCTTTTCGTATGACTCCAACAGCATATCCAAAAGTGGTTGTCGTAGCTTATCTTTCAATTGTTTATAGATTTCTATAGGAAGCCCATCTGGACCAGCTGCCTTTCCCCCTGTCATGCTGGTTATGGCTTCTGAAAGCTCGTCAGTTCCTATGATATGGTCTAGTTTTCCTTTTGAATCAGTTGAAATAATGGGGAAATCTAATGAACTTAGAAAATGTTCCTGTTGGCCTGAATCTTCATGTTCGGATGTATAACGTTTTTCATAAAACATTTTAAAAGCATTATTTATTGCTGCAGGGTCATTTGTTAATTTACCATTTGTTTGAATGCTGTTGATAGATATTGCAATTTTTTAATACGCCAAGCTCGTAGTAGCTTTGTTTTAATCTTAGTAAGCTAGCAGCTGTCTGGTTACTCAATAATTCACTATATGGTAAATGGACTGTACTCATATAGCGCTTTATCCAGTCTTTAAGACCCCTCAAAGCGCTTTACATACTACATGTCGTTCACCCATTCTCACCCATTCATACAGAGCAGTGTATGAATGAATGGGTCTTAGGAACTAACATGCATACAGATTCACACACCGTTGGCCACGCCATCGGGAGCAACTCAGGGTTAAGTATCTTGCCCAAGGAAACATCGACATGTTGACTGCATGGGCTGGGATCGAACCCACAACCTTCTGGTTGAAAGACGACCGCACTCCCTCGCAGCCACAGTCGCCCCTATATTGAGTCCTTAGGACCAAAGGTTCTGCTTGTAGTTCTGGGGAATCTTGGGTAACAATCCTGTTCCATGTCGGGAGAAAGGCCAGGTTGAGACAGCGGTGGCCAATCTTCTTCGGATAGAGTTTCCAAAACGTTGTCCTTCCTAGTTGTTTTCTTGCGTGAAGGCATTAGTAACACCGTTATAAATTGCGTTTTCCTTTTACCTCCACGTTCCAAATAGTTAATTTACAATATTAGGGCAGAGCGACGACTGAACTACGTCTGATCAACACCGCGCCATAACCGGAAGTCACTCTTAATATTGAAATGTTTTCATCAAATATAACACATTCAACAAAACATGCAGCAGACCTTAGGCAAGGCAAGGCAAGGCAAGTTTATTTATATAGCACCTTTCAACACAAGGCAATTCAAAGTGCTTTACAAAAATGAAAGACATTAAGAAAAAGGCATTCAAAAACAGTCATTAAAAAGCAACACAATCTACCTGCATTGCAATTACTCTAAACGTGTAATAACGTGCTTTAGCCACTAGATGGTGCGGGTTAAAAACTGTCACGTTTACAGTGTTAACCAGCGACGTGCAGTCAGGGGAGGCAGAGGAGGTAGAGCCTCACCTGTCATACTCCAATGTAACGGAAAAACAACTATAGAAAAACTAAATAGTAATAATAATAAAATGTCTCCACTGATCTGTGTTGTAAGTGTGATTTATGTATGATTCCAATCGCTTTTTAAAGTCAAAATCAGCAAATTTGCCGAGCTCCACTACAACTACGGGTAGCGATGAGAAGTGAGGCAGGGACGAGCTCTGCCTCTCGTAAGCCCACAGTAACGGTACGTCCACACAGCGGCTTTGGAAAAAGCTTGCCGGCGGGCGTGTCTGAAGCTCGACCAACAACCAATCACATGAATCTCCCGCCCCTGACACACAAGCAGCGGTTTGATTGGCTAGAGCTTGTACTGGCATATGATTTGATTGGCTGACGCTTCCACCGAAAGCTTCAGAAGATTCAAAAATTGAACATTGCTCAACTTTTGAATCCTGAGATGCCTGGAAATCTCCGCTTTGCTTCCCACAATGCAGTTCGGCGAAAAGTGAGGCAAAGTGACGTCACCCCATTCAAAGTGAATGGGCAGAAGCGCTGGAAGTTTTTTTTAACGCTGCTGTCCGTAGCGGCCCGTCCACGAACTGCATTGTGGGAGCAAAGCGTAGCTTTTCTCTCGGTGCTGGCTGCAAAAGTAGAGCAATGTTCTACTTTTGACGCCTCGACAGAGGCGTCAGCCAATCAAATCCCGTTTATGCAAATCTGCCAGTACAAGCGCTAGCCAATCAAACTGTGTGTATGCTGGGAGAGCCAGACCGCAGTTCATTTCCTCATATGCCAAAAAATGGAGGAGAAAATAACCGTAGCGGTAGGGAATCACCCGGTGCTTTATGATCAGTCCCTGTTCACCTACCGGGATACAAACCGGAGGAGCCAGGCATGGAGGGAGGTGGCAGAGACAGTGGGTAAAACTGGTAGGTTTTCGCCTGTTTGGGGAGTTTATATCCAGTGTACTTCGTTTTAATGGACAGCTAGCAGACATAGACAGTATTTAGCCAGCATGGAATGTTGCGTAAAATAGCACCATAGACATTAATGTCATAAATGTTCATCATATAAAGTGTGACATGTACAGATGGAGCACTTATTTTCGGACTCTAGCTTAGCTGTTCCTGCCTACGACCTGCCAACTCCCAGTTTGGAGGAAGGTCAAGCCCTCCCACTATTTTCCAAGAGGGCGTTGCCAGATTTTCAGGTTTTAACCAGGAGATGGCGCTTCATTCACAAATACAGAAATTATGTCGTACTGTGTCGTACACAGTGTAGTGTAGCTGCTTGAAGAGCAGTTGAACATATAGTCTTTATATATTAAATAATCATAATAATAATGTAAATGTTTACAATACATTAAACCATGCATTTTGTAATGTCAGCATTTCATTTAGCAGAAAAGTAGTTAGTTAGTTATTTTCATGTCGATGGACACTGAATAATATTTTTGAATAGAGGATTCATAATATTGTTTGCCGAGAACAAAATTAACGATCAAGCAGCATTTTAAATTCTAAATATCCCTGCAAATATAGCAATGACATTTCTGCTTCTATCTTTGCAAAACGAGTAAACAGTCACATTTGGGTCTCAAATCAACTCAACATCATATTAATAACGATATATGATACAAATATAAGACTGACAACAACAACAAGCCACAGAAGTCGTATCACAAGTTATCCTGGGCGGAGCAGCTGAAGACTTCTCCACGCTGCTTTCAAACTGTGAGTAAACAACGTGTGCTTCACTTGTAGGCTGTCTGAAGGTATACACAGGTCTCGGATGGACTTCGTATGTGTGTGCTCCTGCCAGTAATTAGCCGTGTCTCGGCTCGCTGTACGGCTAAATATTGAAGCTAAATTAGCAACTACATGTTAGCAACTACATGTTAGCAACTACATGTCCCACAATGCATTTCGTTCTGTGACTTGCGCACTGTCTTAATCTCAGCCGTATTTTAACCGCCGGCCGACAGGGGGCGAAAGAGACGAGTGAGCGATACAGGGAGAGAAACACAGAAGAAGAGATGAGAGCGCAGCAGAGAGAAGCGGAGAGGATATCTGTATAGTTCAATGTTCATTGACAATACATATTGAATTGTACTTTCTTTATTTGATTGGCAGTCAGTTGTTGATTACATGCAGACGTTGATAAAGCTACAGGCTACTTCAATATCACACTAATTCATGAAGCAACTTAGACATTTTGATGTTCCGGACCTTTGCATGGGGACATTTTCTCTAACTGGACCTCATTGAATTTTAGTTGAATACCCCTATGTGGATGCACTATCCTTTCCCTGCTTATATATGAAGCGTGAGCTGTATGCTCGAGTCTTCCTGCCTGTCGGCCTCTCAGATCTTGTACTTGAGTAAAAGTAGAAGTATCAGAGTGTAGGAATACTCTGTTACAGTACAAGTCCTGCATTCAAAATGTTCCTCAAGTAAAAGTATTATCACCAAAATATAGTGAAAGTAGCGACAGTAAAAGTAGTCATTGTGCAGATTGGTCCATTTCAGAATAATATATATGATATGTTTTATAATGATTGATCATGAAAGTGTTCTCAAAGCTGGTAAAGGTGCAGCTAGTTTGAATGACTTTGTATACTGCAGGGTAGCTTGTGAATTTACTCCGGTTGATGGCCCATTAGTTGTGTAAATACACAGCTGAGAGCTGCCGTTTCATTCATACGACGGAGTATTAGGGCCACACTTAGAAGAAAAAAAAAACGGAGAGATTTCGAGAATAAAGTCGTAATAATACGAGAATAAAGTCATAGTTACGAGAATAAAGTCATAATTACGAGATTAAAGTCGTAATGTTACGAGAATAAAGTCATAATTACGAGATTAAAGTCGTAGTTTCATAAGTGACTTGAGAAGGAGACAACAGCAGCGTCCTGCAATACAATGAGGAATGTGGAGCATCTTGTGAAGCAGTACTTTAGTTTAGGCTTCTCAAATAACGAAATAGTTGATCTTTTGGCACATCAGCATCAGATTATCATAAGTATTAGAACTTTGAATAGGTTGTGCAAGAAACTATGTCTATTTTATTTCGAAGAAAGAACCAAACGGATTTGGAGGAGATTGTCTCCTTTCAGCTAACCAGGAAGTGTTTTAGCACACCACGTGACGCATCTGAACGAATCACGTTCGACAACAGAAATGTTGTCGAACCCTTGTTCACAGGTCTCACTGCTTTCACACCGATTTGCATATTGTGTAGAGTGAGCGATTCGTTTATTCCCTCAGACGCAATTCAGGGGGGGAGGGGGGGAGAAAGTGTTCTCAAAGCTGGTAAAGGTGCAGCTAGTTTGAAGGACTTTGTATACTGCAGGGAAGCTTGTGAATTTACTCCAGGTGGAACTAAAGTCTGATTTAACACTTGATTATATTTCACATCATTCATCCACATCTGTGAAGTAACTAAAGGTATTAAATACCATTTACCTCTGAACTGTAGAGGAGAACAATAACAAAGTAGCAAAACATTGAAATACTTAAAGTAAGTCAAGAAATCTCTTTTTATCACTCCATAAATCAGAAAACACTGTCAACAGTATGATTTGCCTAATGTGGGACAGTCCTAAAAGGGGCATGGATTGTGCAAGAGCAATGGTTATTTACAGGGCTTTAGTCTTCGAATGCATTATTTTAGATATTTAAGGTGAAGGGCAAATTATATTAAATAATTGGGGGTATCTGGGGCGTAATTGGGGGTAATTGGGCTTTAACCAGTAGGTGGTTTGGGTTGAAAACCTGTCAAGTTTACAGTGTTAACAAAATAAAATATACTGCTGTTTCTGGTTTAGTTTACAACGGATATATTTAGTTATTGTTTTGATATTTGTAACACAAAAGCGATGGAAAAATCCCACAGCAACACAGAAAAGATGGTCTTAACATGACCCAGCGGTCTAGTAGTTAATAAAAAACAATAATATCAAAACAAAATATTACTACTAACTTTATTGTGAAATTAAAACTGAACGGTAAAAGAATAGTTTCCGGTCTATTCTGAGCCCGATTTCTGTAGATAAATAAAGAACTACGACAGATGTGTAATATTTAATGCAGCCGAACCATTTATTACAATGCATTCATGTGATGACTTTCAAATAGTAAAGCAAGCACTGCTGAATAACGTATGATTTTATCTTTTACGAAACGTTTTTTTTAATATATGGAATACAGTCGGAGGTCAACCAATCACAGAGCTTGAGGAGGACTAATCACGGGGTTTGTCGAGCAAAGCGCATGGTGTAGTCTCAAACGATAGCTGAGGATTATGGGTATGACTATTTGTTTCTCAGAATCGAACGGGAAAAACACAAAAGCATTGTACACAATTTAAACCAATCAATGTTGTGCAATTAACAAGGATAATTGGTGTTTTTTAGTTGATGAGTAGTGCAGATATCACTGTAAAATCAATCGACAGTAAAGAGAATACTTACTTCCGGGTGTAAAATTCTCCGTTATGCAATGGGAATGGACGCTCACATTGCGGTGCTTCCCTAAGCGTAAAAAATACCGCCGCCAATGGGAATACATTGCAATCAGTTGAAAGCTCTTTGCGTCCATTTATGAAGCTGAAGGGGACACGGTGAGTCACAACTGCACGCCAAAGGACCCTGAGTAAGCGTCACTATTAGACTATCAGGGAGTGAGACTGTTTTGCAACTACATGAACATTTAGCCGGAGCCAGCAACTAGAGCTTAATTTAAATTGTATTTAAGCTGCATAGTCTCATAGTAGTGATGGGATTTATGGCTCTTTGAAGGGAGCCGGATCTTATGGCTCCGTTCCTTTCAAAGAGCCGTTCAAAAGAGTCGTTCAAAAGAGCCGTTTTTTTAAAAGGGGGCGGGGTTACTAGGTTTATCTGCGAAATAATCACCAGGATAATGATTGACTGTATTGCCAGACCTAATGTCAATAATCTGCATTGTAAACATGACACAAGGTGGCGCCATATCCATGTCATTCATGTCAGTGAATGTAGGCTACTTAGAATTTACCCTCTGTATGTGCTAAGTAAATAAAGTTGCCTTGCCTTGAATGAAATTCATGCAACTCTTAATATTAGATACTGTGTTTTTAAGTGGCGATGGAGATTATTTCTTGACCCTGCTTTAAAGGCTATTTTGCCTTTACAAATGGTGCGCTTTATCACTGCCTGGGTTTAGGTGAAGTGCATTTAACTGCGTTTTCGCGTTTGGCTCATTTTCCGAAAAACACGTTGTCTACCTGTCCTGTACTTCTCTCTCGCGCGTATTCCGTTAGGCACTTTTTATAATTTTGTCCGGAAGATTTCAACTTTAATACACGTTGACTGGCGAAAAACTCTGCCGGTTTCCCTCTGCCCGCACCGCAGAGAATAAACAGAAGGGCAACCATGACAACCATGCTTCTTCTCTGCTTGTGTGGAGGAAGTTACAGCGCCACTTACAGGCTCCTGCATATGTACTGCAGCTTCTCCAGCGGTTGGAGCTAAACGGAGCTGTCTCGTGTGGACAGAAACTTTCCGGTGTCGATTGCGTGTGGACGGAAGCTTTTTCGCGATTGCGTTTGCGTTAATCCTATGCGTTTAGCCGTTATCGTCCTCGTGTAGCCGGGGCCTAACACAGAAAATACCTCCCCAAAACGCCTCGTTGGTGAAACGTCATCATGACGTCATCGTCATTTGATTCTTCCGGGTACGTGCTTACGAAAGCACATACCCGGAACTAAATGGGCCAATCCGTGGAGCCGTTACGTTAAGCCCCTGCTGATTGGTCCAAATTGACCAATCCACGGACTTCCTCACACACACACACAGTGCAGGCAGCTCCCTGGCTGCTGCAGGCTGATAACAGACAGTTGGGATCGCGGCGAAATTCTCTCTGCAGACCCATTCTCACAGCGTTTATCAACCTATAAACCTTTTTCTTACTCAATATCAAGCCACACGTATTGTTTTTATTTCGGCTGTGACTTTGTGTGTGCTCAGGTTGAGTTTGGCTGTGTAGGGGGGGGGGGGAGCTGCAGCGAGCCGTTTAGTGGAGAAAGTGAATACTGCTGAATACACATACTTTAATCAAATCAAATCAAA
The DNA here is from genome assembly GCA_943591055.1 of Gobionotothen gibberifrons. Lineage (NCBI taxonomy): Eukaryota > Metazoa > Chordata > Actinopteri > Perciformes > Nototheniidae > Gobionotothen > Gobionotothen gibberifrons. The sequence goes on from CALSBZ010046706.1 coordinate 22,952, forward strand.
TCAAGTTTTATTTATATAGCACATTTATAAGCGATTTTTGGTCGAGCCAAAGTGCTGTACAGAATAAAAAATTAAAAAATTAAAATTAAAAAAAACTTTACAGAGATGCTGTATGCGAAACCAATGTGAGTTTGGAAAATTGCACAGTATTTTTCGATTTTAGTATACCTCAACAATGGAATTATGATCAGTGACATGTGACCTTTAAGTAAACCCAAGTTTACCTTAATCCTACACACCGGAAACCCCTAGGGCTTTGTTTTTAGCCCCCTGCTGTGCTCCAACACAAAACAGTATAGTCACTTTCAACTCCAAAACCATAATCAAGTTGCAGATTTCATTTTTTCTTTATTGTCTCCTGGGGTGAAAATGTATCTTTGGCTCACAGGACAACAACATAAAAAAGGTGAATCAAACAGAGACGGATTTCATTTGACATTGAAACCGTTCCTTTCACTGTCTGAAGCAGATACAGGTACATGTATGTATTATTGATTCCACCTGAGATTAGGGACTTTTTAAACACATTTTCTGTTGCCAGGGGGCCTCCTTAGCGCCTCCCAGAGCTCAAGACCTCAAACTGATTGACAAAAAGATAGGAGTTACAGTATATGCAACGATTATTTGGCTTTCTTTCTATTTCTTTAAAGGAGCAGTAGGTAAGTTTGAGAAACCGCCTCGGCTGCACAAAAATTCCAAAGTACACAAACTGAAAAGAATCCGCCCCTTCCTTCAGACTTCCTACAGAGCACCTCCTCCAACACACATGAACGTGCACAAGATCATGATAATGAATGTAAAACAAATGTATAACACAGTTATTGTCAGTGCTTATATTTTTTAAGCTAGCATGTTTGTTTTGTGAAAATGTATTACAAATGTTACGTCAGCTAGAGCAGGCTGCGGTAACGTTATCGTTACATATCAGCTCGGTGTGCTCCGTAAATAGTCGCCATAGTTGAAAAGCAACTCCGATATTGACTCTGGTTTGACTTCTCCTAGTTTCCACTTTATTTTTCTTCATAATTTGCTCCATTACAGTTTTTCTTTTGCGACCGGTAGACGATGTTCAAGCAAACTCTGCCATGGTGAACGTGTCCTCCACGTGTGTGTGTGTGTGTGTGTGTGTGTGTGTGAGATTGTGTGTGTGTGTGTGTGTGTGTGTGTGTGTGTGTGTGTGCATGAGATTGAAGGCTGACAGACAGGTCGGCCAACCAGTTATTTTAGCCGGCCCGGCTAAAATAATTGGTCGTAGTTTTTACAGTATTACGGCTTCCACAGATGAATTTTTTTTATGGATTTTTTTTCAAAGCACTTAGAATATGCATTGCTATCAGGATATTAAGAGCATTCCATGGAATATAACAAAAAGTGTATCTCGAGCCGGTTTCTCAAACTTACCTACCCCTCCTTTAAGTAAAATGTTAATTCGATGGCTTTTGGAGACACCCAAATATTTTGCTTGCCGTTGACACAATCCTGGAAGGGTGCAAGCTTTTGTAAGCAAGTTTCAAGGGTTCAAATAGAAACACGCAGCCACAGAGACACGCAGACACAGAGACACACAGTGTAGCGTACCTCAAATATATTTCCAGCACTGTACTCGGGTGCAATGATCAGGTCGATGTCTCTCTTGTCTCCCAGAAATGGAGGGTAGCCCACATTCATCACCAGCCCGGCGTCCATCAGGTGGATATTTTCTTTAGTGCTGAGGCACGGTGGAACTGTGGAATCTAACCATCAACAGAATTTAATGTCAACCAAAGTTCAGGCAAACTTATTTATTTGCTGATGAAAAAGAAATAACTCACTCTCAAGTAAAGATAATAGCAATGTACACATCCAGTAGATATGAAGCAACATGTGTACTCGTGTTTTTGGTCTCAACCAACCCCTGAGTCTTCAAATACATCCAGTGATTTGCTCCATATTTCCCAACAGGTTACAGTTTGGTGAGAAGATTGATACCAATCTCATATCTGTCCATTAAATATGAAGTGTATACCATATTACACTTTCTTTAGCGCAGAGGCATGGTGGTGGCAATGTGGAATCTGCCCAGCAATAGAATGTAACTTCCAAAAATCAGTATTTACTTACTTATGAAACAGAAAGAAAACATTCTCAAGTAAAAACAAAACTAGCTATTTACACATCAGTTGATATGGAGCAATTATCCACTAGATGAGTATACGTTTTATCTCTGTTTTTGTAACCTCTGATACTTCACATTCACACTCAGTGATTCGCTGCACATTCCAAACAGTAACAGTGTTAGAATAGAAGGTTGACTCAATTCTAATTTCTGTCCATATAATCAGTATTAAATCAATTAAATATGAAGCTTTTATAAGCAGCCAGTTCGCCTTGCTAGGCAAAACAGCGAGCCTCGCAACAAAATCCTAATCGTTTTACCAGACACTCAGGCTTGTTCTTGAAAAACATGAAAATGTAAGTGAACATAATGATATGTTATAACTTAAGTAACTGTTTTGTTGAAAATGTATGTCTTCACACCTTGGTATTGGTAGAGGAAGTTGGCTGTAGTTCCCCACTCCCATTTCATAATCTTGGGAATAACATGTGAAGTAAGCAGAGACACTGGAGAAAAACACATTCAAAATCAAAGGTATGTTAATATATTTTCAATTAACATGATCTGTTATCCATCAATTTGACTTTATTCTGCCGTAGACTGACCATGTGTCTTGAAGGCTCCTTCTTCTAGACTCTGGCTCCAGGTCTCTACGTCATTCAGCAGCTTCAGACTCAACTGCTTAGCAAGATTCTTTCTTTCCTCTGAACTCTTTGACTCCAGCAATGCTGAGTTATTATCATTGAACGTTTCTAAAAGAAAAAATATTAGAATCTGTGAAATTTGTAATCAAACATTTGTGTCAGGTGAAACAGGGAAGAAGAAATATGAAGAAGAATGTAGCATTGACAGCTGCTTTCTGAGGCTGCAATCTTGTGAGTGAGTTTGCAGGTACAATTACAATTGGATTGAATAGTTCATATTTATAGTAAGTCATCTGGGCAGGCTACTACCTTCTAGTATTTTCTGCAGCTTATCCAGGTCAAACAGAGCAGTATGATCCTTTATGGTGCTTCTAGTCATGGCTACTAGTGTTACAAGGGCATTGTATACACGCATGTACTCTTCAGCAGAGCCATCTACCTGTCCAGTCACTGAAATACACACACACACAGAAACACACACAGAAACACACACACACACACACACACACACACACACACACACACACACACAGTATTAAATCTACCCCTGCAGCTTCTAAAAAACATTTAGTAAGGAATGTCAAGCTGTGACTACCATTCAGCCAGGGGGGGATGTAGTCTTTGAACCCATCCTCATGAGCCAACGCACAACCGAGAAGACCTGCAGAGTTTTAACAGATTTTGGTATGGGTATTATGGGTTAAAAGGGCAGAAATACACTCTTAAAGTAAAACAAAACATGTTTTCTCGATCAGTTTAACATACTATTTTCTGCCATAGTTTTGGTTATCAGTGATTCCAGACATATCAAGTGTGCTGAGCTCATTTAAGAAGTGGTGGTGTGTACATCTGTGAACCAATCAGGATTTACCAATACGTATAAATAAATAATAATAATACAAATGTCAGTGGTTTGTTTTTGTATTTGGATTGTTGGGTTTGTTAAAGTTAAAATATTCACAATACGTGATTTTAACTATTGGTGATATTAAAAAAAGATTGATTAGTGCCGTTTAAAGATTGTACCTGCACTTTTTCTTCAAAACCCAGTATTTATTGGTTATCATTTTGATTGTTTTATGTGTAATGTAAACAATTTCACAATGTCAATCAATCAATCATTTGTATACCTTTAATTTAATAATACATGGGTACTTGAACCCAATGTGTTATCAATTATTATGGCTCTATTTTGAACAAGACCTAACTGATACTTAAGTTACTTCATATTAAAAGCCAGCTAAATGTGTCTGTTTATTTAGTAGGTTGAAGACTTTCCTTTTTGATAAAGTGTATAGTTAGTTTCGAACCAGCCCCCTTGTCATGCTGCAATTGGCTTACATTGTTGGACACCTTTAACCTTTCGTCTTTCTCTGTTGTCCAACTTTTCTTTTCTTTCTTATTATTAGATATTAAGCTTTATACATACAAATTGAATTGATTTGATTAAGTAACTCTATTTCCATAACTCTCTGTATGCACTTAACCTTGAAGTTTGACCATGTCCATTTCTGGCTTCTGTTCCAGCAGCTCTCCTCTCTGGAATTTGCTGCCCAGGAGAGACGTTTCGATGAAGAGACCCAACTCTGTGAAACCTGCCTCATGAGGGCTCACCTCAAGCCATTTTCCTGAGAGACAGAACATGTGTTTACACCTGCAAGTCAATAGTTCAACAAGGTCGTTGTTTTGCATCAAAAGTTAAGAGCAAAACTTTAACCAAAAATAAGATAAAGAGGACAATCACACATTTATTTGACATGCAAGAGTCCATGGTTTTTTTCTCAAATGTATTTTTTCAATCAGCAAAAAATTATATTCTTTTTGATTCCATTGTAAAAGTACACAAGTAAGCCCATATGTGTGTACCTTCTATGGGCCCATTTGAGAAGCAGTTAATCTCTGTGGCACTGTAGATGGGGTAAGGGTTGGTGGCATTTCTGCTGGCCTCATCTGAAAGACGCCGTAAGTCCATCTGAAACACAAGATTTTTTCTCTGAATTACTTTACAGACAATCTTGATGGGGCTGGGTTTCCAGTTGGGCATACTAGGAGGTAAAGTGAGTGTGTTTTTGCTATGGTAAGCAAAGGCAAATGTATGTATAGCACCTTTCCACACAAGGCAATTCAAAGTGCTTTACAAAAATGAAAGACATTAAGAGCATTAAGAAATAGTGCAGCAGAAACATATTATAAAATGGCATTTAAAAAAAACTCATTTAAAAACAAAGATAATAAAACATGAATAACACAGGTACATGAATAAATGTTACAGTACAAGCAGTGGCAAAAGGGGAAGTCTTCAGCCTGGATTTAAAAGTAGTAAGAGTTGCAGCGGACCTGCAGGTTTCTGGGAGTTTGTTCCAGATATTTCGAGCATTATAACTGAACTTCTCCATGTTTAGTTCTGACTCTGGGGACAGAAAGCAGACCAGAAGACCTGAGAGATCTGGATGGTTCATACTCTATCAGCAGATCAGAAATGTATTTTGGGCCTAAACCATTCAATGCTTTATAAACCAGCAGCAGTATTTTGCAATCAATTATTTGACAGAAGCCAGTGTAAAGACCCCAGAACTGGACTGATCCACTTTCTTAGTGTTAGTGATTACCTGTTTCATGATCCCAGCAGAGGTCAAGACTCCCCAGATATCAGAGAGGGAGAAGTGCTCCTCCTTGGCCCTCTCATCCAACCAGGCCACAGCCTCTTTCAGTTCTACCCCGGGGCCCGACAGCTGGGACACCGCTGCGTCCATGTTGGTGCTCCACTGTGGGTCACTGTAGATGGTGGTCATGGACCTATCAGAGAACACAGATACAGAGAAGTCAAGCTAAAATGCCATATGTTAAGGTTAAAATACATTTCATTTGAAGTGCTATCCTGCCTTGTGAAACGCTATCAGACCTAACTAAAATGCTTGAGGTTATATTTTAAAATGTGTGGCATCAAATGTAAGGCCCCGTCCACACGGAGACGATATCAGTTGTATCCGCACACGTTCTTTATCGTATAGCCGAAACGGAGCGCGGCTTCGGAGCCCGAAAACCATACACTTTGAAAACGGCTCCCAAAGTGGATAAGTCTGGAGACTAAACGCTTGCAGCTCCATGTGTACGCCCTACACGATCATTTCCTGAATTGATGACGCCATAGCCCCGCCTCTCCCCACCTCTCCTGCTCACCTCCGCGTCATTGCTGATGCGTTTCGCCAACAACAACAACAATGGCGGATCACAGGGTTGCGTTCGTGCTCCAGATGCTACTGACCATGATACAGATTTTAGCGCAAAATCTACAGCTCCTCTACCACAACCATCAGCAACAATAATAATATAATATAATAATAATAATAATAATAATAATCGTCATCGGTCTTATTTGCTGCTTTTGGTGCATTTTGTGGCGGAAGTACAGCGGCACTTACAGGTAATGTACTACAGCTTCTAGAGCGTTTTCGAGCGGCTTCGTGTGGACGGACACGTTTCTTGAACCGATTCCGTGTGGACGGAAGACTTTTTTTAAATCGACTTCGGTTCAAAATCCGTTTCGTCTCAGTGTGGACGGGGCCTAAATGTAAGAGTTGGGCAGTTGTCACGTAAGAAAAAACGTGAGGAACTGATTGCATCAAGGGCTGAATACTATCTAATCTATTACTTTACACCCTCTTTTATGAGGAAGCCAAGGAAATAAAGCCAGGGTTAATCAATCAATCAATGTTATCAATCAATGTTTATTTATATAGCCCAATATCACAAATGTTACATTTGTCTCAGTGGTCTTCACAGTTTGTACAGAATATCAGTATGACAACACGACACCCTCTGTCCTTAGACCCTCACATCGTACAAGGAAAAACTTCCAGAGAAATAAAGTCAGTTGATAAACACCTTTGTGATACCTCTTATCTCTGGTAAGCTAATTCAATGAAACCCTGGCTCTGTTGATCCCGCTTCTTGGTTAAGTTCGCTGGTCAGTTTGTTTTGGAGAAGAGACCTCTCTCGATAATTTAGGTCCTTTTAAAAAACCTTCTGAACCATTCAGAGAAAGAGCTGAGCATTCTTTTTAGCATGTAGCTCGTAGCCGCTCCACCTTGTGCACATCATGGAAATAATGATTTTTAAATAAAACTGCTTTACTCAGTGTTTTACCAGCTTTAATCACCAGGAAATAAACTTTAATCTTTTAGCCAAAACGGAAATCATTTTAAAAAACAGTTGAAGTTAAAACAGGCCCACTTTTGTTTGACAAAGGCCTTGACCCATGTATCCTTGTGATTGAATGAGCTGCTTTTGAGTGTATGAATGAAGCATTGCAGAAATATAACTTTGGTGAGTGGCTAGTTAGCTAGCTAGCGTGCTAATTGAATAGGCTCAAGCAATAGTATGCGAACGTTGTGCTTGTGTTTGGATGCTAGTTTTCAGTTTCGCTAAAAGTCTTGCGATATTGTGCCACTAAATAACTCAATGCATATACTTTTATATTCATGTGGCTAATGTGTAAGCTAACATTTCAACCCAGTCTCACGGCATTTCGTGTTATAGTCACGACATTTAATCTATTGATTCGTGTTCACCGACACGATTTCCCCCTATTTTTCACACAGAGCGATTTTAAAAGCAATGTATTTATTTTGGTTGCGTGTTTCGTGCCTGCACCACGTATTTTTGTCCGGTCGGGTCTTGGAAGACCGGAAGCTGTGGGGTTCATAAAAACATGTTCTTACTCAATATCAAGCCACGATTATTGTTTTTATTTTAAATAGTATAATGTCTGACTTTTTTTGCCGCGAGGAAAATAAATGGAGCTCAGAGCCTCAGAATACTGAAATCTGTATTTTCTAAATATTTTGTTCCTTCTAATTTGTTATTCTTTTCTAAATAACACTGTGTTATTTACTCAAAAATAACACACAATTATCCTTGTTTTTATTTATTTGTTTAATTCTATAATCTCAGGCTTTTTTAGCGTCCGTCAGGAACTGAATTTCAAAATAAAATAACCGGAAACAGATACACACCCACTGAACTGATTACCCAAGATCCTTTTTTGATTACGGCTGACAAGAAGTCGAGAGATTTCTTAATCTCCTCCACCTCATCAGGGAGGTTTGCACTTTTCTTGGGTGCCATTTTTAAAGCCCCTTTTCAGTTTTGCTCTTTTGTTATGTTTATTTTCGATATCTGTCAGGTTTTGAGGCAGTTATCTCATAGGTTTTGTAGCAGCACTCAATTCCGTGTGTGCACTCACTTCCGCATTGCGATGATTGAACCTGAATCTAACCATCCTCAGCTATGGTTTAAGCTCGGTGATTGGATGTGTTAGCCGCAATGCACGCTGTGAAATGGTGTTTATGCGATATGAAATCCGAAAAACATTTAGGAGTTTAGGATGTCCGAAGACACTACACTACCCATAATCCTCAGCTATCGTTTGGGACTACAGTCCCTTTGCTTGACAAACCCTGTGATTAATCTTCAAGCTCTGGGATTGGATGTTGGAGTGGCAGTGCGCCAAGGTTACCCTGAGCGTCAAACAGCACTTTGAAATGGAACGAAATGGGGGGTTACGTATTGCGTATTGTTATATAAGCACAGGCGGAGCCCTCTACTGGACTCTATGGGTACTACTCTCTATCATGCTATGCAGGCATTAACCTACTGAGTTGCATAAACGTAGCCGGCCAATCGGGGCGAGCCTACCTGAACGCGCGTGCATGCCCACAGTATATAAGGCGGCTACGCCTCCCGACTGTCATCCTACACCCTCTTCAGCGAGCGGCATAGGAAAGACAGGGCCCCCAGGTAGAGGGCTCCACCTGTGCTTATATAACTAGGGTTACCATACGTAACCCCCCGTTATATATCACACAGGCTCCGCCCTCTACTGGACTCTATGGGTACAGTGGGTGGAGCCCCGATGTATAAACGCCCTGTTGTCCAACAACATCGACCCATCACACTGCCCCTGACCGGCCTTTGGTTAACAGCCTCAGTGACCGTGGAGAAGTCGGGGCCGCAGCTTGGGTAAGGCACACTCACACACGCTTACCTCGTGTAGAGTGTGCATGGAAAAAATAGTGCGGAAGACTCTGTATGGAGCTTACTGCGCATCATGTTCCCCAGGAGGAGGAACTCCTAAGGAGCATGGGAAAACATAAGTGCACTCTATCCCAGGGGGGCCACCTACTGACCCACAGCCCACCCCCCCTCTCACCAGTCATGTGTTGCCCCGGCAAGCACAGACGGTGAGAAGGAGCCAGACATGTCCAAGAGTTAAACTTTATGAAGGGGCCTGACGTAGACCAAGACGCCGCCGTGCATATATCCTCCACACTCCACATAGCCCGCGTAGAGTGTGCACGGACCCCAGTGGGGAGGGCTCTCCCCGCCCATCCATAGGCATGTATCATGCACTTGCAGAGCCATCCTGTCAGGCGCCTCTTGGAGAGAGCTTTTCCAGCCACACCATCCCCAAAGCACACAAACAGCTGTTCAGTGCGCCTAATGGCAGCCGTGCGCTCTACATAACATGCCAGCGCACGCACCGCTGGAGGTAGTAGATTTCAACTATAGGACTATCACTATGGGCAGCAACGCTGTAAATATTGTCAAATAAATCCAGCAAAATGGCACCAAAAAAAACTGGTAGTGGCCTGGCTGGGTGTATAATTCCCGGCCTGACTTATTGTCCCAGTCCGGCCCTGGGGTGTGCTAACTAGCCAATTACTTTTTAATGCAACGAGGGTTGGTCAAATGATAGATACATGTTTGTGTGTGTGATTTTTCTTACCACGTTGATCCAGAAACTCCTCCCAGGTAAAGCACAGTGTCCAACATATCTTCCTTTGCCATCTGATAGAGGGACCCCACCAGACCCACCGCTGCCCTCTGACCCCCGCCTGATGCCAACAGAGTGATGTGGGGAACCGAATCCTTGTTGGAAACATGATGGAGAGATGGTTCATTTGAAAACTGCTTAACTATTCAGATTGAACAGTTAGCTGTAAAACATAGTCTTTACTATGGATCCCAGCTGTAGAGCTTGTTTTACATTTCTGTGCACATTCTATCTACTTTTCATGCATACAAATGTACACTCATGGAACCCAAGGTGTCACTGTAAAGCTGAATTCACATGTTACGCGGTAAAACGTCTCTACGCCGATGTTGCTGTTGTGTTTCTATGGAGAGAGCGCCTGTCTATGCCAAAGTGCTGCTACTATTGCAAACCACTCAAAATTGTTGACGACTGCTGCAACCAACTTTGACCCAGTTACTGCTGACCTTTCAACGCTCAATCAATAAGATAACAGCTGATTTTAGCAACTTAGCATTCTTGTGCATATTATTTCTAGCCATGTAAGGAATCCAAGTCCTGTCTCTTTAGCTGCTAAATGCTTTACACTGAAAATAGCTGCCTGTATTTTTTTTAAACAACTATAGGCGCTTTCACACACTGGCTTCAGTAGAAGCTGCTGGGAGTCCCAGCAGCTTCTACTGAAGCCTTCCGAGTAAATCGCCAGAAACGCTGACACCTCCTCATCTCCACCACTCCCATGTTTTATTTTGTGTTGCCATAAGTTAGTCTCTCTGCGTTGGTGCACTGGGCTAATGCTAATGCTAATAATGCTAATGCGAGGATAATAAAATGGCGGCTTCACAAAACTTTTTTGGAGTTTTACGGGGCGTGGTTTGCAATCCGCCCAGCCAATCAGACATAAGAACCTTTTTCTCCCACGAAAGTATCTGCTCTCTAGCAAAAAGGGGGTAAAAAGGTTCTCATGAACAAATGTTAGTTCCGGATTTGTTTGGTGTGAACGCAACATTTCGGAACTATATCGGAACTAAAGTGGGAAAAGTACTGCGGTGTGAATGTTTATAATGGCTTAAAACATTTCTTGCAAGATTTTGGAACGATAATAGAGTGGGGGTTTGACTACATTTTGGTATAACATATTATATGAAGTATACAGTGTTTCCCCTAGGATGGAGTCATAGCAGCGGTGCTAAGGCACGTGGGCCCAGCATAATGTGAGCGCCAATTTGTTTCTATGTGTCTGCCAGCACAAGAAAGGCTCTTGAGGCCTAGTACCTAGCCAATTTGCTGCCCTTGGCGAAATTTTATAAAGAATAAATGAAAAATCTCTACAAAAGACAAATACACTACAAAAACAGAAACGTATTGACATAGGTAATATACTGTACGTCAAAATGGATTCAAATGTATTCAGTATTGTATCAACATGTTTGAATTGTTTTGTTTTTTTTAACATTTTAAAGTAAAATGCTTCAATCTGGTGCACTTTGAGCACACAATTACTAGAGACCTGATCTAGGGGGTACAACTCTAAAACACCCATATGAAAAAGACAACCCGATATCACGGCAAGACGTGAACATGTGACGATTTACCATGCTGGGAGACGTGAAGATGTCACGATTTCGTCCCTTCAAACGTGACAGTTACACGGTATTGTTAACCCATGTTAATCAGTGGAGAAATACCCCGAAATGCCAAGCAAATGCTACCCCGACGTAATGATTTATTTTTTAATAGTCACACTCGATTACGCCGATTTTCTTGTTGCCCCAGCTGGTCGACACCTCTTTTAAAAGAAACAAAGGCTACATTAATGTATTAAATCGATGTTAATCCATGCGTGTGGATGTGGAACCGGAAACAGACGTAGGCAAGATCCTCAGCTCGATGATTGGATGGTTTAGCCGCAATGCATGCTGGGATTTGGTGTTTATGTGATGTGAAATCTGAAAACGTTTTTTTTTAATAATATAATACTTTATTCCGAGTGTGCTTGCTTTTCTCTTTGAAAGACATCACATAACGGCATTGTAATACACGGTTCAGCTGGATTAAATATTACATATATGCCGTAGTTCTCTATTTATAGAGCCCTGATGAGAAGACTTCTTGACAAACATGAGGAACTGCGGCCAAAACTGAAAACGTGACGTGGATTAGAAATATATAAGCAATTAAACAACATCTTACATTTCTTTTCACACAATACGTCTCCTTGTAGTATCAACACTAATTCGGCTGACTTTTATATTTGATCCAATTGGTAGATAGGCTGTATTTACACCATAACGGTGCAGAGCTGATAGAAAGGGACACCTGGTGGTTAAAGCACGTTATTGAATTGTATTATTATTATTTATTTATTTATTTTTTGGGTACCTGGCTGGTGCCCCCTAATAGCGGCGCTGCACCGCTGCTATTTGTATATAGGGGACACACTGGATCGTGCTGTTGTATTAGCCTTTTAGATAAATAACCTTTGCAAATGTTAACTTATTCAGCAGTACATATTTAACTGTAATATGGTCAAAAAGCCATATCACATGACTTCACTATGAAGGTACTGGAGTCTATGGTGCTCATAGAAGTCATGGAGAGGCCAACACATAATATAAATGTGCAGGAGGACATTTGTGAAACAAATTATACATTCCATTAGAGAAAGTAATGAAAAAAAACAGAAACAGAGACAGAAATAAAATGTCTTCCCTGACGTGTGGGAGCTTTCTTACTTACTTCACTACAGTTGATTCCTAGGCTGCTGAGTGACTCCAGAATGATTTGTTTTCTCTTGTGAACATACTCCTGTTCACCGGAACACAGAAACTGGGAATGACGGACGGATTTCTGGAAATAAAAACGAGCAATAAGAGAAATTTGATAAGTCATTTGACCAGCAGAACCAATGCAGTCTTTGTTTTTTCCTAAAGCATCTTTATAGACAAATATCACACACAGCAACATGGGGTATCCTGGCAGGGGATTCTGATAAATGTTGCAGTTTGCGTGCGAAGAACTTGAGACTGACAGTTGATTGCACACATCATGCTACCAATATACGATGTATTTCTCACCTGAGAAGTGGTTGTGTTCCCCTCCATGTTCTGCTCTGCTTTTGCAAGTGCAAATGAAATCAAAAGCCACAGGTTAATCACTGAAACTGAAAAACCTGTATATCCAGTCTGCATCATGTTTGGGGCGTTGGAATAACCCTCAGTGTGTATTCAAATGTTGGGTAATATCGTCTTCTTCTGACTCCTCTGCAGAGACTGTTCTCTGATCAGAGGTTTCAGGTTTTAGAGTAGAAGTTAGAAGTTAGTAGAAGTAGTTGCAGGCTGACACAGGCATGCACAAGAGGGGCCAGGGGGAAACCAGAAACAGATAACAGTTTGATATAGACACACACACACACACACACACACACACACACACACAC
>CALSBZ010046706.1:35953-47667 GCA_943591055.1 Gobionotothen gibberifrons
AGGTGGACTCGCATTCACTACGTCATTATGAGGGATTTATTTTTGTGAAAAGAAACTAGCAGTTGGTCCGTTGCAGACATTCTAAAGGTCCAAACAACGAGGGAGCACCCCTGTAGATGACATAAAGATCATCCTTTTGTTGCTAATATAGGGTTAATGACAGCTCCATCAAAGTAAAAAGCAAGAGACCCACTGTTCACATAAACTGAGGGAGTAGCTCATCATAAACTCTATATTTCAAACCCTCATCTCAAATGTAGATACACATACATCCAATTTCAGATCAGTAGGACAGTGCAAATGAGTCACAACCACGCATGACCCTTTAGATTGTGATGAAATGTCCCATCGTAATCTCTACATGAGATAATGTGCTACTTATTCAGCAGGAACAACTCCCAGTCTGTATCTCTCAAGTGAGTCACAAAATATTCCATTCAACTTTTACTATATGAAATACAACAACACCGTTTGAATGACGTTATTTATTTGTTATCTCCTATATTATGTTATGTTTCAGCAAATACATTTGCTAATCATGGACCACATGCGCGTTACCCTTCATCCATGGGAACTATGTTTATAGTCTTGCAGTTGTTCTAAGGACAAATGTCCTTCTGCTATCTAGATGTGCATGTTATTCTCGGGGAAGATGTGTGTAACTATTTGTTATGTTACTGTGTGATCTGGTGTATCTATAAGACATCAGAGACTGCACTGACCTCACCACCTTCAAAAAACTCACAAAAACTCACCTCTTCAATCTGGCTTTTAATGTGTGATTGTTTTTGTATTATTTGACTTTAACTTTAACTATATATTTATTTGTTGTTCTTTTCTTTTCTTTTCTTTTCACTATATCTGTAAAGCTTCTTTGAGCACCTGTAAAAGCGCTAACAAAATAAATCTATTATTATTATCTATAAGACATCATTGGGATTCTAACAAGTGATGAAGATGAGTGAGGGAGGAATATAAAAAGGAGGGAAGCTCAGTCATTGACTTTACACTGGTATCTTCTCACAGGCTTTCCAGAATAACTTCCAACCATGCTGTGTGTAAATGTCCGCTGGGTTGCTGTGCTGCTCTGTGCTTGGACTGCGATGTTTGGATCGATGGGACATCCTCTGGACAACAAGACGAACATGCCAACAGTCACTCCTCAGATGGAAGAGGAATCAAGAGAAGAGATGATGCCGACTCCTGCTAACACCACAGACACAAATGCAACACATGTTTTCAAGGTGAGGGAATGAATGAAATGTGTCTGTTCAGGATATAAATCCAGTGAATGCAGTTTTCTTAGTCCTGAAGATGTGTGTTTATCATGTTTGATCCCAGCTTGTAGATTTCTAGAGTCCGGATGCTGTTAGGAAACCATTTTTTTTTTAATAACTGTGGTTTCCAAGGCCACAAGTTGACTTTGAGGTGAAAGAGTAAAAACGAAATGAAATGTAACAGAACATTTATCAGAATAAATTGAAACTCAAAGGGTTAAACAAGATATTAATGAAATTGATTAACTATCTGTATGTGTTGTGTCAATGTTTTATTACATTACTGTTTTTTTAGCACTTCAACACCTGACTTTCAGAGAAAAGAAGATCCAAATATCCTTTAAAGTAAACTCAATGTGGAAAGGTTTAGCATTTTAGTAAACAATTGTTTTCATCCCTTTTAACAGGCCCTTTCATTTCTGTGCACCATATAACACTGTCCTGATTGTGTTGCAGCATTCTGTGCGTCAGTCCCTGTCCTTGTCTGCCGGGGAGCAGGAGTTTCTCCTGAAGAGGAAACAAGTCGCTCTGAAGGCACTCAACAAGCTGGGAATCAAGAGTACACTGGTATGACTGAGGGAATGTTACTTTAAAATATATGTCAGATATATTTACTTTCTTTGAGTAGTTCTACATTGATACTTTGCACGTATGCACACTTCTAACTATGCATTGCATAAGTAGTATAAATGCTTTAAACCAGTTTTCATAATGGCAAGTAAACTCAGATTGAGTAGTGTTTTGTGTAGCATTTTATCATCAACTCATTATTTCCATGGTCATTCTGAAACAATATGAATCTACAGCCTTGCTGGAGAACCAATGAGGCTGTTGCAATGCTTTGAGCTAAATGCTAAAGTCAGAATGCTAACATGCTGCCATGGAAAACGTAAACTGTATGGTAAACCATGTTCAACATTTTAGTTTAGTTTACATTTTCTGCTTGGCCCTTAAGATGAAATGAATGAGGCTGTTGTCATTAGTTATTGGTTAACAACCCCAGGAATGGAATGATGGTAATGTATGTTAAATCAAGGGATCACCTAAGTCTTTCAGATATATCCTTGAACATCAATGTCCAAATGTAATTGTAAACCATCCAATGTTTAATAAGATATTCCACTGTAGGCCAAGGTGGATGCTATCTTTGTTGACGACTGTACTGTTACTGATACTACTGGTGAGCTTCAGTCCTTTAGTCTTTACACAATGTTCTATCAATATGCTAAAAAATAAGGAAGATAAGGTTCTTCGTAGCACAAACAAAGATTTATTAGCAGTCACGTATCTGTATTATTCCTATTGGGCCTATATGCTTCCTAGTCAACAGCAGCAGTAGAAATGTTTTAATCATACCAGGATAATTGGTAATGCTACTGTGAGTGCACAACAGGGCTTGGAGCTAATGCTAGCATGCTAACATGACAATAACAAAGCTGTTAAAAGTTAAAAGCTACTATTTTCTACATTTTAATTTAGCTTGTTAGAATGCTATCATGTGCTTATAAGTAGCACCAACATAATGTTCTATCTCATGATAATTTGGTCATAAATCGGAATATTTCAAGAATTAAAATGTTGAATTGATAATGACGCTAAACAGTGGTTCTCAACCTTTTGTTTTAAAGCTCCCTAAATTCATAAACATTATGTCCCCGGGCCGGACCCCCATTGTTTAAGACCTTGCTGCTGTACTGTACTGTAGGAAAAAAACTGTGTAGGAATACTGTGACAAGTAAAAGTCCTACAATCAAAATGTTACTCGAGTAAAAGTACAAAAGTAGTAGTCATTGTGCTGACTTGATTATATTTCACATCATTAATCCAAATCTGTTGTGGAAGTACAAAGTAGAAAACAAATGGAAATACTCAAATACAGTAGTAGTGGAGTTGTGTGACACACTTCTGGAAAATATTGTCCTGTCTCTGCTTCTATTGCTGGTAGCAGAACTTTAAAACACTTTTTCCATTTCTGCACTCACCTGTTTCCTCTATTGTGTTTACCTCTCTCTTTCCTTCAAGGATTCAATCCCTCACGTTGCAATCTTGGGGTCCGGCGGGGGTCAGAGGGCCTCTGTGAGTCTGGTGGGGTCCCTCGATCAGCTGGAACAGGAAGGCCTGTTGGACACCGTTATCTACCTGGGAGGAGTTTCTGGAACTGCCTTGTAAACACTTTTATATGCATACTACACTACTGGAGTACTTGACTGGTGCCAAATACAGTATATCAGAGATCACATGGTTAGGAGATCATATCTGCCTTTATTACACTCTTTGATTAACAATATAATTTAACAAACTAATTTGTTAGAATGACACAAAATACAGACACAGAAAAAAGGAAAAAAAATGTAAATGGTCCGGGCAGTAACACCCCCTTTTCCAAAAATGTGCCATATAAAGTATATTGAAAAATATATATGAAAGAGCAAGAAGACGTCAATGCAATGTAATAGTAAGAACTATTTGACAAAGAGATAAAGAAAGTTGAACAGAGTTACATTTAGCTAGCATCATTATCTCCAAAAGCCACTAAATCCACTGATAGTCACCAGGTCTACACTGACACTCCCCAAAAATGAACATTATTAAATTAACAACGAACATGCCAGACAGACAAGCAGGTTGTTGGTCCAATCATTTAATTGGAAGGAAATGATTGGACGGTCCCACGACAGACACAGATATCGGACGTCTTTCTTTTTTGAATTAGTGATTGTTGTCGGGATTTAAAGATTAATACAACAAATCAAATAAAAACATGTTTCAAAACCACACTATAGTTTCAAAGCACCTTAGAGGGAGGGAATCCTCATGACACGCATTTTAAAATAATTTTCATCCGATAAAACAGACCAGTCTCTGCCAGTCTTTTTTTTTTTTTTTTTTTAACTCGATGACGTTATCAGTGATTTTAAGCTGATTAATTACCGAAATAACATCAACCCTGTGGGCGGCGCCATTTTGACGAGTCACATGACTTATTTTACCGGACGTGACGTGAACTATGCGTTTGGTGTCGAGGACAAATTGACGTATGTGCTTTGTTCATGTTGTTTACTGTAGTTACTCTCACAATTCTATTGAAATATGCCTCATTGTATCGCGAAACATTGCCACAATTCGGATAGGAACAATCCACGGAATGCTCGGTTCCATCTATTGCCAACGGGTAAGCGTAGGAAGTACGTTCGGAGGCAGTGGCTAGCGAAATGTGCTCGGCCCGAACCGAAAGATCCACAGGCGCATGTATGCAGCGAACATTTCAAGTTTCCGGACGACTACTCTGAGAGTATGATGAAACATAAAATGGGATTTATTAATCAACCATTACTTAATGGGGATGCAGTGGCATTATTTTAAGGTGTCCGAAAAAGACAGTAAAATAGCGGAATGCAACGTGTGTGTGAAGCAGAAATCCTGCAGCTCCGCCCGCCGGACCGGTGAGTGGAGCGAAACACACAAGAGTTAGACCTACACTTCGCTATTTTATCTACCTCTGGAACAAGCTAAACTAGTTATAAATATATTTATTATTCACTGTCGGGTCACTCATTACTGGATCAGTGAGCTGCGTGAGATACTGACAGGCTGTCAGGAGAGGGAGAGAGAGGGGGATTCCCCTGTGTGCAATCCAAGTCGTCTGTGAACAGTTTATTTTCAAGCTCTTCAAGCTCATGACAACATATGTTCATAAGAGAATTGTCCATGGCTACACACCGATCGCAAGTACACCATTCATGTACAGGTCTCCCTACCCGAAATCAATTGCATGAGTAAAGGGATCGTCTCCAGCAAGATCACCGTGCTGTTCATCCTCATCGTCACTGTCCCTGGATTCCTGACGGTTCTGGACACTTGGCTCGAACCTGTATAGCTGAATTCCCCCATCCAATCTCTCCACATTGCTCAAAACTTCTTCCTCGGCTGACGAGTCCGAACTCAAATACTCCGCCATGTTTTCGTCGAATGAGCTGTTTGTGTGTTTACAAAGTGAACGCATAGATGACGTCACAACCTAGTTTTTCGGATCATGTGACTACTGAAAATGGCCAAAATGGCAGCTGCCTGACGGAATATACAGGTTTTGATAAAAAAAGCTATAAAATCATTATTTACCGGGGAATATCGCTGATTTCTTGAGGGTATGGTTTAAACATAATTTTTCACTAAATACTGACGTTTTTATTAATTATCTAATGACTGGAGCCTTCCTTTAACAACTATTTGACAAATAGATGAATCAAAGTTGAAAAAAGTTACATTTTGTGGAAGTTGAAGTGAAGATGTGACATATTTTTGTCATTGTCAGTTCTTTTTTCTGTGAGTGAATCTTTGACTCTTCCTCTCTCAGGGCGATGTGCTCTCTGTACAGCGACCCACAGTGGAGCAGAAACATGGACCGAGCCGCGTCCAGGCTCTCGGCCCCCAGGGTCAAACCACTAGAGGTCGTGTCCTGGCTGGGCCAGAAGGCCAAGGATAAGCGCTTCTCTCTTAGTGACATCTGGGGGGTCCTCATCTCTGTTGCCATCACCAAACAGGTAAAGTAAAATGGTTAATGGAATGGAATGCATCTTCTGATTCTCTAGAATTTTACTAGCAACATTTAGAATTTGTTCTGCTTTAGTAAGCAAAGGGGACAGTACGGATTAAGACCAAATAAAGCAGGAGACTAACAAATGTAATAAAGAGGCAAGCTTGTTAATTTAAATAACAAATTATCCAAGGTAAAAATTATAAGTAGCAGCCTTATAAATGTAAGGGTCATTATCATTCTGTGCTTCTAACTCTGGTTACATTTAGGGTGGGTAACATTGGAGAAGCCAACAAGCGTGAACTAGATTATTTCATTATCCATCAATAAAACCCATGCCAAATGCTGCCAGTTCCTCTCCAATGAAAGTAGCTAGCATCATTAGCTCCAAAAGTCGCTAAATCCAGTGAGGAAATCTCTATGTCATCAACACTGAAAATCCCCAAAAATATAATTATTAACTCAACAACGAACATGCCAGGTAGACAGGCAGGTTGGCGGTCCAATCATTTAATGGGAATTCAATTATTCTACGGTCCTGATTTCTTTCTTTAGTGCATTTGATTTACTTGTTTCTAAGAACTGTTACAGGATGTGTATTTTGAAAATTATGTAACTTAGTACTTTTAATGCATATGTAACATAATGTAACATTAAGCTGTCTGTGGCTCTTTTTTCTGCTGTAACTATGTACATTTCCTCTCTGTGGGACTAATAAAGGTATTCTGATTCTGATTCTAAAACACACTTTGGATGAGTAAGAATATCGTTTGCATAGGTTATTCTTGGTTGACAATCAATAAACAATGGTGTTAACCTTCTTTCCTTGCCCTGATAAAAACAAAAACACCCAAATCAATCAATGCCTGAGGCTGCTTACAAAATAAAAGCATAAGCAATTACTCAAATTACCTTAAATAATGACACTAAATAATGATCAAATTACTGTATACAAAAACAGTTACATGTTTTACTATTAATTAATACAAATCAATAAAATGAGTGTTAACCTGCTTTTGCTGTTTTATGATTAAAAAGGTGATATCAGTCTTAAGGTTAGGCAGAAAAAGATAGACTGCTTCATAATAAACAAAAAATCGAAGCACTAACATGGACATTCAAGGCTTCCGTACAGCTGCAAAAGAGACACACTTACCTTGCAATTATTATGATTTTAAAAGATAAAAATCTGAATGTTTTATATTAATGTAAGAAAAGAGACAACATTTAAATGTATAGGTTCATAGTTTCACTGAGCTAATGTTTAGTTTTTTTGGCAGTTGGACCTTCAACGTCTCTCTGATGATCGCATGAACACCTTCAACCCCTATCCCATCTACAACGTAGTAAACAAAAAGTGCCTGAAAAACGGCCCTGTAAGAGGTACTGAGCACATAACTGTGCACAACACAAAAGTTCTCAATCTGTGAAAAGTTGCATCAACAGTCATAAAGGTCAGAGTAGTGTATTTTTAAAGTGTCTTTCCGGCTGTGTGTGCCTGTTTTGTCCTCAGGTAAATGGTTTGAGCTGACTCCTCATGAGGCTGGCTTCACAGATCTGGGTCTCTTCATTAACACCTCTCATGTGGGCAGCTCAAACTATGATGAGGGTCCTGAAGGTAAAGAGACGGAGATGGACATGACCCAGATGCAAGGTACGTCCGTCTCTTTTGTCTTCTAAACATTTTTGAAATATGTGCAACTGCTACGGAAGCCTTGAAGGTGCAAGGTAGTGCTTTGATTTTTTGTTTATTATGGAAGTCAAAAGCGGTCTATCTTTTTCATTTAGTGTCTCTCTTGATCACAAGTTAAGTTTCTTGTCATGTTGTGCAAACAAAGTTTAAAAAATAAATAAAAACAGATGAAATATCCCAAAAAATTATTTGTTTTCTTAAAACAATAACGTATCAAGAATACGTTTTAATGTGCAGAAAACCGGTCCTTAAAGAAAAAAGAACATCGACAGGGTGAGCAGAATCCCAAGTCGAAACTTAAATCAACCGCTTATTACACGGCTACGTACTAAATCAGGGGTGGCGAACCTCCGGCCCCCGGGCCGTATACGGCCCGCGAGACCATTTGGTACGGCCCTCGAGGTAATTTATAAACACACGCAAAAAAGAAAGAAATTAAAGAAATCTAGACCGCAAAAAAATTAAACAAGCGAGTGCCTGTTTTTCCTGGCCAAGGTCAGGGTCCTTGAACACAACACAAGCCTAACTTGTCATCACGTGGTATATGTCTGACAGGGGTGCAGTTCTGACGGAGAGCACCAGAACGTCGCTCCGGTGTCAGTACCATATCGGCTCGGGGTGCCATATCGGCTCGGGTGCATATCCGTCTCATCCGTGACGTCATATACGTCATATCCGGCGTCAATTTGACGTAAATATATTTTTCTCCGTCATGTTGTTTCCATAGCAACGATCACAGCCACTGCTCAGAGACTTTGCACACGAACATTTTCACACGCTAGGAGTATGGGAGTACTTCTATTAACTTCGTCTTGATCTGTAGATGTGATTTGATGTGTCGTGTGTCCCCCAACTCCTCTCCAAAGTTCAGATATTTAATAAAATACTCAGGGGAGTTTCCTGAATTTTCATGCCCAAAGCCCAGCACTATGCCCTGGGTAAATTAAGAGGCTGATCTCGGGCACTTTTCTCCACTTTCCCTGGTGCTAGAAACTCAAGTCAGGCATCCCTGGAATTGTCTCAGAGAGTCGATGATCAGTGGGGCCTTGTTTTTACTGAAACATGATGTTTCGATGTATATTTCCATTGAAAATGCTAACCGCTAGCCACAAATCATTATAGTTATAAAAAAATAAGAGAATAAAGTAAACAGGTATAAAATACTATATGACAGTAAAACAAAGTTAAACAAGAATACAGTTTAAAAAGGGAGTGATTTGTAAAAATATTCATAAATCAAATCTGCTTACAGTTCTGTTTGATATGGATGTTGAGAGATGTAAAAAAAAAAATCCCCCCCCCACTTAAATCATGTCCACATGGAGAGGAAACTAAATACATTTGCACACATCTTGTGTCCAATATCTTTCTGTTTTGGTGGTCATGCCACAACAGTGCACGTGAATGCATGCGCGAGTCATGGTAAGATATCTGGACTAAGAGGTTGCTTTTTCTTTGCACAGCATGAAAGAAAGGCCAAATGAATGGGCTGTGATTTTAGTATTTTTAAGCAGAGGTCAATAATTTGTACCGTACGGCCCTCGGAGGATGTTGAAAAAATTGAAATGGCCCTTGAGAGGAAAAAGGTTCCCCACCCCTGTACTAAATATCATTTTTTCAATTATTTTATTGATTTTTAAATGATCATGCTGCATCTGCTAAGAATAGTCCGTTCCCCTGCGTACAAACGGCTGTTACTACAGCGACAGCATAGTAACTTAAAATGACGGCAGCACTGACCGAGATTTTTCGGTAACTGTCCAAGTCGGTTTTCTTTTACATGAACCAGTCTTTAAACACTGCCAGAACCCATACTGTGTTCCTGTTAAGGCCTGGACACACCAATCTGACAACAAAGAACTGACACAGACGGACCCCGACTGTTGCGTCGCCTCGCGTCTCTGCGTTTAGGCCATGTGTCGCACTGGAACACACCGCAAAGACTTCAGCCGAGCACGTACGAACTGCGCATGCGTGAGTGGCAATAACTCTCCTTACCAGCAGGCGGCGGTAGTGTGTATTCGTCATTCAAAAGAGGCAACAACCAGAAGACAGACAGTGACAAATAGCGTGTGCGTTCCATTTTCCCTCTACAGCGAGAAGCTCATGGGGCTTTCCCGAACCTGTGTCGAGAGCTGGAGTTAAATGAAATCTCAGGTTTGCCTTCTTAATAGTTAGTTTGTGTCCCTCACTTCCGTTTCGCTTCTCATGCACTGATTCGCTAAGCTGAACAGCCAATCAGAGTGATTTCTTTTGCCGACTGCCCGCCCATTCAACATGTTGAATCTTCGGCCGAAAAGGCGTCGGCCCGGCTGAAAAAACCCGACGGTGCGGGACACACCAATCTGAGTAGGGCGTGTCGACGCTCATCGTCGGCCTGACACCCACAGATGCCGATAATCGGCCTGGTGTGTCCGTGCCTTTAAGGCCCTGACACACCAAGCAGTCACCAGAGAACTCGCCGACGCCGACTGTTGCGTCCCCGTGTTCTCCTGCGTCTTGGCCATGTGTCGCACTGGAACACACCGCAAAGACTTCAGCCGAGCACGTACGAACTGCGCATGCGTGAGTGGCAATAACTCCTTACCAGCAGGCGGCGGTAGTGTGTATTTGTCATTCAAAAGAGGTAACAACCGGAAGACAGAGAAGAAGAACAGACTGCGTGATCTAAACAAACAACAAATAGCGTGTGCGTTCCATTTTCACTCTCGTCTATCGAAAACATGTTTGGTGCGGTACTGGAGCTATCAGCCATTGGAGTGTTGCTTGTGGAAGACATTGTCAAGCAACCGTTTCGCTTCTCATGCACTGATTCGCTAGCTGAACAGCCAATCAGAGTGATTTCTTTGTCCGACTGCCTGTGGCCGACGCATGGCAGATTCAACATGTTGAATTGGCCGTGCGTCGGCCATGAAAGGCCAAATAAGGCGTGTCACGGCCGACGGTGCTGGACACACCAAATTGAGTTTGGGCGACAGGGCACGCTTCGTCGTCCGACTAACGAAAACGGCCGATTTCGGCCTGGTGTGTCAGAGCCTTTAGTGTTGACTTTCTGTCTGTCTTCTGCTGTTCTCGTTGGTTTACTTCCTTTCTTCCTTCTTCTGCTGTTCCCTTTAGTGTTTACTTCCTGTCTGTTTTCTTCGGCTTCTTTTTCTACACTGGGGACAGTCAAGCCATCTTGAATCCAAAGTGTTCTTGCTTTCCAGAAATATAAAAAAGTATATTAAAAAAATGTTGGCCCCGTAGACGTTCAATTGACCGGACTTCATTCTGCGGATTGATATGACCGCACATAGTCCCTTGATCAGTGTGTCCTGCAGCGGTCCGCAAAAAGAGCAGACCACCGCAGTTGGTGGTTCGGTGCCTTGCTCTAGGGCACCTCGGCAACCTGAACTGGCACCTATCTAGCTATCAGTCCACTCCGTAGTTTTTTTGGTCGATCGGGACACGAACCGGCGACCCTTCGGTCCCATGGGCAAGTCCCTACAGATTGAGCCACTGCTTTAACATAATCTCAACTTTTTGAATTGAATACGTTTTGAAATGCCTGCTCTACCAATCTCGGGTTTAGCAATTTGAAAGAAATGCACTTTTACCCGACAAAGCACAGTAACGATAATGCTGTTGTGGAGTGAATGATCCAGTGTTTCTTTGACTTATTCTAGGGAATACGTTTAAGATTTATCAAGCTCTGCAAGATCTTTTATAATTATTGCAGGCCTCCAACATTATGAAAGTACGATAAAAAAAATATAATAACCCTACAGTTAAATCTGATGACTTGTGATGTATTCTTCCTACAGCATATCAAAGTCAGTATCAGGCGATTAGCCTAGCTTAGCATTAACGGGGGTAACCTGGCTCCTTCACAAGATGAAAAAAATCCCTTACCAGCACAAAGTCACACATATGAGCTCTATCTGACGGTATGGTGGCCTCGGGCTTGTTTAAACCCAGTCCTTCGTGCATATCAAACTAAAAGCTAGAAGCTGGTACTGCAGCATATGTTTTTTTTACAGTGTGTGCATTCTATGTCTGCTTTGTCATGCAGGTATAATGACCAGCGCTATAGCAGATGAAGAGACAATGCTAGTCTATTTCCCTGACTGGACGAAAGGTACATTTATTTATTTTTTCACTCAAATTCAAACAAATTAACAGAACCATTTTTCATGACTTACTGTGTGTGTGTGTGTGTGTGTGTGTGTGT
>CALSBZ010046706.1:67667-84171 GCA_943591055.1 Gobionotothen gibberifrons
TTAGCATTGAGGTGATACTTGAGGCTTGATGTGCTGCGGTGATATGCAAATTCCTTTTTGCATAATTTCACACAACCGTGCTCTTATCGACGCTTCCATCCGTCCGTTCATGTTTGAATTGTTCACTGTGGTTTGTTGTTGTCTGAAGTCATGAACGTTAGTTGGTGCTCCAGTATAATCGGTACGCCTGAAACTCATCCAGTGAGAAACGTTCCGCTGTGCAAAAATAAGTGCGATTAAAATGCGTTAATTTTTTTAACGCGTTAATTTTTGTGTAATTAATTAATCTTAATTAAAGCGTTAAAGTCCCGGCCCTAATAAGAATAGATCATATTTGTTAAGTGTTATTATGGGAGAATTACTATTCTTGTGGTACTACTGCCTTATTAGGCCCATATTGAGCAGAGCATATTAAGACCCAAACTCATGTACAACAACTTCCTTACTTGCAACAAATAAGCACCAATTAGAGGCTTATTGAGGAAAAACTCTCAACTAATGGCTTATTACCTGTAGAATATGGTCTACTAGTTGATGGTTAATTTGTGTACCTTAATATAAAGTGTTACCAAAAAAAGTTACAATTTTCAAAAGGTCTTATGTTTGTTTAGAGCAATATCCCCTCCAAATGTCTGTGCACGTCCCTGCTCCTTGCATGTGTAAACGTACCTGGCAATAATCCTGATTCTGGTGAACAGTGGGCTCAGAAATGTTTTGCACGAGAGCACCCTCTGGCAGGGCCGTGGGAAGTAGGGGTGCTGAGGGTGCTGCAGCACCCCCTGGTGGAGGACAGGGGATCTGCACTTCCACAAGATACAATACAAATATAATACAAAAAAACGAATTTTCAGCCTTGATGTAACAACATTCATAATTAAGTAAAGATAACACCCTTTTCACCCCGGTTACATTTTCCATTTGCCCTGTACGATGGGCGCTGTAAGTGATGAAAGTGGGGGATGTTGGCTTAGGCGCCCACAGCTCACAGCCAAAGTGAGAGAGAGATAGAGAGAGGGGGTGCACCGGTACCGGCGGAGATTGTTGTTAGCTTCTGTTGCGTTAACGGATATCAGAAGCTGTTTCTACAATAATGTGGAGGGAGAGTTCTGTCCTGTCAGACTGAGAGGCTCAGTGAGGTAAAGGACTCTGAGGGTTTAGATAGTTAACTTTAGTCTAAGTTGTCTCAGTGGGTCTCAAACGTTTTGATCACAATTTCTGTAAACAAATATTTCCAAGGCACACCTTTATAATTATTAGGATAAATAAAAACAGGTTTGAAATCACTCCAATGTATACTATAGGACAGTAAACCAAAAATATCGTTTAAAACTGGAGAGATTTAAAAATATGCATAAATAAATAAATGTTAACTGGTAAAATAAGATATGAATGAACAAAAATAAAATAAGTTACATTTATTTATTATTGGCTATGGTAGGTTATTGGAAATGTTCACATACTTATTTGATTATTAAAATGTAAACCGATCTTTTTCATATGGGTGTTTAGAGTTCCCCTAGATCAGTCTCTAGTAATTGTGTGCTCAAAGTGCACCAGATTGAAGCATTTTATTGGTCTTTAGTAGAGGTTTTTCATTACCAGCTAAAATCTTGCCTATCGGCCTCATCCCCACAGCACCCCCCATTTGAAACATGTTCCGCTATGCCCTCTGGTGGTTAAATCCTGAAACCACACTCTCTTCAATCCACTGGCTATCACCATAGACAACCACCCGCAGGCTGGTCCCTGACCTGACTTCCTTCAAGTCACATCATGTGATATCCCGATGAGCCAGATTAGTGACATCATGAGTCATCTTTGACCCAGTTGAGATTCTATGTGCAAGGGAAGGGTTAGTTTCTGTGGAAGTAGTCCTGCGGGATGTGAATCTACAAAAGTGACATATGCCATACCTGAAATTACAACGCTTACTTCTGTTGTGTGTTGCGGCACAAAAAGTTTACATAATTAAGATAAACCAAAAATATAACATGTCATTACATAGCTAGTTATGTACATATACTCTGTTAGTGTAGGCCTACTTGTTTTGAAGGTTATCATGGTATTTTATTATACTTGGTTCTATGTCACTACATCTGAAATGAAAGCTTTGCTCTTTTCAGATAGCAAGATATGATAGGCCTATACATGAGTGTAGGCCCTGGTGGTGATAAAAGGATAGTTATATGAATCACGATAGACCACCATTGGCACGCGGCACCGTAACCAGTGGCACACTAGGAATAAGTGTGCAAAATATTTACATTTTATTTTCGGATCCTGAACGAGACAGCCGCGTCTCCCCGTTACCTGCAGAAGGAAGCCATGCACGCAACGCCGCCCCGCTCTCTTTAACTCCAGGTGACTTTCTGCCACTTTCCTCCGTGGTGCACTGCTGATCGTTTCACCACAGGGAAGGGAAGCACTTCACAAATACCCATAAGGAGCTGTACAAATGCCACAGTTTTTGCGTGGCTGTGTCTTTAGTTGAAAGCCCAGTGGCGATCTGCTCATCGAAATAATATGCTACAAAGGGGCGGACTGGCCATCTGTGTGTTGAACTTTCCTGTCGGCTCCCAGACCGTAGTCGAGGAAACAGGGCCCCCCCCCCGCCCTCCTGTTGACAGTTCACGAGCGTCCAGCTCCTCGCCCCCCCCGTTGATAATTCACGATCGTCGGCACGCTGATAATTTTTTTTTTTTGTAATGGCACTTCATATCAAAAAAGTTGCCGACCCCTGCGATAGACACAGCATCAATAACAGAAATGTTGGAAATAATTTTCAATACTTTAACACCGACATTTTCACACTCACAGCTACAGTAAACGGAGAAAAAGGCAGTTAAGGAATGAGAGAAAATACTAAATGAAGGAGAAAACAACAAGTCCCAACTCAACCAAAAGAGTGGACTGTGGGGGAAACTTCTGTGTAGCAATGCAGGAGGAGTCACCGACTCAAGGAGACACGGGGACAGCAGGAGCTTTGATGGCAAACACTGATGGTTTATTTGGAGCTTCGGCCGGAGAATTCACAAAACAAGTCAAAGAGTCAGAGGTTCTGACTTTGCGGTAGAGTTGCCACGTCAATTCTGAAGAACTCGACCCCAGACCCATGTGTTTAGCTAGTTCAGAGAGAATAATCAACATGCTGCATAACAAGATAGAACCATAACACCTCTATCAGCTGACGCCAACAGGCAGGAACAAGGACACAGAACTCTGAGAGCACAGCAGCCAAGGTTACAGGTGCTGTGCTCAGTCAGGACAGTTTGAACTGATACACTGGGTCAAAGTTATGGGCTTTGGGAAATATTCCCCCAACATGGAGCAATAGGCATTATATGTAGTTTATATCTTAGTACGAAGTCTCTTTAAATGTGTTATTGGAGTTGGGATAGAAGTTGGAAAAAAAGGATAAGAAATGAGGTGATAACTGACTGATTTATTGACACATGGTAAAAAGGATTTCCATTACTTTTTATGATAAAATAAATTGTTGGGAATAAATACAAAAAAACTGAGGATTTTTAAGGGGTGCTTTTACTTTCGGGAACAAGCTGTGGGTGTTTCCTTTTCCTTGGTCGTTTGTGGTTGCAGTAAACAGCTTGGAGAGTCCGTAGATGAAAGGAGCAAACTAATCTGTTTCCAGCACTCATGCTTGAATCTGTTCCTCTTTCAGGGCTTGTATTTGGCTCTCCTCCTCTTTTCTGTCCGTTACATTTGTCTCCGTCTCCTCCTCCTCCTCCTCCACCGTCAGTGGTAACCACGACTCTTTGTGCAGCCTCTCGCTCGTCTCCACCTCCTGTACACTGGGTGCAGATGTCGCCTGCATGTCTGCTGGCAGGTCTTTGAACTGTTCCTCGTTCACATCATAGTCCTTCATCTTTGATTGCAGCACCCACCACCTGCCCACGAAGCCCACATCGAGCACGCGTTCATGGAGCTCCCTCCAGGGGACGGACAGATTGGAGCACTGGGCTTCGTACAGTGTGGCGTCGGGGTCGTAGTCGGCTTGGTAAGCCAGAGCGAGGATCCCCAGGCTGAGGACATGGAGCCGGCCCTCGTTACGGAGCTTCCCCAGACTCTGTACGTGTCCGTCCGAGGTCCCGTTGCGGATCCAGGGCGACAGCAGGCCCAGCTGGCCAGAGCAATCCAGAAGGGTGGCTTCCAAGGCCTGCTGGTCGGGTCGGGTGTAGAAACAGGCCCAGGTCCCGCCCAGCAGAGAGGCGTATATGGAGGCTTTGATTGGTCGCTCCCACGATCCCACCACCACTTCCCGACACGCCTCCTTGTAGTCAGTGAAAAGGCCACGGCACCACACACCTACAGAGGGAAGGAATCAGCACTTTTAATATTTTTTGTCAGCACCAGGAAGTATTTTGTCATTTACTTAATCATTTTTGTCATTTGGATGCTGTTATTTTATTATCTTTGTTTACACTGTACACACAACATCTATTGCATGTCGGTCCGTCCTGGGAGAGGGATTTCAAAGGTTTTATTGTCGTATGCACAGTAGCTACAGTGTAGT
Source organism: Gobionotothen gibberifrons (assembly GCA_943591055.1). Taxonomy (NCBI): domain Eukaryota; kingdom Metazoa; phylum Chordata; class Actinopteri; order Perciformes; family Nototheniidae; genus Gobionotothen; species Gobionotothen gibberifrons. The sequence continues at coordinate 72,199 of CALSBZ010046706.1, forward strand.
TATGGCAATGCAAATCTTAACTACCAAGCTTCTCCAACATAATATATATAAAAGACATACAACAATACAAATGTTTAAATAAAAAAGAGTGCAAAAAGAAAGAGTAGAATAAAGTAGTGCAAGATTATGTTGCGAGACAAATGTGCCAATGTTCCCCATAAATTGTGGGCTTTCTTTGAGAGTTCTTCCTTGTGCTTTGCAAGGGTCTAGGGATAGAGTGTGTTGATGCTGTACACACTGTAAAGCACCCCTGAGACTAATGTAAAAGTACACTTCTTTCTCACCCCCTGCTCCTGTTTTAGTGTGTGTGTATTGTATGCTGTAGTTCAGTGTTGGTTTCTTGCACCGCTTTTTCTGACGCCTGGACTCAGCCCTCTTCAGCTGAAGATTGTGTAATTCTGTTATACTTGCTTTTGTCTATGGGTTTAAAAATATAAATAAAATGACAACTTTGAGGTAATTCGCTTTGTTTTTAGTTTTTTTGACAGCACTAAATAGTGAAATAAGAAGAGCCTTGGTGTCCTCAACACACACATCAGTGCTTTGTATTTTAAGTACTAATTACTTCATGGAAAAGTATAAAGTATAACATTCAGGATTGTCCTTTAAATCCAATGCACAGTATATTACAAAAATAGACTATAGTTGTCAGTGCTCAACGATAACTGTTTCCCCCAGGATTACAAGTCATATATATATATATGGCTGTATTTATGACTGCCTATGTTTATTAATAATGTCACGTTTTCAACAAGGATGCCGTTTCCCTCAAAAGGTTTCTCAGCATCCTCTGTGATGGAGGAGCTAATCATTAACTACTAAAATATATTTTATATTTGATAAGGCAAGATGTAATGATTGTTCAGTGGACCGAAGCTATGTGTGGTGTGAAAACAGCCAAGGCATGACTAGTAAAAGCGACACTATATCAAACATATTTCAGCTAGCATCTGCAGATGTTAGTTTATATGTGCTAGTTACAATGGCATCTAAAACACATGACAAAACCTGTCTTGTGGTGTGTCGCTTCTCAAAACACATGACAAGCGAACTGTGTAGTATGGAATATAACTTTAACCTGTACATCGAGAGATACCTAGTGGTGTTCCCATCACCTGAACGTTGAATTAACCTTAAGCTTACATTACACTAGCTAACGTTCCAGTAGCTAGCATTAGCATATTGAGTTTCTCACCAACTTTACTCTTCTTCAGTCTCTCCCATCTGCTGCCGGGGACCGGAGCCGCTGCTGCCTCCGCCGCCGTGCACAGCGTCCTCCTCAATACACGCCACGAAGCCATTCCAGATGAATTCAGTCCCGAGTGCAGTCAGTCACCTTCAGGCAGAGCAAACATGCTGATAGTCAGGAAGACAGCTCACATGCCGGAGCCAAAATGGCGCCCCTCAAGGTGAATCATTTTCATCTTCCGACAGAAAACTACCTCGCAAACGTTCCGCTTTCTGTCACCATAGGCTTTCATATTTTTAATAGATCGTGTAATTGTGTTAGAAACAAACGTTTATTGATATTTTATTCAATCTAATATGTCACTCAACTACATATTACACAGTATTATATATTTAAATCAACAAACCTCCTTTTAGAAAGACTCAAATGGGTCACGTGACAGCTTTGTTTACGTGGTGACGTGTACCGGAAGCTAACAGACTGACTGTCAACTCGCTACAAATACAGACGCTAGCAGTGTGTGATTATTTTCTGTCCGTTCATTTAACCTACATGTACTGGTGTTGATATATTTAATTTGGCTTCTGTAAAATCTTCAAACAAATGAGAAACATAAGTGTTGTGTGAATGTAGCCGAGCGTTAGCCCGGATCAGCTGTCACACAGGACATCCTGCTGCCGAGGAGCACAGGTGGGTTTAACCTGTTCTCAGCACAAAGCCAGGGAACAACTATAATTTAAACATTATTTCTTAACATTCGAATCTATACTTTAAAGAGATTGCTTGGTAAGGTTGAAGATTGGCTAATGGACAGATGATTGATGTATAATACCTTATTTTTGACTGACGTATGTAAACGTGTCTTACCTGTGTCTTCTCCTAGGTCTTGCATGAGGTTGCTGTTTGATCACTGAAGCAATGGCCAGTCCTAATGATCTCCAATTCCAAGGTAAAGGCTGACATTTAAATTAATCTTACTCAGATTGGCACATGTATGGCTTTGCTATTATAATCCTTCCTAATGCAACCTTTAAACCAAGATTGCCTCCCAACATTTTAAGGAATGTTTGGGGGCAATTTTGTTAAGTGTAAAAGTATGCATTTCTTAAATGAAAACAAATCTTGTACCAAATGCACAAAGAACAGTGTCATCAGGGACGTGCACAGACATTTTGGAGGGCGGGTGCTCAAGTGAGAAAAAGGGCACTTCCCATAATCATTTATTAAAAAAAAAAGTAAAACAAAAAGTTAAATATAGTTGCACATCTCTGACTTACTGACCAATTTATTTTAATACCCTCACAGTCACGCAATTGTTTAATACTCAACAGAACTCTACAAAATAATCAGCTAACACAGAGACAATAGTCTTCTTTAGTATTCACTACGCACAAGCGCAGACAACAAACTAGTACAATTAATAGTTATTAAATGAGCAGCCAACAATAAAAATGATGAAGTTATTGTTTAAGGACATTACAGGCAACAAGATCGTTTTTTCATGTAGCCTACTTGTTATTTTTGGTCTATTTTGCTTCCATGTTTTCTTACACTTCACATGGAAATAAAACTTCCAAGAAACACATATAAATGGTGTACTACCATGTCTGAATCATAGACTGGTCTGAATTCATCAATAGATTTAAAACTAATTTGCATTTAAACATAACATTTCAGGGGGCACCTTGACTTGACGTAAGTAACAATCTGGGGAAGATGTGAGGTGATGTGTTTTTTTGTTTTATCTGTTTCACCGGCAATGCCTTGGTGCAAATTAGCGCATTTTAATTAAGCCTAGTTAACGCCTAATTTGCATATCAATGTGGCGATCGTGATGACGTTCTTCGATACACATTTTACCGTATTCATGTTAAGTGTCTCCCCTAAGTACAGTACATTAGCCTGTATGCCCATGATACATTGCCTTAGCTAAACCTTGAGCTAATTTATCCATTAGCTAGTTGCCTACCATAGTTAACTATATTTGTTATTGTCTTTTAGCTAAATAGCTGTAAACTCGAGGCACTGGCAGTTTAGTCATTTGTTCATCACCACTCACCTTCAAAATAAACCAAGAAAAGCCGGCATAACATGGGACAGTAAAGTGGGAAGTGCTGCTACCTGTCTGTCTGAAGGGACTGCCGATGTCCGCACCTCTGTGCAGGAGACGTGGGGGGAGGGAGGGAGGGTCGAGAGGGCATCGGAACTTCACAGTCTAATCTCCCGACCTGATCTTTTTATTTTGGGTTCAATCAATATATTTTTGGAAAGGGAAACTGTGCGCAAACGGCAGTATGTATATATATATATATATATATATATATATATAGGGCAGGGGCTCAAGCCCACTTTGATGTCTATGTGTGCACGTGCCTGAGTGTCATCATATGACTGAATGGAAATGAGTTGACAATGTGTTTCTTAACTATAGGCTCTCTCTGGATGTAATTCATGATAATGGGTAAAATAGATAACAAGTTTAAAAGAAGGAAACATCAATTAGATAAAAAATTTAAGTTATTTATGTTCCAAAAAAGTTAAATGTTCCTGGTGTAAAACAGAAGTGAAATGTCCAATCTGTTAATCTTTAACAGATTAACATTAAAGGACTGTGTTTTGCTGAAAAAGACTCCGGCTAAGGGGGGTCGTATCCTCTGAACAGTCAGGGGCGCAGTGAGACATACACGAGAAGCAAGGACACATGATTTGAATTAGAAGCACCTCAGTTCTGCAGTAGATTTATTGTCACCCTTTTTTAGATTTTTACCCTGCACAATTTGCGCATAGTGTGCTCAAACCACCTCACTGCCATTCAAATCTTTATAAAAAAAAATACAGCAACTTATTTGCACATGTTTGTTTATAAATATATACATTTTTACTAGATTTTACTATTGAAGAGTACATCATGTGTATTTTATGTGTGTATTATTTAGATACTCCATAGATATAAATATGTTCTACTGTTAAACATATATATATTTCACATTTTTTAAATGTTTTGTCATATCTTTAACTTGTGTGTTATACCTTAAACACACTTAAAATGCTCCTTAATGTAACATGTAATCCAATCGAATCAGTTACAGTGAACTCTAGTGGCACATTGGTCATATCTAACATTTATTTGACTGCTTAAGAACTCCAATTTACATGATCCATTTCCCAAATAGTTTGGACTATTTTTTAAATTAGATTAGTAATGTGTACCCTCACAAGTATCACTCAATACCTGTGTGTTGATGCATGTTTGTAGAGTTTGACGAAGCAGCAGAGCTGTTGTCTGCAGACCCCGGGGCCTCCACCCTCAGTATGTCTGTCTCAAACACCAGCACTACAGCAGCAGGAGGGGGAGGAGGAGGAAGAGGAGGAGGGGAGGATGTGAAGCTAGACCTCTCAGAGGAGGAGGGTGAGGAGGAGAGTTCAGAGGTGAGTAAAGTTTCCGTTGAGTCATGAAACGATGACATGGGCTGCTGCAGATATTTGATGTTCGATGTCTTGATGTGCTTCCAGCTGTTAGGAGGACAGAAACCAACGGGTGGCTTCTGGACCTTTGAGTACTATCAGTCCTTCTTCAATGTTGACACAGTGCAGGTATGAGACCCACCTCTGTGCAAAAACACTCACATGTCTATGATTATGGTTATTTTGTCAAGGTAAACCAAGATTAACTAAAACATGTACATATTCTATCATAAAAATAACTTTTGTTTTGCTTTACGCCCTATCATGTGATGTAGGTCCTGGACAGAGTGAAGGGGTCACTGATGCCATTACCTGGAAGAAACTTTATCAAACACAACCTTAGGAGCAACCCAGATCTGTATGGTAATGTGTTATTTTATATTTCTCTTTTATAATTCTTTAAGATGTCTGGACTATGAAGGCCCTGTTTTAGATGTTTTGTTGCTATTTTAAAGTCATAGGCTACAATGATTGAGGTTAGGAGTGACACTATTTCAAATAAAAAATGGATCAAAGTTAGTTTTGATTTCGAACCTTGGAATGACTCTCTACTGTTGCAGGTTAAAAGAAAAAACACTGACAACGACACTGCATAGTTGCTGCAGCTCAAAGACAACACAGTGTAGTTTACCGTTAGCATACAGCTCAAAGACAACACAGTGTAGTTTATCGTTAGCATACAGCTCAAAAACAACACAGTGTAGTTTACTGTTAGCATACAGCTCAAATAAACCATAGTGTAGTTTACCATTTAGCAAATAGCTCAAGTACAACACAATGTAGTTTACCATTAGCATACTGCTCAAGCACAACCATGTGTAGTATACCGTTAGCATACACCTCAAAGTCAACACTGTAGTTTACCGTTAGCATACAGCTCAAAGACCACACAGTGTAGTTTACCGTTAGCAAATAGCTCAAAGACCACACAGTGTAGTTTACCGTTAGCATACAGCTCAAAGACCACACAGTGTAGTTTACCGTTAGCATACAGCTCAAAGACCACACAGTGTAGTTTACCGTTAGCATATAGCTCAAAGATGAAACGGTGTAGTTTACCGTTAGCATATAGCTCAAAGACCACACAGTGGAATTCTGGAGAAGACCTTGCCAAGCACGCTCAGTAGCGAAATGCCACGGTAGTTGTTACAGTCCCCATTGTCGCCTTTGTTCTTGTAAAGCGTGATTATCTTGGCGTCCGATGGGAAAGCGCCCGCTTGCCAGCATTGACAGAGCAGCTTGTGCATGTGCGGCAGTAAGCAGCTGTCACATTTGAGGAGGTCAGCCGGGATGCCGTCCGTGCCCACAGCTTTGCCCTTAGCAGTGTGCTTCAGCGCGTTCACTAGCTCTGCCATGGTTGGCAAGTTGTCCAGCTCAGCATTGATGTCAAAGCTGGGTGTTGAGGCCAAAGCCACGTCGCTGATGCTCCTTGGTTTGCCATAGAGCTCTGAGTAGTGCTCAACCCATCGTGACATCTGCTGCCCTGTGTCAGTGATCAGTGCTCCTTCTGCAGACTTCAGCGGACACACCTTCTTTGCTCTCGGCCCAACAGCCTTGTTCAGGCCCCTGTTCCCGCAGGTTACCAGTGTCTGAAGCCTGTCATGTCATCGCAGAGCTTGTTCCAGTACTGGTTAGCACAGGATCGAGCTGTCCTCTGAAGTTCACGCTGCACATCCTTGAGTGCAGTGAGAGAACTCTGTGTTGCCGTTGCTTGTACGCTTTGTGCTTCTCTTTTTGTCTTGGGGTGGGTTTCGTTTAGGCATGTTCATCTGGGTTAGAACGAGCGAGTGGTCAGTATCACAATCAGCAGTGTGGTAAGTTCTGGAGCATCTGACTAGGCCAATGTCACGTCTTCTGACCTAAGCTAAGTCTAGCTGGTGCCAGTGCTTGGAACGTGGATGCATCCATGTCACCTGCCGTGTTTGCAATGCAGAGCCCATGTTGACTGCACAGCTCGAGAACTCGCTTTCCGTTTTCGTTGATTTTCCCGACACCAAAGTGACCGATTGCATCCGGCCATGCCAGATAATCGGCGCAGACGCGAGCATTGAAATCGCCGAGCAGCATCACGCAGTCCTCGGGGGGAATCTTGTTCAAGACGCCTGCCAGGCTGTCGTAGAACTGGTCCTTGACCGCAGCTTCACTCTGCAGTGTGGGGGCATTGGCACATATCAGATGTATTGGGCTAGCTGATTGCTTGAGCGTCAGGGAAATGATCCTTTCTGACACACCGACAGGGGTGTCAAACTCTTGCACCAGCTTGTTGGACACTGCAAAGCCTACGCCGTGTGTGCGGTGTTCATCTTTGGCTTTTCCCATCCAGAAGAAAGTGTAGTTTTGCTCTTTGATAGAACCAGACTCGGCTAGGTACGAACATTCCAGCTTCCCAGCCGGAGATGTAAACATTTGAAATCGGCTCTTTATTACGGTTTAGAGCAGGGGTGGGGAACCTCCGGCCCCCGGGCCTTATACGGCCTGCGAGACAATTTGATACAGCCCTCGAGGTAATAAACACACGCAAAAAAGAAAATAAGAAATCTAGACCGCAAAATAATTAAACAAGCGAGTGCCTGTTTTTCCTGGCCAAGGTCAGGGTCCTTGAACACAACACGAGCCTAACGTGTCATCACGTGGTATATGTCTCGTCTGACATGGGTGCAGTTCTGACGGAGAGCACCAGAACGCGGCTCCGGCACTTCACAAATTGCAGTACCCATAAGGAGCCGTACACATGCCGCAGTTTCTGCGTGGCTGTGTCTTTAGTTGAAAGCCCAGTGGCGATCTGTTCATCTGTCATACTGATCATACAGTCAATAACTTTGTTGTTATTAGCATCTGGTTAGCTAGCTATGCTAACGAATATAAGAAGCTTTTTCTCCAACCAGTGAGGTAAAGGCACATCTTTTAGGTTAGGTTAGGTCCCCCCCCCACTTAAATCATGTTCACATGGATAGGAAACTAAATTGCACACATCTCGTGTCCATATCTTTCTGTTGTGGTGGTCATGCCACAACCGTGCATGCATACGCGAGTCATGGTAAGATATCTGGACTAAGAGGTTGCTTTTTTTTTTGCACAGGATGAAAGAAAGGCCAAATGAATGGGCTGTGATTTTAGTATTTTTAAGCAGAGGTCAATAATTTGCATGGCCCTCAGAGGATGTTGAAAAAATGTAAATGGCCCTTGAGAGGAAAAAGGTTCCCCATCCCTGGTTTAGAGTTTTTCTTTGATTGGTAGGTGAGATTTTAATGTCCATGCTTGCTGCGACCACCCCATCGAAGCAATAGACGTGGTGGGTCAGAACTGGCCAGGGGCTGCCTGGCTTGAGGCGGGTCGTAGATGACCATTGGGGCACGATGACCCCTCCCACCGACGCAGAGGACCCGTGGCGCTCCGTTTTACGCCAATCTGACTGGAGCTTATAACCCGTAGACTGTCGCTCCATCAGCCGCCACACAATACCGAGGCCAGGTGTGGGAGCCGGTTTAGTCGCCGTTAGCATACAGCTCAAAGATGACACTGTGCAGTTTACCATTAGCCTGCTGCTCAAACCCTGGATCGCAAATAAATATGTAGTGATGCAACGTAATTTAAGATCTCCGCATTTGTTGGGAAACATACTGAGGCAAAGAGTACAACCCAGTGGCTTTTTTATTTAGGACAAAACACAACAACAACAACCTTATATATGCTAATAAAAATCAAAAGGCACAGAACATCTTCCAAACATCTTTTTGTTTCTTACAGCTTTAAAGGGCCAAGTTCGGGATTCAGATTTAGGTTGGAGGAAGATTGTTTGATGAGATTTACAATATTACAAAAAGTCTTCATGAACAGTTGTATTTGTTTATAGGTCCGTTCTGGATTTGTGTGACCCTCGTGTTCTCAGTAGCGATCGGTGGAAACCTGTCCAGCTTCCTCAGTGAGAAGGGGAACCCTTCGTACCACTACAGACCTCAGTTCCACAGAGGTCAGTCCTCAACAAGCTTACATTGACCTCAGTAGTTTTGTCCTACTTGTATTGAGTCATGCTGAGCCTGCAGTCTTTGTCCTGATTTTTGCTAACAGTGACGATAGCTGCACTCGTGATCTTCATGTATGCCTGGTTGGTGCCCGTTGGTTTATGGGGTTTCCTGACCTGGCGGCAAGGGGCTGAGAGGCAGATCGGAGGCTATTCATTCCTGGAGACTGTGTGTGTCTACGGCTACTCCCTCTTCATTTACATCCCAACCTCGGTAAGTCTATTACCTTTTTTAAAGTTTTACTAGCAGGTTCAGTGCTTGTTCAGGATTACTTCTTGGTTTACTGTAGAATGCACCACAGCAACTGTAGAAAGTAGTGAAAACCTCTATGAAACCTGATGTACTTATATGATTCCGTTTTCTTCAAGTTTGTATCTTCTTGGTCGAATGCACTTATTGTAAGTCACTTTGGATAAAAGCGTCAGCTAAATGCAATGTAATGTAATGTACTGTATGTGTCGAAGTGATATTGAAAAGAGTGTCACTCAACTGTCTGATCTGCTCCATTGTTTGACGTTCATGAGAAACACAAAGACAAGAGGGCTGGATACCTGGGTAGAATTTAAAATAATGATGTGCAGAATCTCAGGAAATGCTTGGACAGATTAAGAAAAATATGAATGATTTTATCAGTACATTAGGCATTCAGTGTTATTTTCCTTTTTAAACTGGGTTGTACACTAGTTGTTGTACCCTACTGGTTACTCAAACTGTATCTTACTAGATGGCAAGTAAAGTCAAAAAGGTTGTCACTAGTTAAATAGTGACCATGATATTTTTCTCACTAGTTGACTAGCAAAATAAATGTTTGTCTCACTAGTCTGGCTCCAACATGTTGGGTTTTTCCTTTAACTAGTTAAGTGTTGCCCAGTACTAGTGAGCGGCTGTAGAACACCGGTTCAATATTATTGGCCTTTTTTATTTGTGTTTGACTAATTGTGGTGTTCAGCTTTCTAACAACAAAATTACCTGCTAGTTGACATGTATGTTCAACCAGTTAAACTAGTGACCAAAACTCACTTGTCAATATTTATTTAGTGCACTTAAGTGCTTAACTCAAGTTAACGAGTCAACATCTGTGCCTTGACTAATAAACATGTAACAAAGTGTATGCAACTAGTTATCAAGTAAAGGCAAAATTAACCAAACTAGTGCAAGTAGTGAATATTTTGACCTATACAAGTTAACCCGAAAAACAAAGTCTCTAGGCCATTTTGACCAAGAGCAAACGTTAGCGAACATAGCCAGGCTTTCTGCTGGCCAGGCAGGCGAGGTAACTGCATTACCACGAGTCCTGAACAACACACATGCCAAACGTGAAGTAGATCAGTCCGAAAGCTGGCCAGATAATCAAAACTCAGTCACAGGATGGTTGCAATGTGCTGTCTTCTCCAGGTTCTCTGGATCATTCCCTTTGAATGGTTGCGCTGGACACTGATCCTGGTTGCCATGGTGATCTCTGGCTCAGTTCTGGTCCTCACTTTCTGGCCGGTTGTGCGCGAGGACACCAAGGTGATGGCAGTGGCTACAGTGGTAACCATAGTGGTTTTGCATACGCTGCTGGCTGTCGGCTGTAAGGTGAGTGACGGCTTCATACGGCTTACACATTTAACCTAGACAGAATAATATTACATAATGATAACAATAAATGTTTATGTTTTCTTTCAGATGTACTTCTTTCAGACCGAAGTCCATGTTCCATCAGTGGCGCCTATTACCCCCACGATTAACATGACAATTGCCACGAAAGCCCACTAACCAAAAGGGTGCTGGCAGCGAGGAAATGAAGGAAGTGTCTGTTGTTTGGAATCACATGCAGCTATAAAACATGTAGAAGCAGGAGGGTTAAGTGATATGTTCTATAGCAGCGTGATGAAGCGCTGGGACAGGAGTGTGGTTGTTTGTCTCATTTATCCTGAGTTGGGTCTACTGGGACACTGCAATATTTCTAAATGTTTACCGTAATGTTTCAGGATGTGGTGCAACGTATTAATCCACATAACACTGTGATTTCCCCGAAGATTCACACAAAGTTATTATTTAGAAGAATTAGTTAGAATTACTCATCAGCAGAAGGTACAAATATCCAAACCAGTTACAATCAGAAAACCATGCAGCCAGCAATCATTACTTCTTACGAGTTATCAAAGAGACAACAAGGTATCCATCAGTACGTGTTAATAGTATTATTGTTGGCAAAAATAGGATCTCGTAAAAAAAAAGCTATGATAAAGAACCCAGTTTTACAAAAAATGTCACCAAAGCTGTTGAAACTAACATTGGTGAGGACAGGGAACTGCCACCATGATTATTTGATCATTTCATGAATCAGGGGATTACACATTTATTTTTGTAGTTTACAAAGGATTACAAATAATTTGAGAAAATGCTCATTCAACATTCAAGCCCAAAATTATGATTTTGTAGTAGGAGGTCTGAAATATTATTTGCTGGATAAATCCGAGAATATTGTGAAAACAATACTAGGGGGTATTATCATACTAGGAAATACACAGGTTTTTCTGATAACATTAATGATAGCTTTGTTCTATCGATCCAGAAGCCTAAAGCTAAAGGGAATTCAGCTATCATTAATTTCCCTATTGAAACTTTATAGACATATCATTAAAACTGTAACTACAGGCTACCAAGTAATTTTGAGTTTTAGATACCAGGAGTTTCTGACATTATTGCCACCTCCCTCGTGTATAAAAAAAAAGTGTTAAAAAAAAAAATGTCCGCAAGACAACCAACAATGGCATTTACATCCAATCAATTCGACACATTTTAACTGAGCAAATTAGATAATCCGCCAATCCGGGCTAGTTAAATGATGAGACTGCAAGGCTAGAAGCTATGCCTGAACGCTACGTTTTTTTGCGCTGCTGTGACATGGCAAAGAGTATAAATACTTGTAATTGTTATTTAAAATAATTTGTTTTTCTGACCAAATACCTTTAAAACTACTTAGTGCATTAGCTTCAGCTGTATTTTGTGTTAATTGCTAATTAGCCAATGTTAGCATGCTAATTAAGATGAACATAGTAAGTTAGCATTTTTCATTTATGGTAAACTGCTGCTAACATTATTTGAGCTAACTCAGTTAGCCACAGAGCTACTAGCATGGCTGCTGACTTTGACATTAGCTCAGTTAGCCACAAACCTGCTAGCAGGGCTGAAAACTATTCTCTCTTAGTGAATAAATGACATGTCCTGTTAATAGTTTCTATCTAATAAATAATCAGATGGTGCAGGGTTAAGAACGTTTCAATGATCTAAGAGTGATGCACCACCTCT
>CALSBZ010046706.1:106412-121856 GCA_943591055.1 Gobionotothen gibberifrons
GATGTGTTCAGTGTCATGTCTGCAGTGTGATGTGTTCAGTGTCATGTATGCAGTGTGATGTGTTCACTGTTTGAGAGCCGCTCACCTGGAAGTACTGTACAGCAGAGGAGTCCTCTGTTCTGTCGCTGAAGACGGAGCGCTCATTGACGTGTCCGCGACTGTTCTTCAGCAGGTTATAAAAGGACTGGAAGTCTAAACACACACAAACAATTACAATTCACACTACACCATCAGAAAAGTTATGGTGAATGTTTGGAATTATGAATGTAACGACGCCAAACAGTTTGTACGCTCGTGTGTCAAAGACAGTTAAACACATCATGTGTTTACATATTTATATTGTGTGTAAATAGTGTCTTTATTTTTTGCAACAGTTTAAAATGGTTTTATAAAATTGTACTATTTCGGCTCCTCTATTTTTTAAATAAACGTCTTTCTGTGTCTTTGTATGCATCGTTTACACCAGTGGTTCCCAAAGTGTGGGGGGCATGACAGGGGAGGCGCGAGAGACCAGGAGGAAAAATGGTTATTTATAAAAAATAAATATCATAATTTGAAAAAATATTGATAAAAAATATAAATATAAAGAAAAATGTAAGATGATACAGTACTATTACGTCTGGGGCTCTGTGTGTGTGAAACGAGCCTTTTTGTGTGCGCATGAGAGAGAGAGAGAGCGCACCGGTACCGGAGATCGCTGTTGTTAGCTTCTGGTGCTAGCGAGCTACGCTAACGGATATAAGGAGTCTTTTCAACAACAAAGTGGAGGAGAGTCCTCTCCTGTCAGACTGAGAGACTCAGTGAACTAAAGGACTCTCTCAGTTTTATCTCAGTGGGTCTCAAACGTTTTGGTCACCATGTGTAAACAATTATTTCCGAGGCAAACGTTTATATGATCATTATAGTTATAAAAAAATAAGAGAATAAATGAAAAACAGGTATGAAATACTATATGACAGTAAAAAAAGAATAAAGTTTAAAAGGGTGATTTTTTTTTCTCTCTCCAAAAAACAGAAAAGGTTTGGGAACCACTGGTTTACACAAAAGCAAATTCCTCATATGTGTAACCCTATTTGGTAATAAAAACTGATTCTGATGTGTTCATCGGGTTGCTCCCACCCAGGACACGTACATATTAACATTACTGCACATCTAAAGCTCATTTATTCAACCAGTCCCTTCATGGGAAGTATGACTTTAGTTAATAGGGCTGCACAAGCAATGTGTATTTGATCAAAATAGCAATATGAACTAGTGCAATGTCTCATTTCCCAGTAAGGCATATGTATATGTTAGTAATATGGCATTGTAACAATCAATGAAATATTGTTCTGCAGTGAAGTCCAGGCCTATAAGCAATTTTTACAGACTCTTCTTTGGTACAGGAAAAAAAAGAATCACACTATGATCATATTAATACATTTCCTATGATAATATATCGCTGCGGGGGACATTCTACAGATGGCCAGTCCACCCCTGAAAAATGTCTATGTACACGTTATTATTAATAATAGTAATACAAATAACATTGTTTCCCATACATCGACATACATACCCCACAGATCCTCAACTCCGGTGTGTCTCACTCATTAAGGCGAGACACGGCAGGCAAAAACATAGTTTTTCCATGCACTGGTCAATTTTGATATGTTGTGCTATTTTGATTCCATAAGATGTTTTCTTTCAGGCTTTTGGAAGGAAAATGTACAAAATACACATTTAGGTGTTTATTTTACTATAGTTTGTCTATTTGCGTCTTTATACGTTTCTCCTAAATTCACCAAAAGTTAGCATTCCAACGTAACATAAAGTACGAAATTTAAATCTCAAAATGGCAAAAGAACAGCGAAAAAAACATTCACAGAGAAGAGGACAACAATTGTCACTTGCACGAAGCAAGGTTAGACAAAAAACAAATGATCCCGAACATGAAATACCATCACGGAGTGCGTCGAGGCGCAAGCTGTCAGAGTTTAGGTAGCGACACACAGCAATCAGGTCGTTTTCTCAAAATGATTTTTTTTCTCCTATTCTGAGTGAGAAATGTCCACTTCAGTAGCACTTACACAGGGCTCGACATTATAAATGGCCCGCTGGCCCGGAAGCACTATTTAGACACCCCGGGCCAGCATAACGTACTTTCCACTTGCCCGCTCGGGCCACTAAAAATATTGCTTTACAAAAATAAATTGTCCTGTGGTATTGGTATTTTGACTGGTTTTGTTTATTAACGCTACAACATAGCGTTTCATGAGTCGGTTGTCGTTGTTGGGTGAAAAGCAAACAGCGGTTTGCTGCGGAGCGCAGCGCGAGCAGGCTCCTGTGAGCGGGAGCGCGCTCCTTCACTACAGACTATCGCGCCACCTAACCATTCGCCAAAATGTTTTTAATACCAGCGGTAACCGGCCAAGCGCCGGGCAAAAAACAATCTTCAAATAAAAGAAAGTCACCGGAGGAGTTAAAGGAGAGTGACAGGGAGCATGAGAAGAAGAGGGAGAGAACGTCTCAGCCAGCTTGATCGATGGAGTTGGCGTGCAGTGACGCGTCCTAAAACCCTTTTATAATCTATCGATTAGATTTATGATTCGAAAATTATAAAAGTAGGGTAGACATGTGGATATTATCCGGCTGAACAAAACGTGCATTTATCAAACAGGTTCGTTTTCCACAGACCTTATTTCCAGCTATTTTCCAAAACCCTATGGAGAAATCCCATTGCTTTTTGTCGAGGGAACCAGCAGCTTACTTCCTGGTTTTAGGACCTCTCAATATGATGGCAATATAAACAAGGTCTTCTGTCGGCTCTGTACATCAATGCCGACCTATGCTGACAAGTAAGTGAAGAGTAGAAAATATAAAAAGGTATTTTCTAATCTATTACATAGCCATTACATTTCTAACTCCTAATGACAGGAAGGCAGAAAGCGCATTATACTAATAATAATAATAATACTCATTATAATAGCAGACATTTAACAATGACCACAATATAATTATTTTAATAAACTAAATATGAACAATTGAGGAAAATGAGGAAGAACTGATGATTCAAATGTTGCAGTACAAGTAGTAATGTAGTTAGTGCATAAATTACTATTGCAACAAATGTGTTAATTTTCTTCATTATTAGTAGATTTTTTTTGGACGAATGCTCCGGGCCAGTGGTTACAATGGTGGGGCCAGTGATAATACAATTCCACCGGCCCTAAATGTCCTTAATGTCTACCCCTGCACCAAACCTTCCAGTTATATTCCTATCAATATTCTGAAGGTTTTTACAGAAGGGTTTGTTCATATATCATTCATAGCCTGAATTGTATAACATTTTATACCTAAAAACATGGTAAAAATTGATATTTTAGGCTGTTGACAGTATTTTCTGATTTATGGATTGATAAAAAGAGATATCCAAAATCCCTTCTGTAAAAACTTTAGATTCTAATATGACTACAAAAGGAAATAAGAATTTTGATCCTGGCTTTATCCAATGTTCAGATTTGTGTTCCTGAAATGTATAAAATTATGCGCATATTTAATGAGATGATGGATCATTTACATGCCCTTACAAATAGTATCCAATTAGGTGGGAAACACTGGGTAATAATAATTTAAAAAAAATGTTTTATTTTGTATTTGTAATCATCTCGCGACCCCCACTTTGGGAACCCCTGCTCTAAGAAGCGCCGGCTGTTTCGGCTCCCAAACGGCTCTTCATGTTACCACAGTTTACCACGGAGCCTCAGTTTCGTGGCTGCGAGGCTCCGGTGCTCGCAGTTCACGCGTGTGCTCCACTAAAACCCCCCCGGCTCATCGCGTCCAAATCTTGCACGTTCCGTGTTGTCCTGTGGCAGGCACCGCCGATGTCGGGGAAACGATCTTCAATACTCCGAAAATAATCCCACCAGACTCCTTTGCCCCTCCAACAGAGGGATGTCCTTGTCCTTTTCGTTATTTCAAGCGATATATAGCAATATTTTTTACGGCAAATGACGGCAAGATGGCCCCCTGGCGGAAACGCTGCTTCTGATATACCGCAGGCAGAATAGTGCTGAAAATGGCAAGAGCTAGATGGACATTTAAATGAAAGTATAAGGTGGAATATTTAATGAGAAGATTACACTTCTTTAGGGTATTGCAATGAAGATCGCTGCTTTAATAATGAATTATTCCAATGTTGGGTAACAAGTTCTTCTAAACCGGAGCCCATGGAGTGGTGCAGGGATATGTACTAATCCAGGAAATGAGTCAGCATTTTAGCACTTCCTGTTCCTCGTCCGGAAGTCAACTTTTTTTTTTTTTAAGTGTTTTTGGTTAGAAGCCTGAAATAATAAAGCTGAGGACATTTTAAACGTTTTGTTCTGTAACATAATTTGTGCTTATGCTTAGTTCCGTAATGTTGCTAGCATTATTCCTGAACCTTTGTACCATCGTTTTCTGATTATTTTGGTTGTTATATTTGATTATTTCATTCAGTATTAAGAGCAAATATAAGAACAAGACCATAGAGAGGTGCAGGAACGAGTCCTAAACCTAGAAATGTGTTGGCATCTAAGCACTTCTGGGCTCCAACGTTGTAAAGTAAAGGTTTTTTTGACTAAATGATTGGTTAGCAGCCTAAAATAAGATCTGTGGTTGGTTAATACAAGGTTACGAGATGTTCATGTTTTGTTCTGCAACATTACAAAAATCAGTTAACACCCCACTGGTGAACGGCTGAAGTTTCTATGGGCCATAAAAACAGCTACTGTTAACAGGTGACTAAATAAGACTACTAAACGTCATCAAACTGACTGCTAGCCGCCGTTAGCTTAGCGATATTGACATGCAGTTGTGTGACCGCAATATAGTTTGTTTATCGCCTACACTTACTTTTGGTGATTGCATTTTTTCTTAAACAGATTATCCTGCTGAACAAAACGTGTTAGTATCATAAACATGTGTTTGCCACGGAGATTATTTTCTGGAACATTCAAAAACCCAGAGGATAAATTCCATTGCTTTTTGTCGAGGGAGCCCTTGTGATGCTAACTTCCGAGTCGGCCTATAAAAAGACATCATCACTGCACCGCTCTATAGAGGCTCTCGTACATCTCCCAGCCTTGTTGTGTTGGCCGTGTGTGTGTGTGTGTGTGTGTGTGTGTACCTGCAGGTGAGGAGAACTGCAGCAGGACGCTGTTGCAGCCCAGTGTGATGATGAAAGACTGCTTCCCAACACGGCTGCACTCAGTCTCCCTGGAAACCGAACACTTGAACACACTCTCCTCTCCTGAAACAAAAAAGTTAGGACAACATGAGACATGTGTGCAACACGGCTTCAACACGTGTATCCCTCCACCTCAAAGCCTCTGGACTCTGTATTATCACAGGTGATAAATGTCTTACTCACCAACGTATCTTACAAGAATCGGAAGTGTATTTATTATCATTTACTACCTAGATAGCACTACTCTGTGCTCTCATTTTGAGACTTACAATCAGAGGCCATTTTAACATTAGATGTGCCTCTTTTTCACTTTGAATTTGGAAGAAGTGGCTGCAAACACTGAGTGCCAAAAAAGATGAGATTGCATCCTCAAAAAGTAAAAAGGCTGTACTTCTGTATTTGCATTCACACACACATATTTTTTTTTTTAAACATGGGTCTCAATGAAAAATAGATGTTGATCTTAATGTGACTACCTACCTATGAAGGATTTAATAAAACGATAAAGCTGCAGAAATTGCAATAAAACATTGGTTTGCTGAAAGCTGCACTTTTAAAATCCGGGGTCTGGAGGTGACATTTGGTCATAATAACGAGCTGGAAGTGGATCTCTTACAGACACCTAACTCATGTGAAATGTGCATTTTCAGATGAACAAAATGTGCCTTGATGTTTTCTGCATTTTGCAGGACAGACTGTTTCTTCTTGATGCAGGCACATGTTCGGCCTGACATTTCAATTTCAGATCGCACACAAGCTGCTCCTGTGTGGGAGAGCCTCTTCATCCCCTGCCTGCTCACACTGTGGACCATTATCCACAAATGCTCAAAAATATGTTTACCTTTTTTTTTTAGATCTTGAAAAGTAACAGATACATTTTTACCTAATAGACTTTGATAGTATTTTTTATAGTATGTCCTGTGAAATAAAAATAGCAATCAGCAGCGAACTGCTTAAACACGTGTATTTCGGTGTATTCACGGTATTCATTTTGTTATTCTACAGTATTGTTCTTTTATAGTTATTTGTTAATGTATAACCCAATTTGTGTTCTTTGAAATTGAAAAGGATATCGCATTGTGTTTGTTACTTTCGTTGCAGTTGTATGTCTTAAGTGTAATTTGGCTTGGCTTCCTATTTATGGACATGCTTTTATTTTTGAAGGAGAGTTAGCGCTGTTGACAGGAAGTTGTTGTTGCTATGGAAACAACGTGACTGAGATTAACGGAGAAAAGTCATATCTACATATAAAGACGGAGAAAGTAAACGATAACGTTTATGGTTAAGTGTTAGCACCCCCCGAAGAGGCACAAGCTCTTACGTTGATATTGGAGATTTCAATAAATTCAATTTGAAAAAAAACACTGGGAAAAAAAAACGAAAAAACGAATAGTACTCCAACGAACGAATATTCGGGTACAGCACTAGTAAGAACCCTATAAATACAATATATCAATATCGATTTCGAAGTTCGACATAGTAATATCATAACTGTATTTTCTTCCTATTTTTAAAAGCTGCATTGCAGGGATTTGATTTCATTTGCAAAAATTCTTTTCTTACTGCTCTCTTTTTTTTGCTGTAGTCACTGAACTAATCCACATAAATTATGTTTTATTTATTTTGTATTAACGTATTGTGTAAATATATTGTTAAAGAACCAATGGTCAACCCTATAATATTGTCACCACATGAATATTGACATTTAGTTTTGGTATAGTATTTCTTCATTCCGCCCAGCCCTGATATGTTTTATTGCCAAAAAAAACCTGACAACTATCAACCAACTGTGTGTGAGTCCGTCTCCTGCCCCTCAGTGCAGATTTAAAAACACAAATATATAGTTTCATGAGTTACTTGCAGCTGGTCACCGTAGTTTTTATCAAACTAACAGAAGTGCGTGTGTCGGGACTATTTTCAGCGGCGGACTCATCCACATGAAGTGCTCTTGTGAGTATTTGTGGCTGCAAGAGGGTGTGTGTTGTATAAATAAACCAGAGTGTGTGTTTATGGTAATGGAGGAACCGAGCCAAAGCTATCCTTCCACTTTAGGAGAGAGACGTGTGAGGGAAGCATTATCACCACCACTGTGTGTGTGTGTGTGTGTGTGTGTGTGTGTGTGTGTGTGTACGCTGTGGCTCGTCTACATCATACATTCATAACTGCTTTTACTATGGAATTCTTATGGGATATTATTTTTGAGTGAAACTCCCCAACTAAGCATTTAGTTAAAGGTCCGCCTGTTTAAAGATTCAAACATTTCATCATATACCCACTTGTTTTTTTAAGTACTATTTATTTAAACGGTGACCTGCTTTATAAAGAAGACACGGTAATAGATCATACAAACATGGAGGGACAATTAGTAAGTCGCCGTTGACTGTTAAATGTTCAGTTTTTAAGTTGATGATTTTAGGAATATGGAGTCATTCAAATCTAGTGTGATGAAGACCTGAAAGGTAGTTCATAATTGTTTACAACAAAGATTTTTGGTTTCCCTGGCATACAAGGGGAATTTATAACACATGGGATGACACATGGTCCATCTCTAACTGTGCCTGTGATAACCACACATTTACATGACAATAGATGATATGATTGTATAAGACTTTTACGAAGGCACTGATATGAAAGCATACAATGATAAAACAGATATTATTGCCTCTGTGCAAGAATGATTGATGACGTTATCAGTCATCAGAACTATGATACTTTTAGTTCATTCTTCCAACAGAGGATCGGCAGTGGTGTAAAGTAACCAAGTACATTTAGTCGAGTAATGTACGAAAGTTCAATTATGCGATACTTGTACTTTACTTGAGTATTTTCAATTTTCAAAGAACTTTGTACTTCTACTTCACCACAAATTCAGAGGTAAATGATGTACTGTTACTCCACTACATTTATTGAATACCTTTAGTTACTTTTCAGATTAAATCTTTAGCTATCAGACAAGCTACCCTGCAGTATACAAAGTCATTCAAACTAGCTGCACCTTCACCAGCTTTGAGAACACTTTGATGTTTTCTCTCAGTGATGTTCTGTTAAATGTTTGTTGTGTGTTGTTCATGTATTGTGTCTCGATATGTGTCTGTGTTGATGTTACACATGGAGCTGCTGTGATGCAAGTCCAATTTCAGACTTGATCTGACCAATAAAGTATTATCGTATCGTAATGATCAATAATTATAAAACATATCATACATATTCTTCTGAAATGGACATAATGAGTACTTTAAATATATTTAATGCTAATCATTTTTTAATTTTACTTGAGTACCATTTTGAATGCAGGACATTTACTTGTAACAGAGTATTCTTACATTCTGGTACTTTTATAAGTACAACATCGGAGTACTTTTCCCACCTCTGAGGATGAGATATAAAGCTGGAAAGTGACTACATCTAGCTACTGTTCTGCCCCGTCAAACACTTGTGTAGCGGAAGAAGCCTCCAGGTGGTGCAGCAGGCTCACAGACTCAGTTAGCAGCCTGAGATCATCTGAAACCTCCGGAAGGATTAAGAGCAGCCCTGCAGATTAAGAGAGATGCATCCTCTGGGAGAGAAGCCAGCAGCCGCGCAGCACGGCTCTCCTTCCACAAGCCGACCACTAACACCGGTGAACAAGAGACAAGACACTGAATATTTCCCGAGGACATGTTGACTGCAGGGGTTAGGGATCAAACCCCTGACCCTCTGATTGGTACACACAGTTACCCCTGAGACATAAGGTGGCAAAATGTAGAGAAGTACAGGTATACAGAGATGAACCTGTACATCTGCATTTTTATTAAACATTTACATTTAATTATTGGCAATTTTATATAAGTAAATAAGGTTTTGGCGCTGCGCCCTCTTACTTTCATCCTGGTACTTTTTAAATTGGAACTACATTTTCAGTAACAAGTGTTTTCTTTTTCAAAATAATTTGTACTCAAATGTAGTGTGATGAAGACAAGAACAGTGTTTGTTTACGGTTCAAATCATACAAGTATCCTGCTGTAAATGTGTTCTTTTGAATGTATGAACTGTATCTATATTGATTGATAAGGCTCCCAGTCGGTTTCACTACAGGATCCCCTCACTCACTGGAAAAGGCAGGGAACATTCTCCATCACATGGAGCTGACAGGAAAACTATATTTGCTTCTTTAAACTCCTCCAGTCAGTCAGTCTGGTTAATAATACACAACACTGCTAGTGATGTAAGAAGATATGTTGATACACTTGACTCCGTAACGCAATATTATTATACTATTTGATGTTACCCCGTCTATCTTTAGATTTAAGTACGACCACTTCCGAAAGCATCAACACAGCGTTTGTGTTTTCATCCCACCAAATATGAACTTGAATGAAGCTATATAAGCTACAATCGCTTCAGAGAGGATCTTTATCAAATTCAATTGATAAAAATAGCCCTTTTTTTATATATGAAAGAAGATCATAATTATGCAGAGCTGAGTAAATGTTTATTATTTTTGTAATATTAATTCACGTTGGATTTAAAAATAATGAACTAGAAAGCAATATGTAGCTAAGCCTACTAGCTCATTTAGTTTGTCACATGTTGTACATGAGGACAGTATTTGAGTACATTGTTACTTTCCAACACTGTCAGAGGATAACAAATATTCTAAATATTCCTCTTGCGGCAGACGGCTGTAACGTTTTTCATTTGCGCCGACTGATAAACAGCCCATACGGTATTTTCTCAAGCTAGCGTAGACATGATATTACTTCTGCATGGTTAACATTAGGGATGGCACGTTTCCTTAATACACACATGATCAGTCACGCTGAGCCACGTTAATGCAGAAGTGAGCTTGGTTAGATCTAAACTGGGTTGGAAAAAAGTGCAGGGATAGTAATGATAAGATCCCACTGATCGCTCATCAAAGCCAATAAAGTTCTGTTGCTTGCCAACCGTCCACGGCTCCTCGAGAAAGCAGAGACTCACGGAGAGAAATACAGCACTAAAGTAAGGCCATAAGTAGCAGCAAAACTTATGGAAGGAGTACATGAACAACACTGATGCTCTGTCAGCTCAAACAGGAGGATCAATGGCAGAAGCAAACCATTATAACTTCACCCCTTACGTAGCAACTCAACAAAAGAGTTCACAGCACTGCCTTGCATTGAAAAACCTGATTATTCTAAATGGCAAACATACTTCTGTTTTGGATTTTCCTGCAACAGAAAATCACATGTTTACTTATTCTCATACACTTTTTCGGGCGCATCTCTGCAGACAGCACAACAGCTTAATAGGGGGCGTTACCTATGCTAATAATACACTTTTTATAATCCAGTGGCTTGTTTGTTCGGCACACCATCTGGGAGGTTGAGCATCTGGAATTGACTTCTCTTATTTTGTCCTTTAAAATAAATTATAACGGAAATGTCAGGCAATGTAACAGCTGAAGCAACTAAATGAGAAACTTAAATGGCCATATGTACATTCACTTATATTTAGTACACTGGGAAATGTGTTCATTTTTATATTGAATATTGTGATTTCATTTTCAGTAACATACCATTAGACATATTTAGAAGAGAAGCTTTTCGTATTCCTGCACTACACTCATTCAAATTGGGAATGCATAATTAATTGAAATTGTATCGAAATCGCAAGGCAGAGCAGGTTTGTTACAGGCTAAATGTGTTTTCAAATGTCATTTTTAAATGAAGTTATGTTGAGATTCAGAGATGTTTGGGCCTACAAAACGTATTCTACAGACTTAACAAAACATTGTATGTTCTCCTAAAAACATAAAACAATCATTATTGAATATATTTGTCTAACTATAATGACAATTATTCTTCAAAAATAGTAATGAGTAATTTTTTCCAATTTTTGCAGCCATTGCCCAAATGCCGTTCAACTACTCATTGATCTGGTCAAAGTTTGATCAAATATTTTTCCTATGGGTGGCAGATATGTTATTTAGTGGCTGATTAACAGTGTTTACCATACCCATAATTATCTCATCAGTCTTTTTCCCTTTACAATTCTATTACGTGATTTTTTTCTTAGGGCCTAAATTCCCTTAGGGATAAATTAAACTTTATAAAATATGTTTATGTGTGCTGCCAGAGATGTGTGGGGGCGGTTTTCTCTGTACCATTCAAAGTGGATGCGGGGTGTACCGCATCTGAGCGGAGGAGGCCTGTGCCGGCAGCTGCTGCTTCTTTTCAGCGGGACATCCCATTGACTAAGAAATGCCTCCCTCCCTCCCACCACACAGGAGCGAGGGACCCGGCTATTGTCCCAATGAGAACAAAGATGCATGTATAAGTAATGAGGGCCCGGCCTCGCTATGCTAACCAAAATACCACTATATCCAAAAAGTTAAATCTTCACAAGTGTATGTGTTTACGGCTCCTGGCTGAACGCCGCGCTGTGCAGGGCTCAGGAGGGATGCCCTATGGTCCACACAAGCTAAAACAGAAAAGAACACGTCTCTAAGAGGAACCCAGAAACATGTTAAATTATTATTATGAATGTGACAAAAATAAACGTTAGTCAGACATAACAAGACGTTAGACGACCGTTGGTGCATCACCGGGTTGGTGGCATTGTTTAGCTAACGTTAGCATGGAGCTAAACACAACTTAACGCCACTGGAGTGACTAACTCCGCTCACGTCCCAGGTTAGGTGCTAGCTGTGTTGGTGTGTGAGCGGGCGGCTGTGTGGGAGTAGAGAGCTGGGGCTCTAACAGCGTTAACACCCCATCAAACGAAGACAAGTGTGGAGTTTATGGGGCTCCCTCGTGATGAACATGGGGAGGCGACGTGGTTCTCCAAAACGGGTTAGCTTATTGGCGGCTAACACTACGTATGACCAGATTAGCTTTATAAGCATTAGCACTGCATAGCATTAGCACTGGCAGTTAAGACAGGCCGAACATCCGAGAAGCCACTACGGGAAAGGTCAACTCACCATTGGAGAGATTGATGAGAGCAGCATCCTGTGTGCTCTTCACTTCCAGCCGCAGGGGCTGCTGCTCTGAATGTCGCTGTATGTCTCCATTCGCGTCTCCGATGGAGAGGAGCCGCACGCCGGGGAACACCGAGACCGCCATCTTCGATCTGGAAGTGGAGACAGGTCGGTGGCGCTCACATCCACATCCAACCCAAGCCCCCAGGAAGTGCGCCGGACTCTGAGGAAAATATTTGTTGTGGCCAAACGACGGTACTACACTTCCGTATCAATCGCTGGGCCCGGAAAGACTTTTTCCCATTGACTAACATCGACAAAGAGACGTCTGTACATCGTTGGATAATTTTTTTAAAACTAAATAAACTACCCAGTATGAACATTTGTATAGCCCTTATTAAAAACATTCGGTCCTCAAGTTGTAAAATGTGCTAATAACGTTATTCTGAGAGTTATTTTCGTCGGCATTATGAACGCGGATCTAACCAACGGGACGCGCCGCCCGGCACGTTCATGTGACGTGTTTAGTACTGCATTAGTTTTACCTTTACCCATGGATGCACAATAAGAACGGATTATATGATTATATGAATACTTTCGTGACGTTTCGCTCTCTCAAAAGTTGGGCCATTTTGTCTTCATGCGCCAATGAGCAACTCTCATAGCAATGTACGAGGCCCCGCCTCCCACGCTGTATCCATGATCCAGAGTCGCCATGATCCAACCACCGCGCACTGCTCTCTGCTGGAGGCAGCGGGCCGGGCTTCGCTCCAACAGCGCTGCCTGGCGGTCAGACGCGGCATGTCATCCTCTCACTTTCATTTTACACAACACTTTTACCTACCAGAGGTCCAGATATACCGTAAGAAAAACCAGTGTATACGTTATAGTCCAGCAGCAAGTCCTCAAAAAAGGCTTTAGTTTTCGAGATACCCCTACTACCCGAGGGAGAACAAATGACAACAATGAGTTTTCTTATCTTTAGGGTCTCCCATTAATGAAATTGATTGTTGTCACATTTTATTTTGGGGGGAAAAAAATGTTTTTTTGGTTGTTCTTTAGAACTACCCCAATCCCTGAAAAAGAGCCAAATTAGACCAGGCCGAATATGGGAAAGGTGACAAGAAAGCCCATAACTTAAGAATGGCCACTATTTTCCTCTTCAGATTTGCTGAGGTATGAACCAGGTGGCTGTCCTACATCACCAAATAGTCAGACAATTATTTAACTAAGACAATACTGAATTATAGTCCTGTAAACTTAGCTTTAGTTTAGACGGAAATTGTACTTTTTTGGTGATAGGAACATAGGACTCAATCACTTTTCTCTCATTTATCAGAAAAACATAAATCCCTAAAAAATATACCATTACTGAATTGTCTAGGGTGCTATTGAACACTAATCAGTAGTTGTTTGGAACATTTCTTTTGACATAGGCCTACCTCTTCTCTGATAGTCAAATTCCGAATGGGGGATAAGTGGCATAATAGCCTATAAGTTAAGAATGCTCACTCTGATGGTCATTATATTTGGAGAGGAAAATACCAGGTGGCTGAACTACATCACCAAATAGTCAGAATAAGAGTAACCCAATACAATACAGTGTATTAGTTCTAAATTGCAAGCCTCTAAAACATAGGTGTAAATAGTACAGGTTTTATTGAAACTGGAATCTTAATTCAAAGTACAGTTTACAAATCATCAAATAATTATGTGAGAGGTCAAGTATATAGATACTAGAATATAATGTTAAATGTCAGGTTCCTCAGAAACGTTAGGGGACACATGTTGACATTCTGCACAGCAGGTGCAGAACTCTACTGTACAGGGAAGGCCAACAGAGAGGCACTGGCACTTTCCACTCTCTCCACACTTTGCATCTTTGCAATACAAGTGAGTAATGTCTCTCACTTCTGTAGGTGCTGGGGGTTTTGGCACTGGTTGAATGGCCCCATCTCTGACAATCCACCCCTTACCAACAGGACTCCATAACAAGGGTTTGGGTTCGGGCTGTGACACCATATCGCTGTCTGAAACATTGCTCTTTACATGTTGTTGAAATGCATCCTCTGTTGGCAGCAGATTTTCCGAGGCTGCATCTGTTGTTGATGCAATTATGAACCTCAGTTCATCCAAGTTTGTGCACATCAGTCCAATTTCCTTTTTTTCCATATAGCAGAAGTGCAAATTCTCTTGC
This sequence comes from Gobionotothen gibberifrons, assembly GCA_943591055.1. Taxonomy (NCBI): domain Eukaryota; kingdom Metazoa; phylum Chordata; class Actinopteri; order Perciformes; family Nototheniidae; genus Gobionotothen; species Gobionotothen gibberifrons. The sequence continues at coordinate 120,753 of CALSBZ010046706.1, forward strand.
AACTGACAAATACTCTTCCAAGCTGGCAGAGAGTCCAAAATGGGCTAGACCTTTGAGCTCGCTGAGATGGGTCTTGAGTTTGGTGAATGCTGTTGTCTTTCCTATTCTGTACAAACTACTTGTTGTGCCACAGCCAGTGAGTGCATGACATGCTGGTAGACAGTTAGACATGTGGTTTCCACCCAGCTTCAGGACCATCTCCAACTAAACGGCCTCTTTGAGAAATTCAAGTCCGGTTTCCGTTCCGCCCACAGCACTGAAACAACTCTGGTCAGAGTCACAAACGACCTGCTGATGCTGATTGTCTTTCCTATTCTGTACACACTACTTGTTGTGTCACAGCCAGTGAGTGCATGACATGCTGGTAGACAGTTAGACATGTCTTTTCCAATGTTCTCACATGTGGTGTTGATGGGGACATATCTCTCTCTCATTCCATGGCCTGCATGCATGTACACTAGGGATGAACCAAACATGTATTTGCTTGCATAATATATGAGCAGTACTTCCACACCTGTGTCATCAGACCTCACGATGATGCGGGAATATGACTCTGCAAGATGTATGGCATGGAGCACCATCCTTGTGACTGTCTCCTCCTGATCACTGTACAGTGATGTCAAACTGCTGACTCCTGCTGTGCAGATGCTCTTCACCTCCTCCCCTTCGTCAAATCCTGAGTGTAGTCTCTGTGGGGCAGCAGTGACAATGTAGTGGCTCACAAACATGCACAGTGCAGTCTTGTTTCCACTACTCCTCAAGTACTTCCTGTAGTTTGGGACATTTGTTTTGCTGGTTATATCACTTGTGTTATTCTTCAGAGCTGGGTCCTCATTACAGATCTGCACTTTTTTAAATGCACCTGCATCGACACCCGTTCACAAAATCATACTGAGTGTTTGGCACATATTATATATATATATATATATATATATAGAAAACAAGAAATGCAATGTGTAGTCATGGTATTTGACAGGTATGACAGCCCACAGTCAATCAAAGACCTATAGAGGCAAAGGAGAGGTGCAAGTGATGGAAGGCCTACACATGTTATCAATGTGACGATCCCTGCTTTGAGGCCTCCTGTGGGGTGTTGGCCCTTTA
>CALSBZ010046706.1:137086-148350 GCA_943591055.1 Gobionotothen gibberifrons
AGGCAAGGCAAGGCAAGGCAAGGCAAGGCAAGGCAAGGCAAGGCAAGTTTATTTATATAGCACCTTTCAACACAAGGCAATTCAAGGTGCTTTACAAAAATGAAAGACATTCAGACAAGGCATTTAAAACAGTAAACGATAATAAAAGAAACATTAAAAGAAAAAAATACATGAATAAAAAGTACATGAATAAAAAAGTACATGAATAAAAAGTTACAGTGCAGTTTAAGATATGAATAGTTCACACAGAAGTTCCACTTTACTGATGAACACAACGGCTCAGTTTCAATGAAAAGCAGCGACAAAAAGAAAAGTCTTCAGCCTGGATTTAAAAGTAGTCAGAGTTGCAGCGGACCTGCAGGTTTCTGGGAGTTTGTTCCAGATATTTGGAGCATAATAACTAAACACTGCTTTACCATGTTTAGTTCTGACTCTGTGGACAGAAAGCTGACCAGTCCCTGAAGACCTGAGAGATCTGGATGGTTCATAATTTAGCAGGAGGTCAGAAATGTATTTTGGGCCTAAACCATTCAGTGCTTTATAAACCAGCAGCAGTATTTTAAAATCTATTCTTTGACACACAGGAAGCCAGTGTAAAGACTTCAGAACAGGAGTGATGTGATCCACTTTCTTAGTGTTAGTGAGGACTCGAGCAGCAGCGTTCTGAATTAGCTGCAGCTTTCTGATAGATTTTTTAGTGAGACCTGTGAAGACACCATTGCAGTAGTCGAGTCTACTGATGATAAAAGCATGGACAAGTTTTTCCAAATCCTGCTGTGACATTAGTCTTTTAATCCTAGATATGTTCTTTAGGTGATAGTAGGCTGATTTAGTAACTGTTTTAATGTGACTGTTGAAACTCAGGTCAGAGTCCACGACTACACCTAGATTTCTGGCTTTACCTGTTGTTTTGAACATTGCAGACTGAAGCTCAGCGCTAACTTTTATACGTTCTGCCTTGGCTCCAAAAACCATTACCTCAGTTTTGTCTTTGTTTAATTGGAGAACGTTCTGACACATCCAGTCATTGATTTGTTCAATGCACTTACTCAGTGTTTTAACTGGAGAATAGTCTCCTGGTGAAATGGTTATGTTCACCTTTTATTCTCTTCCCTTCTCGGCCCCACCTTTTTCTTTTCGTTTTCTTTGATTTTTATCCATGTTTTTTCATTCTCCCTGTCTGCAAAAAATATTCGTTGTGGCCAAACGGCGGTACTACACTTCCGTATCAGTCGCTGGGCCCGGAAAGACTTTTTCCCATCGACTAACATTGGGAAAGAGCATAGGGAAAGAGACGTCTGTAAATCGCAAAAAAAAATGTAACTAAATAAACTACCCAGTATGAACATTTGTATAGCCCTTATTAAAAACATTCGGTCCTCAAGTTGTAAAATGTGCTAATAACGTTATTCTGAGAGTTATTTTCCTCGGCATTATGAACGCGGATCCAACCCACGGGACCACACCGCCCGGCACGTTCATGTGACGTGTTCAGTTCTACATGAGTTTTACCTTTACCCATGGATGCACAATAAGAACAGATTATATGATTATATGAATACTTTCGTGACGTTTCGCTCTCTCAAAAGTTGGGCCATTTTGTCTTCATGCGCCAATGAGCAACTCTCATAGGAATGAACGAGGCCCCGCCTCCCACACTGTATCCAGTTCTTATTATACATCCATGGTCTAATAGAGAGGCGAAGTCCTTCCCATTCCGGGGGACCTCCGGAATGGGACCTTATTTCGGAAAAATTATGTATTGAAGTCAATGGCGAGAGAAAGATTATCTTTCGATCCCGTGTGAAACCGCTCAATGAACTACCTCTCCCGTCTCGCACACCAAGACGGCCGTCACGTTTGGCACATTTCACTTCTTCTTTCAGAATGAGGTGAAAAGTATTAAAAGAGGTGAAAATCACTCCAAGTCTGTGCATGTTGAGAGCTGTACATACACAAAAGGGGAGTTAGTCAGTTCCTAAGAGCCAGCATGCGGGACCGGGATTCTGGGATTTGTAGTCTTTCTAGTTGCGTATTTTTCATAGTCTTATATTTCAACAGTTTTACGACAAACTGTGACTTTTTTGAAGTGGAAATTATTTTTTAAGATTGACAAACATCATCAACATGTGTAATTCGTGGCACAATTCAAACGGGATCGAAAGATAATCTTTCTCTCCCCATTGACTTCAATACATAATTCTTCTGAAATAAGAGAGGCTTCTCAATTTTAAATTTCCCCTCCTCGACTCCTCGGTCCTCCGGTCATACTTGCCAACCCTCCCGATTTTTGCGGGAGACTCCCGATTTCATTGCCCCATCCCGGTTTCCTCCCGGGGTCATATTTCTCCCGCATTTCTCCCGATTTCTGACAAAATCAGATTTACACACGAGTGTTTCCACTCGGACTTTAATACAGCTACACCATTGTTTGGTTTCCATGGTAGCGCGTCTCTTTAGCAGCGCGCGCAACTGAAAGTCTGAGAGGGTGAGGAAGATAGTCACAGAAAACAGAACAAGAATCGACAACTCCACCCTCTGCTCACTCCTTTCCTGTAAAATACAGGTCCAGCCCACACATAATGCTCCATCAAAGATGGTGCTACAGGCCGCAAGGCAGTGCACTTACAACTACAATAAGCATGTTAATGTTAATCTAATACAGCTCCGGCGATCCACTAGCACCTTCTTAGGTTTCTCTAACCCAGTGGTTCTCAAACTTTTTCTGTCATTCCCCACTTTGAACAGGTGGGCCTTTTCAAGCCCCACCTGTTCCTCATCACTCCAATAAAATGGTAGGCCAAGCTTAAAATTGTCAAATGTATCGTTCTATAACAGGGGTCTCCAACCTTTTTTAGGATGAGAGCTACTTTCAAAAAATAAAACAAGTCGTGAGCTACTTTTACTCCTCTTTTTTGTTTTTTTGCAGTGTATATATTTAGCACATTTTAACATTATTATATGCTGAGCTTTAACCTTTGTGTGCTGTTTGGGTCTGTGGGACCCGTTTTCAGTGTTTACTAAAATAAAATGTATGCAATTTAATTATTTTAACCTGCTTTATTTGGTGGTCGACGTCACATCCTCTAGGGGGGGCCGGGGGCATGCACCCCCAGGAAGATTTTTTTAAAATGTTGAAGTTAAATGCATCAATCTGGTGCACTTTGAGCTAGGGCTGCTCAATTAATCGTATTTTAATCGCAATTACGATTTTGGCTTGCAACGATTATGAAAACATCATCTAAATAAAACGATTTTTTTTTTTTTTTTAATAGGTTTTTCAGTTGAATTATACTTAAAGTTCAGGGTAATCAAATGTTAAAAACATACTTTTCAAATAATTTTCTTCAATAAATTGATGTTTTCAAAGTAAATGGTTAATCGTTTTTAACAATCGTGATATCAATTATTGACCCAAATAATCGAGATTATGATTTTTGCCATAATCGAGCAGCCCTACTTTGAGCACAACATGAATGTATGGAAACAGCTCTCAACACTCAGATGAAAGGGAGCTGTATACTTTTCAATAATCCAAACATCTTTAGAATATGATCACAACCAATAACAAATCATTTAAACTTGTTTATTCTTAACTTATGTTAGTTAGCATTCTTTCTTTTTATTTATGCATATTTTACTAATCCCTCCCCTTTTAAACTTTTTACTGTCCTATAGTACACATTGGAATGATTTCTTACTTTATTTTTTACAACTTTATTAAATAGATAAAGGTGTGCTCTCTCTCTTGCTCTCTCGCTCTCTCTCTCTCTCACTCCACATTGCTTTTCTTCCTGACTGCAACGCTGTTGTGTGTGTCTGTGAGAGCGTTTCACATGTGTGTATGAGAGATTTTTACCAGTGGCGAGCCTGTCTCTGAGGGCCTAAGATATTCTACAAAATAATATTTAAAAACATTAAAATGCAAAAAAACTTTATGACAAGTTCCACCCGCTGTGAAACGTTTCTTGTTTCCATAGCAACAACAACTGTCAACAGCGTAAACTCGCCTTCAAAATAAAAGCATGCCAAATTACATTTAAGGCATACAACTGCAACGAAAGTAACAAACACAATGCAATATCCTTTTCAATTTCAAAGAACACAAATTGGGTTATTTACAGGTGTTGTTTTGTGTGGTAGAGGGTCGCTTTCATTGATGCGTTTTGCACCCCGGGCCGTTGTTTTGATATTCCACCAGTGAGAAAAAAAAAAAAATTTAAAAAAGAAATTCCACCTATCACATCTCTGCGCCCCACCAGTGGGGCGCGCCCCACACTTTGAGAAACACTGCTCTAACCTCTTAGGTCTCATGGGTCGGAAGTAGATGGGCGGGACTTCGCCTCTCTTTCCCTTCTCCGGCCGTTTCTCAATCTCGAGGATGCTGGCTTGGTAGTCGCGTACTTCCAAGTCACTTCCTTCAGAAACGAAGCAAGTATACTTCCAAGCCACGGCTTCGGAAAACGAAGAAGAATGGAACAGGCTAACAAGTGTGCCACTCTCTCTAACGGTTTCAACATAAACTGTACCGAAAATAAATACCTCACGATGTCTATCTAATTATGAACTTGCTTTACTTTCACGGAACACATTTTTGGTGATAACAAATGTAACAAAGTAACATATTTACCAACACATGTTCTACGCCACTACATACTTATATTTAAATGTGTGCTGCGTCGGTTCAGCCATTCTCCGCAAGGGTTTTTGAAATTGGTCCGTGCGCAAAGCATTGTGGGGATTTTAAGGACGCGAAGTCTGCCCATGTGCAGCCTCAAAATCTCCCCCAAACCAAGAACGCGGCCTCGTGGAATTCCAAGTATGCTGGAGATTGGAACGGCCCTGCTGCGCCACTTGATGACGTAGTATCCTTGAAATATTGGCTTGGAAGCCAGTATCCTCGAGATTGAGAAACGGCCACCGCCTGCTGCTTCCCCTCCTCTCTCCTCGGTTCCCCTCCTCAGTCCTCCGCTCGCATCTCCTGTGGGCGGCACCAAGTCTCGAGGATAGGAGTCGAGGATAGGAGTCGAGGAGGGGAAATTAGAGTATTGAGAAACCTCTAGTGTCGTTGTGAAAAGTCTTGCAACCATAACTAAAAACACGATTTATGTGATCTTATTTTAGCAGAAAATAATAATAATTAGCATTAAAAGCAAAGATTGGTTTAGGTAATATTGTTTGAAAAAACTAAGATGTAAAAATGATGCAAGACACAGCTTCAAAGACAGAGGACAAAAACAAACATGTGGCTTTTAATGGTGAATAATACAACTTCCCATCATGTGTAACAGTTTGTCAGCTTTACTTCCTCTTTTTTTGAAGAGTTTATTCTGCTTTACAGATCGTTTTTGCCTAATGTGCACAACATGGCATTTAGAGGCTCCTGTGTCTCCAAAATATATTACAGGAATCAATATGTATTTAAAAGAGCTGTTGGTAAATAGAAACATTTTGCATTATGAATTTTTCGAACTTTAAATCGGAAAATTCAATGCAGTCTGATATAACACACTTTTGTGTTTGGTGTGTGTGTTTGCTCTTGGCTTCCTTTTCTTCAGAGGCATCGGGGCACATGACAGAAATCCACAGTGATCAGGCGTTTGTTTTTTGCACTCTTTCACAGCTTTAAAAAAGAGAAGAAACACTTTTAGCTGTAGGGGATGAGTCTTGTGCTCCAAAACACAGCAGGGTCATTGTTCAGACATTTCACGAGTTACAATAAAAAGGATGATCTTAAGCGATGAAAAAGAGCTCCACTCACGTGTCAGAGGAGGATGCATGACTTGGGGGGCCTGAAGGGGTTATCACTGGAGGGCACCCCGGTGAGGAGGGGGTCTTTGTGGGCATTCTGCAGGCAGAAGGTCTTCAGTTCTGCAGCCGCCTGAGAAACCTGAAGACCCCGTATCACAATTTAAATTAGCACTGTTACTTAATCCAAAAAACAGACTACACCTGGGTATAATCAATATTTTACATTTAGTTTTGATACATCATGAAACTACTTTCTGGTCGGATGAAGTCTGAAAATGTTCTTGCAGCAGCTCCATTTGAAACATCAACAAGACCATTTAAAGAGGACATATTGTGCTCATTTTCAGGTTCATATGTAGTGTCTCTACTGTGACATATCTCCATAATTTAACATTCAAAAAGCTCTTTATTTTTCTCATACTGCCTGTTCTGCAGCACCTCTTTTCACCCTCTGTCTGAAACCAGAGCCCAGTCTGCTCTGATAGAGAGGCGAAGTCCCTCCCTTTCCGGTGGACCTCCATGGGACCTTATTTCGGAAAAATTATGTATTCAAGTCAATGGCGAGAGAAAGATTATCTTTCGATTCCGTTTGAATTGTGCCACGAATTACACATGTTTGTCAATTTAAAAGATCATTTTGCAAGTCAAAAAAATTAAAATGTGTCGTAAAACTGTGAAGTAACACAGGTCTCTGGTCTCGCACCACACACCAAGACGGCCGTCACGTTGGCACATTTCACTTCTTTCAGAATGAGGCGAAAAGTATTAAACGAGGTGAAAATCACTCCAAGTCTGGGCATGTTGAGAGCTGTACATACACACAAGGGGAGTTAGTCGGTTCCGTAAGAGCTAGAATGCGGGACCGGCTTTACAAGGTTTCGGTGAGTAACACGAGTGTAAAGGCCCTGACACACCAAGCCGAAATCGGGAGTCGGATGCCGTCAGAGGCTGTCGGGCAATCGCGGCGCCCTACTCAGGTTGGTGTGTCCCGCACCGTGTCACGTGACACTCCTTATTTGGACTGCCTGACGACTGCCTGACGCGATGCCTCAACATGTTGAATCGGCCATGCATCGCGTCAGGCAGTCAGACCAAGCAATCACTCTGATTGGCTGTTCAGCTAGCGAATCAGAAGCGAAACGGAAGTGAGGGACGTAAACAAACGATTTAAGAAGTCACACACAGGCCGTGTCCATAGACGGTATATATAAAGGCCGTGTCTCAATTCAGAGGCTGGACCCTTCGGAGTACGGAGCCTACGCGGTCCACGGAGGACCCAGCACACGTAGACCGGGTAGGCTGGACCGAGCGGCCTACGAAATGAGACGGTCTAGCCTACGGAGCGCTTCGTATTTACCTCACGTGATACGCGCTGTTCGGTTGCGTTGCTCCAGCAGCCTGCTAGCAAATCAGCTTACAAGCTAACTCAGCTGAAAGGGATCCAGAAACTTTACTTTTAAATGTTTTCTATGACCTATTTTTTGTATTAATACAATCAAACTGAAGACAGTTTAATGACCTAGAGATATCCTATTATTCCACTGCTTATTACATTACATTACATGTCACTTGTTAGACGCTTTTATCCAAAGCAACTTACATACTCAAGAATACTGTGGACAATCCCCACAGGAGCAATTTGGGGTGAAGTGTCTCAGGGAAACAACGACATGCTGACTGCAGAGGGGTTTGAACCTGTGCTCCCCTGATCCGAACACCAACGCACTAGTCCACTGCACCACATGCCTCCTTTGTACACATGTTGTAAATAATGGTTAAAACCTCAGTAAATGAAATAAACAATGTGTTTAACAATTACAATTTAACATTGTATTTTCATCTTATCACAAAGTAGAGGTAAGAATATATCCATCCTCTCTCTGCAGCTTCATGTCTTCTATTATTATAACTTTCATCATTGAGACAGAGGAAATCAATCATGTTATTTAACATCACCAGCAGTAAAACAAATATCAGCAAAAGTGTGTTTATGGAGTTGTTTATTTGTATTATATGTGCAGCAAGTATATAGAAGCAGCTGTTTGGGGAATCAGACAGACTCAAGCTATAATATCTATTAAAAGAAAGGACACATACAAAATCAAATTCTGAAACTAAGACACAAGTCTGTAGGACGGCAGTAAGCAGAGGTCTGGGTGGAGGATGTTCCTGATCGTTTTGCTTTCTCCAGCACCACGGGATGTCCAGGTGGATGGCAGCTCTGTCCTGATGATCCGCTGTGCACTTTTCAGATTAGGGGTCCTTCTCCAGCAGATCCATTTCTCCAGAATTGTCCTAATTACAGAGAAAAACAAGAGAAAAAGAAAAAAGTGAATTAATCATATTAAACACAGGGTTGCAAAAGTATTATTGCGAAATGTAACTCTAAGCATTTCAGACAAACAATCCCTAAAGGATCATTTAAAATGATGTACTGTTGTGGTTTTTAAAAAACTAAAGAGATGAAATGACAGTCACACATCCCACTGACAGCACTGCACAAACTAACATCAAGCTAAAGGCTGCTGTCTATTTGTGATCGTCTTATTATTATGGGATTAGGATCAATTACACACTTTAACCTAAATAAAAGATGATCAAATCTGGTGGAAATATTTAAAATAGGCTTTTCTTTTAGCCCTACCTCAAAGCAGCATGAGCTGAACAAAAAGGTTTTAATGTTGTCCCAAAGTTTAATAAACAGTAAACAATTGGAACATGTCAGAAAAAACTTTAGTAAACTTCTGAATTGAATTAAAAAGAAGTGTAAACAACAGTGCAGTACGTCCAGCTAGCTAGTTAGCGTCACATATTTATCCTTATTATTTAACGAAAATGTACGTTTTAATGCCCCTTGGGTTTGACGTGTGTGACGTTAGTTAATTTAAAGTAAGTTAAAACCCAATACTCACATTTATTAGTGATTCCTCCGCTTGCTGCCGCACGAAACATGTTTTCGTTGGACGAGAGGGAAATGGAACGCGCACACGTTATTTGTTGTTATCATGCAGTCTGTTCTTCTTCTCTGTCTTCCGGTTGTTGCCTCTTTTGAATGACGAATACACACTACCGCCGCCTGCTGGTAAGGAGAGTTATTGCCACTCATGCACTGAAGTCTTTGCAGTGTGTTCACGTGCGACACATGGCCAAGACGCAGGAGGACACGGCGACGCAACAGTCGGTGTCGGCTTCGGCGAGTTCTCTGGTGTCTGCTTGGTGTGTCAGGGCCTTAATGTGTAACGTTAATGACATCACTTACGCGACGGATTTAGTCTTTCTAGTTGCGTATTTTTCATAGTCTTATATATCAACAGTTTTACGACAAACTGTGACTTTTTTGACATGGAAATTATTTTTTAAGATTGACAAACATCATATGTGTAATTCGTGGCACAATTAAAACGGGATCGAAAGATAATCTTTCTCTCCCCATTGACTTCAATACATAATTTTTCCGAAATAATGTCCCATGGGGCGGAAGTAGAAGGGCGGGACTTCGCCTCTCTATTGGTTAGCTGGCTGGCTCTGTTGGGATTGATCAACTGCTTAGAGATGTCCCGCCCCTTAGCCTATCACGTACGATTTGTTGAAGCACTAGCCAATAGAAGCGCGAGTGTTACATAGTGATGTCACTATGTTCTGGAAGTAAACAAAGGAGTCCAATGGAGGTGTTTACATACCTATGTAACAAGGGAATTCCCCTAAAAGCAAAAACAGCCTCTTTAATGTATATTTGAGCTGGGATTAACTCTGTATTTAATTTAGTGATACTCTGTTGCAATGAAGAGCTTTCATGTCTAAACCTATAAAAACCCTTTATCTATGATTTGATACTCAACGATTCATATTCTCTGTTCAGGACATGGTTGGGGTCGGAGACATAATATGTTATTATGGTAGGCTGATCTTAGAGTTTCTCAAACGTTGACCAACAATCTTTGAGCAGATTTTTTAATGGGGGAGCTGCTTTTATTAAGGTGTTGACTCTAAGGCCCTGACACACCAACCCGATTTTGGGAGTCAGAGGCCGTCAGAGGCTGTCGGGCATTCGCGGCGCCGTAGTCAGGTTGGTGTGTCCCGCACCGTCTGCCGTGACACGCCTTATTTAGACTGCCTGACCCGATGCATGGCTGATTCAACTTGTTGAATCGGCCATGCAATCCAAGCAATCCAAGCAATCACTCTGATTAGCTGTTCAGCTATCACTCTGATTAGCTGTTCAGCTAGCGAATCAGAAGCGAAACGGAAGTGAGGGACGTAAACAAACGATTTAAGAAGTCACACACAGACCAGTGTTGCCAACTCGGCGACTTTCTCGTTAAATTCGGCGGCTTTCCAAACCCTCCGGCTACTTATTTTTGTCAAAAGCGACTAACGACTAATCTAACGACTTGTCATGGTGTTATTAGGGACTTTTCTGGTGTTTGGAGACTCACGTATTGTTCTGCAGTTAACGAGCTGCCGTGAGCCCCTCAGCCCTCCCATAGTACTCACAGGCGCGCAGACTCACAGTTGCCTCCCGCAGCAGCTCAGCTGCAGTCAGAGCAGAGAGGAGACAGCCACACTCTCCCGCGTCGAGACAGCTTCAGTCACTTAATCACCTCGTCCACTGTGTGTGCCTCTCTGTGACAAGCTAAACATCCACGTAGGTCATCATGTCACAGTCTAAACTGTATTCACAAAAGTACAGAAAGGAGTGGGAATCAAACCCTGAGTTTAACGGATGGTTGAAGCCATTTATTGGAGATGACACACGGGCATACTATACTGCCTTTATTGTAAGGGATATTTCTACAAAAAATATTTCTACTTTCTACTATAATACATGATAAAATATGTATCATGCAGTCTGTTCTTCTTCTCTGTCTTCCGGTTGTTGCCTCTTTTGAATGACGAATACACACTACCGCCGCCTGCTGGTAAGGAGAGTTATTGCCACTCACGCACGCACAGTTCGTACGTGCTTCTTGGCCGTCGGCTGAAGTCTTTGCGGTGTGTTCCAGTGCGACACATGGCCAAGACGCAGAGACGCGAGGCGACGCAACAGTCGGGGGTCCGTCTGTGTCAGTTCTTTGGTGTCAGCTTGGTGTGTCCGGGCCTTAACGGACATAAGGAGCTGTTTGTTCCACAACAAGCTGGAGGAGAGTCCTCTCCTCTCAGACATATACAGTGGGGCAAAAAAGTATTTAGTCAGCCACCAATTGTGCAAGTTCTCCCACTTAAAAAGATGAGAGAGGCCTGTAATTTTCATCCTAGGTATACCTCAACTATGAGAGACAAAATGAGAAAAAAAAATCCAGAAAATCACATTGTAGGATTTCTAATGAATTAATTGGTAAATTCCTCGGTAAAATAAAGTGTGAAGTGTGGGAGCAATTATTAGATTATGGAAGACAATTATTAGAAAATGGAAGACATACAAGACCACTGATAATCTCCCTCGATCTGGGGCTCCACGCAAGATCTTACCCCGTGGGGTCAAAATGATCACAAGAACGGTGAGCAAAAATCCC
>CALSBZ010046706.1:148750-187168 GCA_943591055.1 Gobionotothen gibberifrons
GTGATTTTCTGGATTTCTTTTTCTCATTTTGTCTCTCATAGTTGAGGTATACCTAGGATGAAAATTACAGGCCTCTCATCTTTGTAAGTGGGAGAACTTGCACAATTGGTGGCTGACTAAATACTTTTTTGCCCCACTTTACCTCATTCACACCAACGCAACTTCGGTTCAAGCTCCGTGCTAGAGCTTTTCAGGTTCAGAACTGGTTCTTCGGTTTAGCTCCGGCTCTTTTCACACCGCCCAGAGTCCGACTGGTGCTGCGTCATTGCGTTATTGTTTGCGTCATGACGTAACCGTTTGTGTGCCTGCTTCATAAAGCCAAACCGCGCGGAAACCCCTCACAGCTCACACCGACAACAACAACAATGGCCGATTGTGCTCCAGCTTCCTCTGTACCTCTTCGGAAGACCAGATTCCCAGTAGGTAGCTGGTCTCTTCAGTGGACCACTGCTGCTTGTTAAGTTTCTCCATCGTTGTGTACAAACTGGATAAAACACGGGCTTTTTGTTGTTGTTCAGGAGTTGATCCCGCCCCTGCCCCCGCCTCGCCGTAAGTGTGACGTATGCGGTGCTTTTGCTCTAGCCGGACAATTTTTTGGTGCTTGAAACAAACCGGATTCCGGAGCTAAGAGGCTGCTCTGCTGTGGTGTGAACAGGAAAACTCGGTGCTTTTCAAGCTCCAGCTCCGAACCGGCCCTGAAACACCGTTGCTGTGAATGAGGTATGAGAGGCTCAGGTGAGCTAAAGGACTCTCTGAGTATTTAGATAGTTAACTTTAGTCTAAGTTATCTCAGTGGGTCTCAAACGGTTTGGTCACGATTTATGTAAACAATTATTTCCGAGGCACACCTTCATACGATCATTATAGTTATAGTAAGAGAATAAATGAAAAACAGTTATGATATACTATAGGACAGTAAAACAAGAATAAAGTTTAAAAGGGGAGTGATTTGTAAAATATCCATAAAGAAAAAGAAAATCTGTTTACAGTTCTGTTTCAAATGGGTGTTGAGAGATGTATCCATAGATCTCTTCATTTTGCTCTCAAAGTGCACCAGAATGATGCTTTTAACTTCAATATTTAAAAAAAAATCTTCCCGGGTTAGGTCCACTCCCCACTTATAGAAATAGCACTTTACCCCTGCTTACACCTATATGCCGTGAGCTGATTATCGAGCCTTCATTGTAACAGTCGCGGGTACACTGTGTGTGGGGAGTGTTGCAGTAGAAAATTCCACTGTAGCGCCCAGTACATTAAAGGGAAACCCTACATGTTTGAGCACCCTCTATGAAATGTCAATCTACCCCACAGCACCCCCAAAAGAAAATCTCTGGCGCTGCCACTGTGGGCTAAGCCCTGAATGTTTCCAGGTCCAGGAAACGCCCCTGGGTGACGTGAAGACATGCGACCGCCATGTACTTCTTTTATAGGTTAGCTAGATCTTATTTTCTTCAATATTTCAAAATCCAATGGAAATGTCCCGTTGACTTTTAGTCAAGGGACCACTTGCGATGCTAACTCCAGGATCGGCCTACAAAAATACACTGCGCCACTTTACAAAGCCAGTACCTACGGTCAGTCAACCCGCAAAGACAATTTTCAATATTCATGCCCTAAAATATGAATAATAGACACAACTTGGTTGAAAAAGTTAGATGAAATAGAAAAAAACACTTAGGCTACTTTAGATGTCAAGTTAAACTAGTGGCTCATTCTAAGCATAGTAGTCTCTTTGCCAGCTCACAGAGTCATATTGTGAACACGGAAATGTTGAGTAATCCAAAGTGTTATGTTAGAAATGTTTAGTATAGGTCAGGGATGGGCAACTTGGATGGTGGTGGGGGCCACATAATTTATGTACTGGCCGCCAGGGGGGCGCAGATTCACTTGGAACACACACACAAATTCCATGTATTGTATGTAATTATTAACAAATATACTAAGTCTGACATCTTCATTGACATTTTACAATCTTTCAGGGAACATCCTCTAATAAGCGCACTAAACTAATATCAGTTCACAGAAATGTAATTTAATTTTTACAAGTGGCATGTTTGTATTGAACAGGTTATTTAACAGTGGAATAAAACTATTTTAAACTATTGGAAAGCACGGAAAGTGCATGTGCATTGAGATGAACCATTAAGATGACATAAACATGAAGTCATGAACACTAACCCAGACATTAGTTGTCTAACTTGAACCTAGGACACTTGTAGCCTCTGCTGACGCACAATAAGGGGAATGTCAACACAGGCACCTGTCAACTCGCACTCTGCTGTTCCTCAGCGCCGCCCCCCCTCCCTCCCGCTGAAATTATGAATGAATAGTAATCATAGATAACACGACAGGGTCCGTGACAGTTTGTTTTCATCTGATTTCAAATAAACAAAGTCTTGGTTTTTAGAATATTAAACTTGTTTCGCCAAATTCAGATGATAAATGCAACTTTGAAGCTTGTAAAGGCATCATTACAAGCGGTAACTTAACGTCACGTTTGGATAACAGCGTCTAACAAATGACATGTAATGTAATGTAGGATGTTAAATGAATTTCTGACATTTTCAGGGTAAAAAAATTGCAGTTTTAACCAGAAAACTGCCATATTTGTACTCCCGGAGGACTGGTTTTGATGAATTTTGGGTCAATTTGTAGGTTTTAGGTGACTCAAAACTGCCATTTCTGAATATCAGAGATGGATTCAGAATCAGAATCAGAATACCTTTTTTCGTCCCACAGAGGGGAAATGTACATTTGTTACAGCAAGTATAGAGCCAAAGATAGTTGACTATTTATTAAGAAGCATGTATAAACATATTAAAGATAAAAGTAGGGCTGGCCTTCTTTACCAGTCTGTTCAGTCTCTTCCTGTCAGCAGCCGAGATGCTGCTGCCCCAGCAGGCCACACCATACAAGATGGCTGATGCCACAACAGAGTCATAGAAGGTCTGCAGGAGGGCCCCCTGCACCCCAACAGACCTCAGTCTCCTCAGCAGATGGATTCTGCTCTGTTCCTTCTTGTACAGAGCAGCGGAGTGATCCGACTAGTCCATTATGTTCAGACGAACACCCAGGTATTTGTAGGATCTTTAACATCCTCAATCACCTCCAAATGTTCTTAACATTTGTCCAATTCAGTTTTTCATTTATCCTGGGTACTTCCCTGGCCGCCTGCTGTAACACAGTCACACTCGGAGAGTAGTCTGACTTCTGTTGCTAAAATAAGAAGCCCCCCCAACGATCACAGCAGTCACACAGCAGCACAATGAACAAAGCTGTCACTGTGCTGCACCCTCACTGCACTATGACACATATAATGGACCTACAAGTAAAGTGTGAGGATGAGGGTCATGAGTTTCATTCAAAACTATATGTACAAAAAACATAACTTTTTGAGATGTTTTCTTTCCAGCTGTTTGACCTCAATACATTCTATACCACCACCGTACCTAAGTTACAGGAAAAGTCTGATTTCAATGTAAGTGTTGAGTTGTGTGTACAAACCTTTATCCGACGCACGCTGGCCTCCAGACGAAGCTGTTTCACGGCCTTCTGGACGAGGACCAGGCTGCTGTTAGGGGCGCTGATGCTCGACATGACTGAGGACTAAGAACAAGGCTGAGCACTGAAGAACAACTCAGAGAAACTTCAAAATAAAAGACCTATTCAGAGAGGGTAACACGCCCCAACCACACACACAAGCACACACACACACATACACACACACACACACACACACACACACACACACACACACACACACACACACACACACACACACACACACACACACACACACGTGCAAACACACACACACACACACACACACAGTATATGTCACATTCTTTAAGTAGTAAGGGGGAATTCAGCTTTGAATTGAAAATGTCAATAGGAGCCATAAACTATTCTTAATGCAGATAAATAATACAAATACATGTATTATTGAAATACACTTACAGATGTTTAAATATATGTATATTTTTGGACGAGGTGGAGCTAACTTCAACTATTTTGTATTCTGCTGGGTAGCTAAAGACACAGCTGGGCATCCTATTTTAAATGATATATATCATCATGTTTTTAAACCCATTGTTTGTTTTCTATTTAAAATCTGAATTTGATACGAGAAGCACACATTAAACAATAAAAGACACGAGAATAACACGAGGTGATAAATAGTAGTAGAAGTAGTGTTTGTGATAGTCCTAGTGGTGGTAGCCTAGAAGTAATAGAAGTAGTAGTAGTAGAGTAGTCGTATTAGTGGTAGTTAAGTAGTAGCACTGGTAGTCGCCTAGTAGTGGTAGTAGTAGTAATAGTAGTTGAGTAGTAGTAGTAATAGTAGTAGTAGTAGGTGAGTAGTATTAGTATTAGTGGTAGTAGAAGTAAAGCCTATTACAAGCCGTCTTTTTGTGTCTTAAACTGAGGTGGACAAAGCTCATGAAATACCTTTCCGACCAGGCACCTACAAATCCAACGAAGAAAAATGGCAGGTATTAACAAAGATGCTCTATAAGTAAAACCCTATAGAATATCTCTGGTAACAATCCACAGTGTATTTATCAAAGCTGTGGCAGAGGTCTTTGGAGATAAAGAAATGTAGTACATGAGTTATTTATATTCATAGTTTATATCCAGTGGTGTAATGTAACTTAGTACATTTACTCAAGTAATGTACTTATGTGCAATTTTGAAGGACGTGTACTTTAATACTTTAAATGTGTTGCTATTTTGTAATTCTACTCCAATACAATTCATCGGTATATAGTGTACTTTTACTCCACTGCATTTATTTATACCTTTAGTTACTTTACAGATTTGGATGAATGATGTGAAATATAATCAAGTGTTAAATCAGACTTTAGTTCCACCTGGAGTAAACTCACAAGCTACCCTGCAGTATACAAAGTCATTCAAACTAGCTGCACCTTTACCAGCTTTGAGAACACTTTCATGATCAATCATTATAAAACATATCATATTATTCTGAAATGGACCAATCAGAATGTACGAGTACTTTTAGTCTTGGTACTTTAAGTAAATGTTGATGCTAATACTATTCACTAGTTTATATGAATAGTATTTGCTGGTAGTCTATCACTCCGATACAGCAGGGGGCGCTATGCTGCTCCTCTATGGCAGTGGTTCTTTGCATGGTTCTTTGGTTCAAGAGACAAGTGGTAGTAGTTTCCGGGTTATCTGGGGGTCACACACACAGGGGACAGAAACGTGAAAAGCTTCAAAATGCTGCTACGGGTGAGTACATGTCTCAGTTTTGGGGTCAGGGTCTCACTGTTCTGTGGCTTTAATATATCCGACACGGGGCAGGGGTGTTAGCACGTAGGCTCGATTCAGGCTGTTAGCTAGCTACAGTTAGCCGCTAGTGTTACATCACTTCAGAGCATCCAAACATGTCAGCTTTAATATCACGTTTACCTATCCGCTGCCTGACATCCTCTTTATGTTCGCTTCATAGTATTATGTTAACATGCAGAGGTGGGAGAAGTACAAGTCCTGAATAGCCAATGTTACTTAGGTAAAAGTACAAAAGTATTAGGATCAAAATATAGTTAAAGTACCAAAAGTAAAAGTAGTAATTCTTCAGATTGGTCCTTTTCAGAATAATATATATGATATGTTTTATAATGATTGATCATGAAAGTGTTCTCAAAGCTGGTAAAGGTGCAGCTAGTTTGAAGGACTTTGTATACTGCAGGGTAGCTTGTGAATTTACTCCAGGTGGAACTAAAGTCTGATTTAACACTTCATTTCAAACCTTTATTTAACCAGATTGGTCCCATTGAGATCATAGATCTCTTTTTCAAGGGAAGAGCATATAAGTTCCACATGAAACATATAAGTTCCACATGAAACATAAAACAATAAAGGACATCATACATTATATTTACAGGATACATTTACATAGTTATAGACATTTACAAGTGCCCATAGTATCAACGAGCATTTCATTTAGCCTAGCTTTAAAAACATGCAGAGGAATGAGATTGCTCAGTTTCAATTCTTGCTGAAGATTGTTCCAAGCAAGTGGAGCTGCGCACATAAAAGCTGTCTTACCTAAGACAGTCCTTGCTCTTGGAACATCTAACAACACTACGTCAAGTGATCTCAGACAATAGCTGCTTGCAACTCTCTGTGTTATCAGAGAGAAGATATAATACAGGAGTTTACCCAACATGGCTTTATAAATAAACGTGTACCAATGACTGAGCCTCCGTACAGTACTGTAAGTGATGGCAAACCTGCCTTGGTATACAGTGTACAGTGATGTGTAAGTGCTTTACAATTTGTGACAAATCTCAGTGCGCTGTGATAGGCGGCATCTAACTTGTTCAGGCAATGGGCAGGTGCATTCATATACAACAAATCACCATAGTCCAGCACAGGTCAAAAGGTCACAGTGACTAGCCTTTTCCTGGCTTCAAAAGAGAAACAGGACTTGTTTCTGAAAAAGAAACCTAGCCTAACCCTCAGCTTTTTAAGCAGGTTATTGACATGAAGTTTAAAAGTAAGACAATCATCAAGCCAGATACCAAGGTATTTGTAACAGGCAGCCACTTCAAGTACTTGTCCTTGCACAGTTACAATATCTAAAACAGGCTCGGGTGTCTTTTTAGCTTTTGAAAATAGCATTACCTTGGTTTTCTCAACATTTAAAAGAAGCTTAAGTTCAGAGAGCTGAGTCTGAATAATGTTAAAAACAGCCTGTAATTTCACACCAGCCTCCTTAATGGAGGGACCTGCACAGTACATCACGGTATCATCCGCATCAAAATGTAAAGCAGCTTCATCCACATTTTCACCTAAACTGTTGATATATATATAGAGAATAAAAGTGGACCTAATACAGAACCTTGAGGAACACCATTTGTAATGTTTAACCACTCAGAAGTGAGTCCATCAAAATGAACACATTGGGACCTTTCAGAGAGGTAGTTCACAAACCACCCCACTGCATGGCTGGACATGCCAATACTGGCTAGCCTCTGCTTCAAGATGCGATGATCGACGGTGTCAAACGCTTTGGAAAGGTCAACAAATAGAGCTGCACAACTCTGCTTATTATCTAAAATACGTAATGTCATTCACCACTTTCATTGTGGCAGTGATGGTGCTATGCTGCTTTCTGAAACCTGACTGATGTTTAGACAGGATGTCATTCTTACATAAAAACTCCTTCACTTGTTCACTCACTAGGCGTTCGAGCACCTTCGCCAGAACTGACAATTTAGAGATTGGCCTATAGTTATTTAAAATAGTTGCCTCCCCTCCTTTTAGCAAAGGCAAGACATAAGCTGACTTCCATACTTTTGGAATTGCATTTGTGCTGAGGGAGAGGTTAAAAAGTGAGAGGTGGAGCAATAAAATCTGCAGCTATCTTTAAAAAGAAAGGTTCTACGTTGTCCGGGCCAGCCGGTTTCTTAGGATCTAACTTGGTTAAAGCTTCACGAACAACATTAACAGTAAAAGGAGTCAAACTGAAAGGGTTTTCCAAACCACATTGTTCAGAGTCACGGATCGGGGTGTTCACAGCAGCAGAGTTTGACACAGTTTGAAACAGAATCAAACATAGAACCACAGGACACAAAATGGTCATTAAAGCAATTTAGCATAGTAGCCCTGTCCGATATGGAGCCAGATGCTGTGGTAAGGCACGGAGGTAGCTCATTTCGGATCTCACCGGTGGATATCAATTTTATGGCTTTCCAACATTTTCTAGGATTATTTAGGTTTTCTGTGGTTACTGACAGATAGTACTTCGATTTAGCACTTTTGATATTTGAAGTGAAGCTATTCCTTAGCTGCCTAAAACGCAGCCATTCTATCTCTGAGCCTGATTTCCTAGCCTTTGCCCAGGCCTTGTTTCTCTCATGCAGGAGACTGGACAGTTCAGCAGAAAACCAAGGATTGTCTCGTCCCTTCACTCTAAATGTACGCAGGGGTGCATGTCTATCAATGATCTCCATAAAACCAAGATAAAAATAAGACCATGCAGTTTCTACATCAGCACACAGATTGATTTTTCCCCAATCAAAGCCAAACAGATCATGAACAAAACCCTGCTCCACAAAACGTTTTGATTATATTTCACATCATTCATCCAAATCCCTCAAAGTTGTACATAACTTGAGTAAATATACTTAGTTACTTTAAACCACTGTTTCTCTTTCAGCATCCTCTTATCCTGATATCATGTGTGTGTGTGTGTGTGTGTCTTTCAGAGAGTGCTTCACATAGGAGGCTTGACGCTGAAACACAGCAGGTCCATCCATCACAGTCCTGCATGGAGGAGTCCGCTCATCCCCATCGTGGTGGAGCAGACGGTGAGGGAGCTGTGTGAGAGCTGCACTACACACACTCTCAACCTCACTCTGTGGCTACAGTCTTAGAGAGCACTGAGGAGAAATCTACTAACAAAAAGTCCAACATGTCCCTGCTCTTGGACAGGAGATGGGCTGCACATTTAGCATGAGCACTGTAACACACCTTACAGAGAAAGATTTTGGAAAAAATGAATTGCTCTCAAACTGTCAGTATGCTGGTTAAAAAGAATAATAATACAAATAATTCCTGCACAGGGAATGGAGACGTTATTCTCCAGCAGGTAGACACTTCTGCAATTTATCTTTCCATAGCTGCTTTATTATTGCTCTCAATAGAGATCCTTGAAATAGTATTTACAAAGAACCTCCAAAATGTACTAAGTGCTTAGGTTGATTCACAGCTCATTGTATAAGAATATCAAATATCAACCGAGCCGTTTTAGCGGGAGAAAACGAATCAACCTAAAGGACACTTTAAATGTGGTCACTGTTGGAATCACAAAGGCTTCAGAAGTCAGAGCGTCATTGAATGCATCAACAAGGCTAGTCAAACTGAATTCAGTGCTTAACACACTACTTGTTTCGTTGGTCATTTATAAACCTTTCTGTCTTTTTTTGTTTTTTTCAGGGGAGGGGAGAAAGAGCGTACGACATCTACTCCCGCCTCCTGAGAGAGAGGATCATCTGTCTAATGGGTCCTGTGAGTGTCTCCCCAGATGTGATCAAGACAACTTTTATTTTGACATTTTCAAAGTGATTTTCATTGGTACTCTCTGCCTCCCCCCCTCAGATCGATGACAATGTAGCCAGCGTGGTTATCGCCCAGCTGCTGTTCCTACAGTCAGAGAGCAACAACAAACCCATCCACATGTACATCAACAGTCCTGGTAAGACTCACAGCGCACAAGCCTTTAACCCAGACGGCAGATATTGAAGGATTCAATGTTTATTTGTTTGCTTTGCCATTTAAGATTGGTTTACTTCCTGAACATAGTGACATCATTATGTAACACTCAGGCTTCTATTGGCTAGCGCTCCAACACATTGTACGTGATTGGTTAAGCCAGGGGTGGGGAACCTTTTTCCTCTCAAGGCCCATTTCCATTTTTTCAACATCCTCTGAGGGCCGTACAAATTATTGACCTCTGCTTAAAAAAACTAAAATCACAGCCCATTCATTTGGCCTTTCTTTCATGCTGTGCAAAGAAAAAGCAACCTCTTAATCCAGATATCTCACCATGACTCACGTATGCGTGCACGTGCACGGTGTGGCATAACCACCCAAACAGAAAGATATGGACACAAGATGTGTGCAAATGTATTTAGTATCCTATCCATGTGAACATGATTTAAGTGGGGGGGACCTAACCTCCTCTAGGGGGGTCCGGGGGGCATGTTGAAGTTAAAAGCATCAATCTGGTGCACTTTGAGAGCAACATTAGGAGATCTATGGAAACATCTCTCAACACCCATATGAAACAGAACTGTAAACAGATTTTATTTTCTTTATGGATATTTTACAAATCACTCTCCTTTCAAACTGTATTCTTGTTTATTAATAACAACTGTTTACTGTCATATAGTATTTTATACCTGTTTATTTTATTTTTTAATAACTATAATGATCATATAAAGATGTGCCTTTACCTCACTGGTTGGAGAAAAAGCTTCTTATATTCGTTAGCATAGCTAGCTAACCAGATGCTAATAACAACACCCCTCAGGTGGTGTGGTGACAGCGGGCCTGGCCATCTACGACACCATGCAGTACATCCTGAACCCCATCTCCACCTGGTGCGTGGGCCAGGCTGCCAGCATGGGCAGCCTGCTGCTGGCAGCGGGCACGGCAGGCATGAGACATTCACTGCCCAACGCCCGCATCATGTTGCACCAGCCCTCAGGGGGCGCCAGGGTGAGCTGCCCCCCCAACTTCCTTATACTGATCTGAGACCAAGCATAGGGGGTTACTGAGTCTGTAAACATGACCATTTCTCTGTGATGTGTTCAGGGTCAGGCCACAGACATCGCCATCCAGGCTGAGGAGATCCTGAAGCTGAAGAAACAGATCAACCAAATCTACGCCAAACACACGGGCCAGCTGCTGCAGACCATCGGTAACTTCCTGCTCTCTCTCTCTCTCTCTCTCTCTCTCTCTCTCTCAGATGTTTACTCAAGTAGTGCACCTACATACTGCTACTTCCTACTTCTACTGAAGATTCAGAGAGATTAGCTGGCTTTATTTTCATATGCACAATAGCTACGTCGTAGTTATGGCAATGAATATCTGAAGTCCCAGGCTCCCTCAACTATTCAACATACATTATACTTAAGACATTAAAAGAAATAAAAATAGTACAAGAAGAAATTGAAATAAAAGACTGCAAGGGACACACTGGTGCAAGTTAAATGCAGAAATGAACAGTATAAATGCAAAATAAGATCAAATTAAAAAAGGAATGTACATTGGAATAAAATACTGCATATTGTAATAATATATAAAGAAATATGTAGACTGTAAATGGATGTATGTGTTTTAAAATGTACATATGTATTTTTCCACTGCACTGCATTCATTTGAAAGCTTTAGTTCCTGAATCTGAATTTGTAATTAAAAAATGTATCAAAGTAAAAGGTCATTAATGTCCCTGAAAAATATAGTGAAGAAGTATAGTGGCACAGAGAAAAAAGACTCTAGTATATTTGAACCTCAGTACAGTACTTGAGTAGATGTACTTTATTACACGTCACCACTGATAATGAAGGATTGATAGCATGTGGCTAACTGTTAGCTGGTCTCCCTGTAGACGGGGTTATGGAGCGGGACCGCTACATGAGCCCGGTGGAGGCGCAGGACTTCGGCATCATCGACCGGGTGCTGGTCCACCCCCCCCAGGCCGGACAGGACGAGCCCGAGCTGGTGCAGAAAGAGCCGGCAGCCAGCCCCCCCCCACATGCAGAGTGTGCAGCCTCTGAGCAGCCCCTCCCTGGGACCCCCTCCTCACACAAACCTGAGCCATGACAACTCACCAGAGTCGAATAACAAATGATTAGTGTTACAGTGTAAGTCGGGGTTCTGTAAGGACTATAATGGACCTGTTTCAACTCTCATATTTGTAATAAACGGAATCATTTTGACCTTCTTGTTCCATGATCGTCTCAAATGAATATGGAGATGTCATTATACAAAAGTGAAAAATAATATATTTGAGATCACAGTGACTGCAGGCACAGGAAGTGGAACCCTCTCACCTTCATTTAGGCAGCTTTTTCACTGCTTTTTAGAACTTTTCCAGGAAAATACATTTGACTTGAGTATGCATTTTGATGTGTTGTGATTTTTATGACTGAAAGCCCCGATCAGTCAAATGGAATAAAAAGTGATGTTATCATAATGAAGCTAAAGGGTTAGGGAGCTGTTGAAAATGTTTTTACAGATGTCCTCAGTCAGGTCGTGTAGCAAATTACTCAATCATAAAAAGGGGAGTAAAATTGACAGGTCACTAAGAAGTGTGTAGTAAATGATAAGCTCCCTGTGGAAGTGTCTGCAAGGACAAATGCTCTGTATTCATATTAAACAGGTCGACTGAAATAAAGCACTGCCTTAAAGTACCAAATCATTTGTTTTAAAGGCTTTGAAATATATATTTTCGAATTGAATCTGAAAATACACAAATGGGCTTAGTTTACACAACACTGATGATGGTCTAGACTCTAGCTGGAAGAAGGGAGCCTCCGTAAGCTACTGAGTGTGACTACTGACTACTGTCACAGAGTGGGAGTGGGTAGGGGGCGGTTTGGAATTGGGCCTTATTTTCCCCATCCATTGGACTCCTTAGTTTACTTCCTGAACCAGCTAACCGATTAGAGCAGAACAAATAAAGAGCTTCTTGAGCATTAAAGCACGGGAACATGTCACATGACAGGCACTAAATGAACCTGAAAATGAGCAGAATATGGGTGTTTGCTTTTTCAAACAAATTGTTCATCAATAAAAGACGATTTTTTATTTATTAGTAGTATTTCATGGAAAACAGTATAAAAATGTACAGTGTCAAGTAACCCAATAAGGTGAACAAAACATAACGCTGTAATCCCATTCTCCATTCAAAATATCAGTGTGTTAAACAGATCAGCCATTTGAAAAGGTTTCACTAATAAAATAAAGCTGTACAGTATCAATGACTTCAAACTAACTACAAAAGTAAGTGTGGATGTATCAAACTCAATAGAAATACACAATATAATAGTGGCAAAAAGATGTGTCATGCTAAGAGAAAGGGACGAAACACCCAGTAATACACACAAACAACCAACACATGATTCATCACAGTATATCCCAGACATTCCACACACACACACACACACACACACGTCAAAAAGGAACAAACATATAACTTTTGAATCCTTCAGAAAAGATGACAGTGAGGTTAACTGACCAGCGGTACTGCTCTGCATGAGACAGAAACACATTGGGGAAATACAGGAGCTCCATCTGGGAAAAGAAACGCCAACATTAGTCCGTGCTCATTGTAGAGAGGTGCAGGAATCAGTTCTAAAACTCGGAAATGATTCAGCATTTGACCACATCGGGTTCCCTCGTGTATCGAGTTACAGTAGATGCCTTAACAAGGTCTCACATCACATGAGTGAGCAGCTGGGTTTGGCAGAGGTGGTCCAGCGCAGCCAGCTCAACTTGTCCTCCGTGTAGGGGGGGTAGCGCAGGCCGTTGAGTCTCTCCAAGGTCCACCCCCGCAGCATGACGGCCCTCTGGTGGCTGAGGGTCTCAAAGCCCCAGCGGCCGTGGTAACTGCCGAAACCGCTGGCCCCTGGAAGGAGGGGTCAGAACCGTGATCCAGCTTCTTAAACAGCCTCTTTTTAGAATTAAGTTCATCGTTATTTTTTAGAATCAGAATACTTATCCCTGGAGAAATTGGGTTACGGGACAGTTGCTTCATTTCAGAAGGAAATAAAAGAGACATTTTCATGTAAACATAAGAAGTTAAAGTAGTGTTGGAATGTGCAAAAAAGAAAGAAAAATGAAGTGCAAACACCAAGTGTCCTAAAATCAGCTGTTGCTAACAAGTGACTAAATTAGACTATACATCCTCACGCCAAACATTAGCCACCTTTAGCTTGGCGGTGGTGAAGTGGTTTGTTTATTGCCTAACGTTAGCTTTTCACTTCTGGTGATTCCATTTAGGCTTCAATTATTATAACAAATGATTTCCCCACTGAACAATATGTGTGTTTGCCACAGATCTTATTTTCAACAATATTCCAAAAGCTAACTTTAGGGTCAGCCTACAAAAAGACGTCATCACTGCACCACTGTATATTTACTGTGTGCTTTGTGTCCCTTACCTACACCCCCGAAAGGCAGCGTTGGCAGCGCCATGTGGATGATCCCGTCATTGGAGCAGAATCCTCCGCTGCTGCTCTTCTCCAGCACCGTGTTCACCACCTTCAGAGCGGAGACAACATGGCGTCAAAGAAGAGACAACAGGACGTCAAAACAGGGACAGCAGGATGAATAGTGATCTCCGCATACTGACTGCCATACTTTCAGAATGGTAAATGAAATGATGAATCATGTTACACACCCAGACCAAAGTGGAATATGATGGGGATAATCCATGGAGAGGATTACATGTGATGAGCATGTACACTCTAAAGGAGAGAAGGCAATGCTTCGGTCACTCGATGCACGTCAGGCATTACATCGTGTCTCTTTGCAGTACTATCGAAACGTTCAAATCTGGACCTAGTTTTATAAAGTGGGTAAAATCTCTGTATTCACTCGCCTCCATCAGAGTCAATGGATACAGATCTCAAAACGTTGCATTGGAACGACGATGTTTGCTATCACCTCTACTGTTTGTTTACTTTGGCTCACTCTCTGGATATAAAGTAAAGGCAGAAATCAAAGAAAATGCGTCTCTGAGGTGTTTCTGTGTCCTTACAGAGGACTCTTCAGAGAACACGTAGAGGGCCAGGGGCTTCTCTTGACGGTTGATTAAGGCGATGGCTTCCTCCAGAGTCTCTGCGGTGAGGATGGGCAGGAAGGGGCCGAAGATCTCCTCCTCCATCAGAGCGTCATCTTCAGCCACGTCCACCAGCACTGTGGGAGCTGACACAGCAAAGAGACATTTATAAACACCACATTCTTCAAGATCCACACATAAAATAATATATGTGAATATATTCTAAACTATCGCTCAGTTGTTATTTGTGGATCTCAAGGCCATGTGTGTTTTGCGACTCACTTTCCCACTAATCTGAACTAAATGTCCATTGACTTGTTCCTCTACCCACCGATGTACTTGTTCTCCTCGTTGCTTTCTCCTCCCATCACCACCTTTCCCTTGGACCTCTTGAGCAGCTCCATGAGTCGGGTCCAGTGTCTTGGGGACACGATGCGGGGCAGGTCGGAGGAGCTCTCGGGCTCCTTGCTGTAGAAATCCTCCAGGGTTTGTCTCAGTGCGGGCAGCAGGGCGTCCCTGGTGGCCTTGGAGCACACCAAGAAGTCCGGAGCCACACAGCTCTGGCCCGTGTTAAAGAACTTTGCCCAGGCCAGGCGGCGCGCGGCGTAGGTGATGTTCACCTTACCGTATATCAGGCACGGACACTTCCCACCCAGCTCCAAGGTCACAGGGGTCAGGTGGTCCGCGGCTGCATGCAGGATGTGGCGAGCCACGGCCTGAGAGCCTGAGTCAGAGGGAAGGGTTCATGAGCTTATGATAATGTGGCTGCTAGTACTCCAGACATGGAGCTCCAGACCAAGTGATGGAAGCATGGGAGCACCGAGAGAGATGGAAACACGCATTCCTATGAACGTTGCTCAGTAGCGCATGAAACTAAATATGGACTGACTGTAGGTACAACAAATACCCAGAAATCTTAGACCAGGCACACTTGCATTTTCCTTAAGCCCCGCCTCCAGTCCTCCATCACAGCTTAGTCAAATGAAAGACAGATTTAAATTCTCCAATCTTCAAAGACTTGGTTCAAACATGCCTCTAAAGATGCTAATGACCTTGACATGAATGTGAAGGGAGTGAAAGGATGAAAATAAAAATGGTAGATCAATAACAGAAGTTCATTACATGCAGGGTGATAACAGCAGACTATGTTATTTTGAAAGAAAGACAAAACACTGTCTTCCTCTTACAGCTGAAACCATCAGCTTTGATCAGTTGAATGCACTGGGTATTCAGACAACATGAGTTTTGACTTTATAGATACTGTTGTAGCATGAAGCACATGAGTGTAGATGGATTCGTGTTGCGCACCCTCTGTAAATTGTTCATTATAGAAACTTCTAACCCAAATCTGTTAATAGCAGTGGTGTTTTTTGGATCTTAGCCTTGATATGTTCTTAGCTCAAGTCCACTTTGTGACATTTTGTGTAAAGGACATATGAGAAGAATGACTCATTGTTTACCTGTGTAGAAGATGTGGTCAAATCGGTTCTTCAGTAGAGCCTTGGTCTCCTCTGCTGCCCCGCGGACTACTGCATAGCAGTCCTGTAGCACAGAGATCATACAGAGTACTGTACATACTGTGCATAGTGTTGATTACTGTTCATTGTGCTTTAAGTTCATTTTCATGTAAATACTTTTGCTTAAGAAAGAGTTTGAATGCAGGACTTTACTTGTAACAGTATTTAGCATGAGTCACAAATAAAGATTCTAACCCTTCTGTTGACAGGAGAGCCTTAGTGGTATACTTCCTGGATTCAAACCATGTACAATATTGCTGTTGCTTTACCTGAGACATATATTTTGGGATGAGCTCTGCGACAAGAGCATCTGTGGCGGCGCTGACCTCTGAAGGCTTGATGATGGCACAGTTACCTAGACAACAACATTTCTCAGTCAGTACAGGAAGCAGAAATCCACACGACCTGTTTCAGGAGGTGAGAAATGCTCTTTAATACCCAGAGTAAGATCCTAAGCCACGTGTTATCTTTGCAGTCTGTGCATGTGGAGCCCCTCAACACTATATCAGGGACCCTATCAAAAGGCAGCACTTATACTACAAATGTTTAGGATCAGGTTTCTTGTTTTTTGTTTTGACAACTGCCTATTACATTGGAACAGAGTGTCCTCTTGATGAATAATGACCTTTACAGAAGAATGAGGAAGTAGATGTATAATGGTGTCAAGTAAGGACATGGTTTTGTCTCAACAACACATTAAACAGATGAATGACGTTTATTACACAAGAAGCTACATGCTTGATGTCAAATAATCTCTCAGGACCCACTCTGAGCTGGCAGCCTGTCTGCACAACGCAACCAGGAAGCCCTTACACTGACCAACTAACACTGACCAACTAACACTGACCAACTAACTCTGACCAACTAACACTGACCAACTAACTCTGACCAACTAACACTGACCAACTAACTCTGACCAACTAACACTGACCAACTAACACTGACCAACTAACACTGACCAACTAACACTGACCAACTAACACTGACCAACTAACTCATCTCTTGCCCATAGATAACTAAGATACAGACGCACTACAAAAGAATAACCAAGCCTAACTTTGTGGCACTTCGACCTACAGCTGGAACAATACATAATGTATAATCTAAATGGATCACATGGCTGATTGGAATGTGTAATATTGCAGAAAATAAGATCTGTGGCAAACACGCTCTAATGATACTAACATGTTTTGTTCAGCAGGATAAACACCACTTTTATAATAGTTTAAGCTTAATTGCAATCAGCAGAAGTAATAAAACATTGGCTACAAACAAACTACATCGCGGTCACATGACTTCACATCACCTCCGCTAAGCTAAAGGGGGCTAATGTTTGGAGTGATGACGTTTTGTAGTCTCATTTCAGCAACCACTGAGCAGAAACTCATTCGAAAAAGGGACATGGAACCTGGAATTGCTAAAATAGAGACTTATTTCTGGCCTTTTTGGTACTCTCTGTTGCCAACAACATGCAGCTGTTTACTGTGAGAGATTACAGTCAGAGACTAGCTGGTTACTTTAGTAACTTTTACACTCAGTGCTGTGGAAATTAGTCTTTAACCCTAAAATGAGGGTTCACTTTAGGTCAATATATTGTATATTTGGCGGCCGTGGCCCAGGGGTAAAGGCGTCCTATCAGAGGGTCTTTCTCCCATAGGTATTGATGTGTATGTTAGTTGCTTTGAAAACTGTAATATGGTAATACTGTGGTGATACGGGTGTGGACCATACCTGCACCAATGGCTGCGATCAGAGGTGAGAGGAGGAGTTGCAGGGGGTAGTTCCACGGGCCGATGATCAACACCACCCCCAACGGCTCCCTCCGCACAAAACAATCATCGAGCTTTGTGGCCTGAAAATAGACAAAGACAAATCACTTGTAGAGCAAAGGAAAATCCTTTTGTGTGGGTATATATATACACTTTACAATCATACATTTTTTGGAGGACCGAATAATAATGATAACAGTCAATCAATCTGCTTTTTAATGACTGTTTTTAAATGCCATTTTCTTAATGTCTTTCATATTTGTGAAGCACTTGGAATTGCTTTGTGTTGAAAGGTGCTATATAAATAAACTTGCCTTGCAACAGCAGTGTTAATAAATGCTATATTAACCCTACCAGGTTCTTGCTGACGTACTCCGGCTGCATCCAGCTGTTCAGGTTAGCGATGGTGAAGTGCAGCTCATTGATCACCATATCCACCTCAGCTATGATGGACTCAAATTTGGGCTGAAGTGCAAGAACAACAATAAGAGAGGCAGGTTAGTTCTCCATAATATTCAGGGCTGCAAACCCCCAAACTGAAGGTTAGTAATGATCAGCTAGAAAGGGAAGACGCATCCTACAGTAGGTCGCATTTTAACTTCCATCATTCACTTCGTTAGTAGTGAGCATCACAAGGGCTCCCTCGACAAAATGGCCTTTTGGCTGAAGCTTTAAGTGGGTATCCCACATGGGGGGTGTTAGAGAATGGGTCCACAGGTTCAGCTGGTGGGTGAGGTTCCTCTAGATCAGTGTGGTCTGTGAACGCCCCCCAGTGGTCTGTGAGTGTGTTGGTAAAATGTCACATTTGAAATGAACATTTATCCGTGCTGGAAGTAGATTTAGATGTTAGGGGTTAGATAGAGATTATTATCTAAATATGCATCCGATGAAGCATTGCATGAAGTCTGTTGATGATCAGAGGCTGTTGTTGGGGCTGCAAAAACGTTCTTTTATTTTTGTTTTGTAGGCAGACCATGCAGGCCAGCCCGATGGTCACCAAGGTTCATGTTTTAATAGCATTTTTACAAAAGAAGCCCAGGCGAGCCTAACATGTGAAAAAAGGGCTTAGTTAAACTTGGGCCTGCGACCATAGTTTTACTGTATTTTGTTTTGAAAATCCACAGCGGAGGTTTGTGTCGTAGTACATGCGGTGTATTTTGCATTTCTCTCAGTAGCCAACGATCTGAGAGTCTGTTGGCTCAGACATAAACTCCGTAATAAATGTAGCCTACATTTCATAAGAGGTGTAAAAACCTATGAGCATTTTAAATCTCATTTGAACTAAATGCTTATATAATCTGTAGTTGTATTTGTATTGTTGATTTAATGTGTGAACGAGATGATATAGAGAAGGTTAAGCTGTCATTATTAGGCTGTTATGTACTGGTGGAGTGGTAAGCAGACCTATTGATTTGGGATATTTGGGGAGTCAGATGGTCCGTGAGTGTATTTTATTGGTTAAGTGGTCCTTGGTATGAAAAAGTTTGAGAAACACTGCTCTAGATCAGGGGAGTCCAAACTTTTTTCACTGAGGGCCACCTAGAGAAAAACATACAAAGGGCTCGGTTGATTATGCTTTAAGAAAAGAAACAGCTGAGCTCTCCATAGGGTTTCATTTATTTAGTTACAAAAAGTGTTAGCAGCTGGTTCCTTAAAACAGAGGCTTCAGATTGATTATAATAAGGGGAAATATGAAGGGTACATTTCAAGCTAGCTATGTAAATAACATATTAGGCTTTTTTGCATCAATAAAAATGTTTTTAGCTTTAATTGACTGAATGTATTTGAAAAGTGGGCTTATAACCACATGAACACTACTGTGTAATATATATTATATATATATATCTATTTAAGAAGTACAATATAAGACAAGCACAAGTTTCAGGTGTGGGCCATATTCCATTATACTTTTGGTCCTAAAAGTATAGGCCCGGGTGCCGCAGTTGGCACCCGGGCCGTAGTTTGGACACCCCTGCTCTAGAAAGTATTAGAGGCGGCCTTGACAAAAAGCTAATGGGATTTTTCCAGTCTGGTATTTAAGGACGTATTTTATGTTGTAGAACAAAATCAAAAGAACTTGTAAGCTTGTAATAATGACATTTTACAAGCTTAATTTCAGGCATCTAACTAGTGTTAAAAAACACTGACTTTGAGACGAGGGAACCGAAAGTGGTAAAATGCTGACTCTCACTCTACGGCCTCCAGGGTGGGGGCTGAGAGCCGCTATAGAACATGTTCAGTTTAACCATCATCAGGACGGCTGCTGCGTCACGCTGCCAGGCCTTTGGCTGGTTGTGTGTGGTTTGTGTATGTGGCTGTGTGTGTGTGTGTGTGTGTGTGTGTGTGTGTGTGTGTGTGTGTGTGTGTGTCACGTGAGCAGTGTTGTACCTTGGCGAGGTCTTTCTTCAGTGCATCTAAAATCTGATCTTCATTTTCTGTCATCAGGGACATGAGCTGTTTTAGCTGAGCTTGACGGAACGCCTCTGGTACCGTGATACCCGACCGAAACGCTGAGCGCAACCTGTCCAGAATCTGGCTGTGGGTCTCCATTCTTTCACCTGAAAAACACACACAAACAAAAAAGCATGTTTAACAGAAATATATACATTGAAGAGGCCCTATTCTGCTTTTTGGGGTCCTCCCTTTCCAGTAGTGTGTTCTATAGGTTTTATTTGCATGTAAATGGTCTGAAAAGGCTCAAATATCCTGTGTATTATGATGTTTCTTCCAGAGAAGGGTTCTTCAGGTCCACTTCGGCAGAACAGCAGAAATGTAATTTGTGCTATTTCCTGATGGAGGTTTGCAGTGAAACACAGAGGGACACGTGCACACTGAGGCACCGCGTGCAGGTGGCACATTTTAACGTAACCCACGCAGTGGCGGCGCCAGAGATTTTCTTTTTGGGGTGCTGTGGGGTAGCTTGACGTTTCATAGAGGGTGCTCAAACATGTGGGGTTTCCCATTTCTTTTTTTTAGAATGAAGTTAAAAGCATCAATCTGGTGCACTTTGAGAGCAAAATTAAGAGATCTATGGATACATCTCTCAACACCCATATGAAACACTTTTTTTGTGTGAAACCGCTCAATGATCTAGGCCTACATCTCCCGTCTCGCACCACACACCAAGACGGCCGTCACATTGGCACATTTCACTTCTTTCTTTCAGAATGAGGTGAAAAGTATTAAAAGAGGTGAAAACCACTCCAAGTCTGGGCATGTTGAGAGCTGTACATACACCCAAGGGGAGTTAGTCGGTTCCTAAGAGCCAGCATGCGGGACCGGGATTCTGGGATTTGTAGTCTATCTAGTTGCATATTTTTCATAGTCTTATATTTCAACAGTTTTACGACAAACTGTGACTTTTTTGACATGGAAATTCTTTTTTAAAGATTGACAAACATCCGTGTAATTCGTGGCACAATTCAAACGGGATCGAAAGATACGTTTTCTCTCTCCATTGACTTCATAATTTTTCCAAAATAAGGTCCCATGGGTCGGAAGTGTTGTATTAATTGTAATAGATTAAATAAAAAAAATTCAGTTCTTACAGAATATCCGGGAATTGACACTTAATTTCCATGAAGCCTTTCACACAAACGTCGGTTTACCAGCAACAGGAGGAGTTGAAGCCGAAAGAGAGTAACGAAGAGAGTAACGTTACCTGCTGCTGTGTTCCGAGGAGATGGTAGGGAGGACGTTTAAGTTTCTAGAGTGTTCCCGGGATTGCACACCGCTCGACCTGGCAGCTCCTGTGACAGGGCGTGGGGGGGGAAGTTTTTGGTTCAGCCTGAAAAACGAGCTTCCAACCTGTCAGGCGAGAGACACACCGGGTGAGCTATTGCTACACTAACTACGGAGCCCGGCAAGGGACAGCGAGAAATGATGTCGCACATTTATCAAGGTGATAACTAGTGGTACTCTCCGATTTGCTACTTTAGTTAAAGTAGCAATACTAGGCTACATTTTAAAAATACTTCGTTACAAGAGAAAGTCCTGCATTCATAATCAAAGTCAAGTGAAAGTCAACAGAGGTAGGAAGTAACGAAGTAGCCTACATTTACTCAAGTACTGTACTTAATTAGGCTACAAGTTTGAGATACTTGTAGCCTACTTAACTTGAGTATTTCAATGTATGCTACTCTGTACTTCTTCTGTACTACAATTCTAAGGCAAACAGTGTACGTTTACTCCACTACATTTATGTAGTAGCCTACATTTAGTTACTTTGCAGATTTGGATTAATAAATATAATTTAATCAACGCTTAAACAGAGGTGGGAGAAGTACTCTGATCTTGTACTTCAGTAAAAGAACAAGTACCAGAGTGTAGGAATACTCTGTTACAAGTACAAATCCTGCATTCAAAATGTTACTCAAGTAAAAGTACAAAAATATTAGCATCAAAAATATATTAAGTACCAAAAGTCAGCTAATGATTGTGCAGATTGGTCCATTTCAGAATAATATATATGATATGTTTTATAATGATTGATCATTAAAGTGTTCTCAAAGCTGGTAAAGGTGCAGCTAGTTTGAATGACTTTGTATACTGCAGGGTAGCTTGTGGATTTACTCCAGGTGGAACTAAAGTCTGATTTAACACTTGATTATATTTCACATCATTCATCCACATCTGTAAAGTAACTAAAGGTATTAAATACATGTATTGGAGTAAAAGTAAACAATTTACCTCTTTTGACCTTTGAAGACCATTAACATGCACACAACCTTTATAAACACACTACAGGAGAGGGAGAACTCTAACATTAATAAAATGGCCTCTTTAATAGGCATGGGGCCTTTCTCATTTCACTCATTTCCCCTCCTCGACTCCTATCCTTGTGTCTTAGTCCCGCCCACAGGAGATGCGAGCAGAGGAGCCGAGGAGGGGAACCGAGGAGAGAGGAGGGGAAGCAGCAGGCGGTTAGAGAAATGAGAACTCCTCTCCTCTGAGCGGTCATTTTAAAGAGACGTCCATTAATGATGACAGGAGGCACAGCAGCCCTCTGTCTGATGGACAGATGTGTTCATGACCACTTATATATTTACTTTGATTCATTCACAGTGCGGTATAATGAGACAATAACAAGCTACAGATGCGGACACACACACACACACACACACACACACATATATATATATATGTATATATAATATATATATTTATATAAATATATACAATTTCAGAAT
Source organism: Gobionotothen gibberifrons (assembly GCA_943591055.1). Classification (NCBI taxonomy): domain Eukaryota; kingdom Metazoa; phylum Chordata; class Actinopteri; order Perciformes; family Nototheniidae; genus Gobionotothen; species Gobionotothen gibberifrons. Next base: position 171,546 of record CALSBZ010046706.1, read on the forward strand.
CAAACAAGTATGAGGGCACTCACAGCATAATAACGTAACACTATCAGCGACTGGATATATCCAGTTAGTGAAATGAGAAAGGCCCATGGTGTCCATGGCAGGTAAAACAGAGGAAGCAGCTGCGCTCAACAAAAACACCACCGGGTGCCTGAAGTTTGTCAAAGAGCACCATCGACACTCCGCAGCGCTACTGGGAACATGTTTTAAATGATAGGAAGGACACGCAGCAGCACCTTAAAAACAAGGCCCCGCATACCAACCTGCAGACATCATGCAGCGGTGATGTTCAGTGGAGGGAGCATCAGGATTTGAGGACAGGCATGTCATCATCCCAGGAAATATGAATTCCCAAGTTCATCAAGACATCCAACAGGATAATGACAGAGTGGTAGAAGTTGGGATATGCATCAGGACATTGACCCTAAACATGGAAGTAAATCTGCAACAAAATGGCTTAAAAAGGCTTTTGGAGTGGCCCAGTCAGAGCCCAGACCTAAAGCAATAGAAATGCTGTGGAATGACCTGAAGAGCACCTCACATCCTGAGAACATGGCTGAGCTGAAGCAGTTCTGAGAGAAAGAATGGTCCTACATTTCTCCTGTAGTTCTGCAGGTCTGATACAGAGCTACGTGAAGCGTGTGTTATTACTGCCTAAGGAGGTTTGAATCCAAATGTTCACTTACTTTACCACCTGCACTGTGGCTCTTAAATAGCTGTGTTCAGACACCAGAAAACATAATGACTCTAGTTACAATCTTAAACTTGTATTTTAATGTATGCTACTTTATACTTCTTACTGCACTCCAAGCACTTTTTACTCCACTATATTCACCCGACACGTTAAGTTACTGGTTCTTTTAGTTTGACCTGATTCAGATTATTGGATAATAACTCATTAATAAACATTGACATATAATTATAGGTTGAGATATACAGCAGCAGTATATAAAGTAATTAAAATGAGCTCTACCTTTACCAGCTGTGATAAACACATTAATTATCATAATCTATTAATGTAATATAATTGATTGTGAGATGTGCCATTGTGTTTAACAAGTCATTTTAGTTTTGGTAGTACAAAGATTTATTTTGATACAATTTTGAATGCATGATTTTTATTGTAACAGTATTTTTTATCAATTAGAACTGCAACGTTTACTTAAAATATATAGGTTGAAAATAGTATAGTAAATATAGTAATAAAGTACATCTTCCATAGCCGTTTGTGTGTCATTAGCTTAGGCACATGATTATTTTTCCGGGAACCTTTTCACACCTTTTTAGTCCATGCTAGAGAGCAGGGACTTTCCTGGGGAGAAAAAGGTTCCAATTTCTGATTGGCTGGGCGAATTGCAAAAAGTTGTTGTGAAGCTGCCATTTTATTTCCTCGCATTAGCATTAGCCCAGCGCACCAACGGAGAGAGACTAACTTATGGCAACACAAAATAAAACGTGGGATCGGTGGTGATGAGGTGTCGGCGCTTCTGGCGATTTACTGCCACCCAAAGACCCGGACTCCGGGGGGCTAGTGGCGAAGTCCCTCCCCTTCCGGGGGACCTCCATGGGACCTTATTTCGAAAAAAGAATGTATTGAAGTCAATGGAGAGAGAAAGATTATCTTTCGATCCCGTGAATTGTGCCACGAATTACACATATGATGTTTGTCAATTTAAAAGATCATTTTGCCAAAAAAAAAAAAATGTGTCGTAAAACTGTGAAGTAACACATTTGTTTGTGTGAACCGCTCAATGAACTACATCTCCCATCTTGCACCACACACCAAGACGGCCGTCACGTTGGCACATTTCACTTCTTTCTTTCAGAATGAGGTGAAAAGTATTATAAAGAGGTGAAAACCACTCCAAGTCTGGGCATGTTGAGAGCTGTACATACACACAAGGGGAGTTAGTCGGTTCCGTAAGAGCCAGCATGCGGGACCGGGATTCTGGGATTTGTAGTCTTTCTAGTTGCGTATTTTTCATAGTCTTATATTTCAACAGTTTTACGACAAATTGTGATTTTTTTTGACATGGAAATTATTATTTAAGATTGACAAACATCATATGTGTAATTCGTGGCACAATTCAAACGGGATCGAAAGATAATCTTTCTCTCTCCATTGACTTCGATGCATAATCTTTCAGAAATAAGGTCCCATGGGGCGGAAGTAGATGGGCGTGACTTCGCCAGAATATCAGCACAGAAATAAATGCTTTCTCCTAATATCGCATTACTTTGGATTTAGTTGGCAGTGTTCTTGTGTTGTGGTGCTAGTTTTCTCTTCAGAGCTTTTTGGGTGAACTGACCCTTTCAACATGAAGCATTAAACCACAACTTTACAGAAGTCAGCATTGATACAAAAACTTTATTCTCACAATATCAAAATTGACAGACCTAGAGAGATTTGTAGATTAAAAGGAATTAAGAGAAAAATAATGGTGACAGTGACCCCTGCTGGCCACTCATTACATTTCTGCAGATCATCTGTGACAGTGGCTCTGTTAAATAGTGACGCACATGACAGCTGAAACCGAAACAAAGAGCGAGAACAAAGTGAGCTGAGGGTCAGCTTACATCTGAAGCCGGGCAGCGACAATTATACAAAAAAAAAATCTAAAATAAAGAGAACGTATGCATTGAAGGAGTTCCTTAAATTGTTGAACTTCCATCATCTGCATTTAAAATAAAACTTCTAAAACTAAAAGACAATGTTCGTCGTGGAAAAATACCACAAGTGTTGGTGAGTTTAGGTGGAGTATCTACAGAGAAAGAGAGAGATGGAAGGAGAAAACGATGAAGTGACAGCAGTCTGTCCGCCTCACAGGGACTGCTGTCAGCCGCGGGCAGGCTTGAGTTCAGGCGGACATGTTGGAGGGTGGAGGCTGGGAGGTGGCAGTGGAGACCTCCACTCATCGCTGCTGTCTGCTCTAGCCCCTCACAGGAAGTAGTCGGCTACTGGCTTCTTGGAGGGGATGCCTCTGGTCTCTTGTGGCGCTGCTTCGAATATGATGAACTCCCGCTGTAGATGCTCGTCCAGCTCCAAGATGGCCGCCACGTTGCCACATCTGATTGTCAAGAGAGACAGGACCGGTTAGAACAGGGGTATCAAATATACGGATGACTTTGCATCGTGTAAAAATGAATTTTCACAACTTTTATGCATTTCTTTTATACATTGAAGAGGCAGGGGGTTCGATTAACCTTCTTCCTGAATAGTTCCCACTTTAGTTTGTATGGTGGCGAGTCAGGATTACGACACAGATGTGGAAAATAATGTAAAATAATTTCAAGAACCTTGAAGAAGAAGTTGTTTTGATCTTAAATGAAAGACACTATTGTTCAGTTTCAGATACATGTGTTTAAATGTGTTTGTGGAACACTGATCTGCAAGTTGTTATCACATGTGTAAATGATAAACTGAGTCACAAAATTGTTTAACTTATTTTTTATGAAGAAATGTCAGGTTTTTTGTAATATTTTCTAAAAAGGATAGTTCATTCAATTTTTACATTTTCAGAATGCACTTTTGGCACTAAACAAATGGAATAATTTGAAGTTGTATGTATGTATGTATGTGGCCCCTGAACTAAAATGAGTTTGACGTCCCGGGTTAGAACCTTCATACTCATTGATTGTTTTACGAGCTGCTATTTTAACACTTAATGTGATGTGAAATAGGTCTTGTGTATATCGAATGTTAAAATATTTAGCCATATCTGAAGATCACTCATCTCCCACATTTCTACATGCCTCCCATTAAACTGACCATGAGTCCAAATGTTCCACTCTTTATGCTAAATGGACTGCAATAAAGTGCTTTTTCAGTCTTTGCAACCACTTACATCTCTTTTACATAAACAAATCAGCATTCACCAATTCACACATTCATATTTTAGGAGCAATTCAGGGTTTGGTATCCTGCCAAAGGACTGGTTCCATATAGTGTTTAACTAAAGACAATGGTAATCAAGATGAGTGGACATTCACCTTGCTTTGCCTCTGTGATCAGTGTGTGAGTTTGTTGTTTGAGTTGGTAGACTCAAAAAGGCACTTAATAAATGCAGTTCATTTGATCAAATGGAGTCAGATCATTTGTGAAACTTATCACAAACCTGAAACTAGACTCAGACGTTAGTATAAAGTTGTACTTCCTACCTGTAGCAGTAGTTGGGTGCTGACCACACGGTGAGCACCGTCTCGTTGAAGTGCCACTTGTAGCCCTCCATCACCAGCTGGTGCGCTCGACAGATCATGTGGATGTCGTTGGCGGCGTTGAACTGGGCCACCACGTCGCTGCCAAACAAATAGCCGGCACCTCTGGGACTCACCCCCCACCCTGTGGTGTCTGAGGGACGGGAGATCAGAGGTCAACGCGGCAACAGGGTTAAGACGACAACGTTTTTATTTTTGCATTTTTTGGTTACGATACATTTCATTTAGCTGACGCCTCTTAAAATAAGTGCATTGTACAATGAAGAAACTAACTGGAAGCAAGAATCCTGCAGGTACACCCCCCATCTAGAAGCCAAACCAGATTTAGTGCTACTGCATTAGCTTCACTTAAGGCAAACCTTTTATAGTGCTACGAACACAAGAGACCCAGGCTGAAGAGACGCTCATGTTCAGTAAACACCCCACTGGTGAATGTCTGAAGGTGCCCGAATGAGACTACTAAACGTCATTACACCAGTCTAGTCTGTCTAGTTTAGTGGTGGTGACAACCAGCCATGTTGACCTGTGATGCCAACTCCCTTATATTGCTGTATATCCAAATACTAACTGTGCTCTTCACGATTAGATAGTTTCTTTGAACGTTCACCAAGACGTGTGTTAACGGGGCGCATGGGGGGGCCTGCATACCTTCAGGGTCCGACCACAGCAGATCACACATTGGCCCGTCGTGGGGAACTTCCTGTTTTCTGTCAATGGTCCGGATCTGGTCCAGTGTCTGGATGGAGGGAGACAAGCCCCCGTGCACACAGAAGATCTGACAGGAGAGAGAACATTAACCAAACATGTAACTAAAACTGAGACCATAGTATACATGGCAGCGGTGTTAACCCGGAAATGTTGAGAACCCCAACGTTTTATGATGGCACCGATCGTATGCATCATAAGCACATAGAAACTGCCGGATACTAACTTGCAAATGTCGGGCAATTAGCTCAAGTTGAATTTATTAGAATATGCAGTAGGGCTGTACCCGAATATCCGTTCGTTGGAGTACTATTCGGGTTTCAATTTCGTTTATTTTATTTTATTGAAATCTCCAATATCAACGTAAGAGCTTGTGCCTCTTCGGGGGGTGCTAACACTTAACCATAAACTTTATCCACCACTTTCTCCGTCTTTATATGTAGATATGACTTTTCTCCATTAATCTCCATCACGTGGTTTCCTTAGCAACAACAACTTCCTGTCAACAGCGCTAACTCTCCTTCAAAATAAAAGCATGTCCATAAAAAATAGGAAGCAAAGCAAAATTACACTTAAGACATACAACTGCCATGAAAGCAACAAACACAATGCGATATCCTTTTCAATATCAAAGAACACAAATTGGGTTACATTAACAAATAAAACAACAATACTGTAGAATAACAAAATGAATGCCGTGAATAAACCGAAATACACGCGTTGAAGCGGTTCGCTGCTGATTACTACGTATTACTGTACTCAACATTTCCGGGTGCACAAAAGGACTCTATCAGCTGGCACCTAGACTATCAGAGCAGAGATACATCCACACAAACAGTCATGTCATTGTTGTCATTGTTGTTTGAAAGGAAATGTGTCACATGGTATCTCACCTTGCCATCGATGATAGCGGAGAGGGACAGGTAGTCGAATATCTCGGTGCAGTATCTCCAGACGGTGACGGAGCCGTACTTGCGGAGGCACTCATCGTAGAAGCCGTACACCTGGGTGATCTGACGGGACTCGTGGTTCCCCCGAATCAAGGTTATCCTGTCCGGGTAGCGCACCTGAGGAACAAAGCAGCAGCAATGAGACGCAGACAAAGGGGGAACAAAAGAACCCAACTGCTGTGATGTACAGGTAAAGGGAACACTGAGATCGCTAAAACAGTCCCATGTACCTTAAGAGCTAGCAGAAGGAGGAACGTCTCAACACTGTAAAAGCCTCTGTCCACAAAGTCTCCCATGAAAAGATAATTTGTCTCTGGGACGTCGCCACCAACCTGTCAAGTGGAGAAAATAAAAACAAGTTAAAAAGTGGGATACTAAGAATCTTACTAAATAATACCTCCAATCTGGTTGATGATAAAGAAAAACAAGCTCCATTCAACAAGTGCATGTCACAATCATGTTAGACCTGGGCGCTGTAATTCATAACAATTCCTATCCATTTTAAGACATCTCAACGTCTGCAGTAAAACGTTGTTAAATCATATTTCAGTTGCTCTTTGTGAGCTGATATAAAGGATTTAAAAATTAAATTGGCATATGATATACTTTTTATACGCCATGATTATACAAGAGAAATAATCTCATGTAGACTGATATCAGAGGCCTGTACTACGAGTCCAGTTCAACAGACCCTGGATATGTTTGAGTTACCCGGCTTACCTAATCCAAAACAAGCGCGCTCTCGATAAGCGCTCCTACGACAATGGTTATCAACTTGGTAACTCAAGCCAGGGGTTCTCTATCTGGCTGAGTGCGCGTTCACATGAAAGGGGCAGGGTTAGCAACATTTGACCAATCACAAACATGGACAAGTGCACTGACAGTGCAGCGTCATACTTCCTGAATGAAAAGTGAACTATAATATTAGACAAATATGAAGAAGTTAAACTTTAAACATCCATGACTTAAACACTTTATCCAGGATAAAAGCCACATAGCTGCACCTGCAAGGTGAATACAGCTGGTACAAGAAAAAGTGTTTGAATGCGCTCAACAGGTTTATGATATGCCCCGTCTAAGACACGAGTGGATCTGACTAATTACATTTGACTCGAGTGTTTCGTCAACTTAATGTGTTGCTTAAAATAATACTTCTGCATACAGTATGTGACACTGAGTGTTGCACGGCCAGATACGGCTCAGCTGACTCAGATAAGGAAATATATGATACATTATGATGTGATATGAATGATAATGGGACACATCGACGTCTGCACTCAGTGCCGTGGACTGTACTGTTACTTTGATCCGGTTACTTATGTTGTGGCAGATATTTAATTAAGCTTTCCTAACGCTAATGTTATAATAGTCAGATTGCTCTGAAGATGGGAGGTGATATTCTATTCATTTTCACGTTCACACTGTCGGTGATTTTTGCCGGCCACCTTTCCTGCAACGGCAGTTTAAACTGTAAACGTTTTCCTTTCTCCTGTAATGTGACTTGATCGCTTTAAACTCCGCACACTGAGCTCTGATCGGTCAGCAGGCGGTGCTTTCACTGAGTTGATCTCTTATCCTGGAACCTATCCTGCTCCGGAGGAGGCTAGCTGCTCAGTATAAGTTATCTAGCCCGCTAAGAGGTGAACCAGCATCGTAGGACCGGAAATCCAGGAAGTTAGCTCGCTAAGCGAAAATCCTGCTTCGTAGTACAGGCATCAGGCTAGCCGCTCAGCACAAGTCACCATGGTGATCTAGCCCGCTAAGAAGTGAACCAGCGTCGTAGGACCGGAAACCCAGAGTTTTTCCTGAAGTTAACTCGCCAAGCGAAAATCCGGCTTCGTAGTACAGGGTTGCAGTCGAATAGTCAATGTAGCTTAGGAACCTTCCTAACGGAGTGAAATGACCCGGAAGTCCCTCAGTGGCAGCCATGATAAGTGCCGTTCCAATTCTCTAGATGATAGGAAAGGAGGTTTCAAACTTCCTTTATAACCTCCTTTAGCTTAGGAACCACTGGACCTCCCTAACCCAAAGGAGAGGAGAAAATGCTGCCCCACAATGCCTTGCAGCCGTAGGATTTGCCGTCACACAACAGTCGGCCGTTCACGGAAACAAACGATTATGTGGATACGTATGTGGCAAGTTGCCAAAGTGCTTTGTTTTGAACGTTCATCAGTATTATAATCAAAAAGAGAAATATTATCAAATAAAGTCAACATTTCACAGTCTTTACTGAGCTGTGTGGGTTTTGTTCAACTTTTAAAAGATGTTTGAATGGCGATATACACAGTGATAGATGTTAAGGACTAACGTTTATAATACGTACATTTGTATTGATTTTAAGCTCTTTTCATACAATCATACGTATTGGGATCATTTGTATTAATGTGGACCGGAGGGAGAGGGTGACGAGCATACGTTTCACTTTCCTCTTTTATTTAAAATCCAACTTTGGTCATGAAGAATATGTTTCTCTGTTGTCCACGTTCATAAAGCATAAAACAACAGCATCAGAGCACGGTGCAGAGTCTCTAGATGAGTCCCTCGTTCTTATTAAACATCCATGTTGTAGTCCGCTGTATAGAAAACTGTGGTTTCCATGGTTTCCCCACAGCAGCAGACGCACAAAAGGACGTCCGCTGGCGCATCATAAACACGTCGGATAGTGAAAGTGCAGTCGGATTCTCTAAAGTACTGCAGTCTCTTCTCCTAAGTCCTTTTGAATTCTCCTATGCACTATCCCTTAACCCCGTGACGTTTCACTCAGAGGTCAAGGAATAGACGATAGGGTTAGAACTTAGGAGATGATTTTCAAACTATTCGACTGCAATCCAGGCCTCTGGTGTCCAAAGAATCAATGCAATATAATGTCAGGATGTAACTTGTGATTTAAACCACGAGTATCCATCACAATTTACTGAAGCTCAAAGTTCACCTGCATTTAGTGTTTGCATATACATTGTAGGACATTGCTGATGGCACAATAAAAAGGTAGAATATCATCTGCAGTCAAGTATTTTAAAACCAATGATCAGATTGTGATTATTATGCTCCACCAATAAAAGATAAAACACAGTGATGGGTGTGTAAAAAGAAACAGAAACTTACTCTAAACAGCTCCTTTAAGTCATAGAACTGACCATGTATATCACCACACACCTATGAGAGAGAACACATTATTAGCACATGTAATACTTCTTTTTTTTTAATGATAAATATAAGCTACAAAGAGTAATTCAATGTGACTTACTGTGACGGGGGAGTCTACTCTCTGGACATTGCTTTCCTCAACCAGAATCTCTCTGAAAACAAATACACACAAAGCAAGATTGGTCAACTTTACATCATCACTTATATTACAAATGCCAAAGCAATGTAATGAGGGGGAAATCCTGATACTGTTAACCCTAGCTAACCTACGGAAAGAAGCTTTGTGCAACATAAATTCTAATTCAAATAAATAGATTTGCTTTCTTATTACATTCTAATTTAAAAAACGAAAGTGTTATGACAATGTCAATGCAGGGCAGGATATGAAATAAGCCACAAAACCATTTATAAAATTGTACCAAAGTGTATTTATAAGTTTTAATATACAAGCATGGCTGGAGTAAAGTATTGAAATAAAGATCAGCTCTTTGTTCACATCTATCCTCCTTCACATGTCACATTGCTGCTCATAACAGCGTTTATCCTTGCTTGAGTAGTACCGTGAACTCTTTTGATGAGTTGCCTTTTATAGCAGAATGCACTGAGCTCATTTAAGTTCTATCCATGCAGTGATTGGAAGCGATCTGTCAGTCTTTAAGTACTGATCCTGATCAAATTGGGGTTTGCACTGTGTTAACAAGGGTATTGTGATACTTTTCTAATATCAGTATATTATTCAACATGTATGCCTCCACCAAACAGACAAGTTGCAATTTAGATACATGTCTACACGAGGTAAATACTATATTCGAATAATATATAGTAGGCTGTTAGGAGACCAGCATTTGCTAATTTACTTCGTGTGTTGAATGGTGGTATCTCACAGGAGACATTAGCTCTTATAATACTCTATATATAGTTTTCCCCCATGTGTGTGTATTGTGTGAAGTTGATCATTACCTGGCTTTGGCACACAGAGCCTTCACTTCATTTTCCTTGATGAGTTCACAGCGTCTGAGCTGCTCTATCTGTCGGTCCAGGTCACTGATGTCCCCCATAGTGACACACATAGGGAGAGCTGCTCACACAGAGACACACACTCTGGTTCTTCTGACACACACCGGCCCGGGACTCTAATGGGACAGGAACTACACACTCCCTCTTCGGAAACACACAGGGCTTCAACACTTGGTCAGCCTCTTCTTATCGAGACGCTCCGAATGAGAACTGTAACGGGAACAAACGACCAAGCAGTTAAACAATGAATCTGAATATAGGCAAAGCATGGCAGCCACATTTGAGTAACATGGATAAGATTCACGTTTTGAATGCAAGATAACCAACTAAACAAATATGAATAATACCAGTTACAATAAAACTGAGAAAACCGACTTTATTCGTCCAGGAATGTGAGGCCTAAGGGCGTAGCTAAATGGTAAGCTAACCATTAGCACGCTAGCTTAGATCACAGCTAACTACGTCAGCGAACAACTGATTGTTTGATATCTCTGCCAACCATTTTGTTTAGGAATTCGTCCTGGCGGTTAACAATAATGTCTACCGAGCGGTAGCGAACAACCGCCAATACTTGATGTGCTAATGAAATAATAAGCGTGTTTAGCTTAGCTGTGCGTTAGCTTGCTGCCTGTCGAGGCACCAGGCGGCGTCAACACTGTTAGCGCTGCTTGGCTAACTTTGTGAACAGAACAGCTAAGGCTAGCAACACAGGCTAGCCAACGTTAGCAACACATATCAGAAGCATTCACACGACGCTGTAACACGAAACATTCGTTAGAGTGATTACCGTGAAGTGTATGATAGCTGAACGGTGACAAACAAACATATATTTGTTTCATTCCGTGGATTGATCCACCGGCTGGTTCTCTTCTTCCCACGGTAGCTAACGTGTTTGCCGGGTCCACTCCTGCTCCCGTGCTCATGAACACGCACAACTTGACTATGACTTCCGGTATCGGGAGCGCGCCTGGGTTTGATAACATATACAGCTAGTGGTTTGACTCTTCATAGGTTTATGGTTGAGTACATTTAACATTTTTTACTCATTGTACAAACTTCTAACAATGTTTCTCTCAAATTTAAAATGAAAATATGTTCAGTTGGAGAATGTATTTACAGAAAGTTGCAACTGGTCAAAAAACATGCAGTGGTTTCAGAAAAGAACATTACAATAAAAATGTTTTAACTTAAGAGTTCATCACCATTTGGATGAATAACCCTGATTCACGGTCACAGCTCACAGCTTTAATGAGTGTTGGCAACTTTCCATCCTCTGGCTGACTTTATGATTTTTTTCGTGAAATAAATATACATACTTATACATAAACTGTATATCCTACTGTGATGTGAAAACCTGAAGCATACCCTTAGATTGAGAATCTATCAATATTAGTAGAAGGGAGCAGGCACGGATGCAATGTTTAGAATTGAAAATAAATCTGACCTGTTGTGTAGAAAAACAATACCAGACATATGATTATTCAAGCTCAGTATTTGTATATGGAAACACATCGAAAGGAGATCTTTGAATCTTTTCCGCTGTTGCACAACTGTGATCATTTGGGGCCACATTTAACCACATGGTGTCAGTAGAGGTTTGTTACTATACCTGAGGATATATGAAAAAAGTCAGTAAAGTTTGGAACTGAATCAGAGCTAAATGTTTAATGATTCATGTAGAACGATAAAAGAAATATACACAAAAACACATTGTTGATAAAAATGAGGCTAAACTTTCACTTTAATTACAGGTAAACTTGAGCTGAAAAGATGATTTGACAGAAAAGGATCAGCAATTATAATACAGTCATCGATTTTGGTCCAACAAAGCAATTCGAAGAAGTCACATTAAGTGAATTGTGATGAGCATTTTCATTATTATCTGACATTTGATTAATGTTTAAAGATAGAGTTATTGAAGATAGAGTTATTGGGAAAATGGTCTAGGCGTAACCGTCGTTAGTTGCAGTGCAAATGAGCAAAATAGCTAGGAATGAAATCATTCAATATAATAATTCAAAGGTGGCAGCAAGCAGATTTGTATGTATAATTGATTTAAAAACAGATGATCTGCGTATGCATAAATCAGAATACTTTATTTATCCAGGGGGAAATTGGGGTTTATGACAGTTGCTCCATTTAAAATGATATATATATATACAAAAGAGAAAGAAATACAAAATACAAATAATGAAAATATTAATATAAACATAAGATGTTAAAGTAAGCAATACAATTAAATAAACATGTATGTACATTTAACAATATTAGTATTTTAAAGCTCTGGGCATAGTCCAGTTGTTCATATTGTTACAGTATATTCAATATTAAAGCACACAAAAGACCTTTATCTTTGGTAGAAAGGTGTAGTAAAATGCATGCGACCCGTTGTAAAAGTACCATAGACAGAGAAGCAACAACACACGTCAGTCAGTTGACCTGCTTCTAATAAAGAAGGCACTAAAAAACCTTTTAACTTCCTTTGTTAACATCACTTTGACGTGTTAAACCACAAACAGTCAGTACTCAATAGCTGTGTCAAGTGTCAACTGTGTCAGTATCAAGGACACTTCAGCAAAATGCAATAACGTAAAAACAGACTAAAGATCCCACAACATCCTATCAATTAAAATATTGAAAATGTCTAATTACATTTTAGCCTTCAGTACAGAATTGTGTTGTATACTTTTTTTGGATTAAAAGCTTAACATGGTTGTATAATGTTAACCTTAGTAAGATAAGTTGTATGTTTGAAAATAAGATGATCTACTATGTCCTGTTTTACGGAAATAATTCAGATTATGTGATTTATTTATTTTTTACATTTCTTCATTCAGCCTAACTACGACTGCTATAGACATCAACTGGATATTTCCTGACATGCATTTACTTCTTCATATTAAACATTTTTCACTATTGAACCCAAGGAAAGATAACCCAAAAGCATAAAGGGCCTCTTTAACTTGCAAAGCAGCTAAAGAAAAAGTGTTTTTGTCACAGAGGTTACTGCACTACAAGTCTGCAATCATTTTCTGCCGGCAACAGACTTCTAATACCGTTTTTGCATTATTCATTTGAGTTAGCTTTTACCATGCCTTCTGTAAAGAAACACTGGGAAACAGGCTCCAAATCAGAGGTGTGCTTCCCAAAAAGCAGCAGTAGTTGATCAGTAGTAGAAGTAGGTCAAAAGTGTTTCCACCACCACCACTTTTATGTGGGAATTTAGTCTCCTGTTTTCAATCCCTGAAATAGCAGGCACCCACCCACTTCCTGCTGATTCATGGTGGAGGTGTGTGTGGGCTGCGTCATAGGGAACAGAAGTATCTGTGCACGGGGAAAGCAGCGAGTCCAGCCAGAGAGATGCCCAGACTGTCTCCTACACTGGCAGCAGCCATGGCAAACTCCCTGTGTCTGTCTTCAGACTGTGGACACAACAAAGAATTCAGGATGAACACACACTGGACATGTGATGTAGAATAATGAACAAGTCAGTTGTACACAGAGCAGGGCGGTATGCTGATGCATCACCAAACACTCTCTTAAAAGTCTACTTGCCAGCAGTTTAAACCTGGAAATGTTGAGTACCCAAACAGTTTATGTTAGAAATGTATAGTGTAGTCCCCAGCACATAGAAACTACCGGATGCTAACTTGCCTATGTTATATAATTGGCATAAGTTGTGTTACTTAGCATCAATTAGCATATGTAGACAAAAGCTAAGAAATGACTTGGCCCATTTGGAAAATGTTTGGATGTTTTTTGTAGGTTATTGAATTGTTAAATCAATTTCAGCCAACCGGGAGTACAGATATGAAATTCTTGATCCTGAAAGCTCAGATATCGATACAACATCCTCAATAACCTCTAAGACCACTCCAAAATTGTCCAAATGGGCCAAGATTTTTTTTTAGCTATTGTCTGCTAAATAACGCAACTTGTGCTAATTGCCCAACATATGTAAGTTAGCATCCGGAGGTTTCTATGTGCTGGGGACCCGTACTATACATTTCTATCATAATACTTTGGGGAACTCAACATTTCCGGGTTCACAATAAGCAACTGGCAAATAAACTATAAAGGGTTTGAAGTGGAATAAAAAGACCCCTAAAGTCAATGAATTATCACAATCTACATGTTGATCAATGGTGCAGCCTACCTCCTTGCTGATGAAGTAGAAGGTGTTGACGTAGGCCGCTCCGCCCAGCAGACCCTCGTAGAGGATGATGGCCAACACGGTCCAGGGATTGGGCAGGAAGTGAAAACGCACTGCCAGCAGGAGCAGCAGCGCGTTCACCACCTGGAGCACAGACAGCAGAGTCAGCAGTATGTAAACATCCACCCACAGATTAGAAGGAAAAGGATTTGTACTCTGGACTGTGGAAATATTTTATTCTGTGCATATTTGTGATAACAGCTGGTGATGAAGATAGGTGTGTGGTGTTTATTACCAGGTAGGTTTACACGTACGAGGGATTTGACTTGGGGTCATGGTGCATAAAAACAAGAATTAAAAACACAGATAGAGAACTAGAAAAATATTAAAAATAATAAAATATATAGTCAAATATAACAGTATTCTGAATAATAAAATATATTAATAATTCCAAAAGCAAAATGAATGGTGATCACAGCGTATTTTGTGATTAACCCTACATTACAGGACATTTCTTATGAAATAAAAAAAATGTCCAACAGTCTTTAATTCAACAAAATAAAATGAACACAAAAGACGCCAATAAAAAAAGTGATGGCTATATTTGAAAGAGCAGTTTTCTACTGTTTTGTTCAGCAGGATAATATCCTCATATCAACACCACTTAGTAGTTGAAGCATAAAAGCAATTACCCAAAGTAAAAAACTAATGGTAAAAGAAACGATATGACGTCACATGACTAGCGCTAAGCTAAAGGCGGCTAATAGAATAGAATGGGAGGAATGAAACCCTCTTTAATGGTCACACATGCAGAGAGCACAGCACACAGTGACATTTGACCTCTGCATTTAACCCATCCTAGTACCAGGAGCAGGGCAGCTATTGTACAGCGCCCGGGGGGGGTTTACTGACATATTTCATGTCGGACATTTTAAGTATTAAAATGCTAACTCATTTCCGAGTTAATGAGTCTGTCCTGAACCACACTATCTGGGTTAGGTGAAAAAAGGGAATTTTTTTCTCCAAAAATGTATTACATCCATACCATATGCCTACAGTATGTCAAATGGTACATCCAGAACAAATGTATGGTTGGTTGTAGATTAGTATTAAGCAGTATATAAAATGCAAATGTGCCCAATAAGTTGTTGCTATCAACCAATAGCTTTGTAGCTTTTTTGATATTTGACTTTGCCCTGGGTGTTTGTCCTCCCAAATTCGTTGCCACATGTGGACATTTAAGGAATACGGAATTTATAAAAATGTTGGCAGTTGACATTTTACAAATTTGTTCAAATTGAAATGTCATCATCATTTGAGAATTTTTTCTGTGCATTTCTCACCTGGAGCAAAGAGAGAGCCCACAGCTTCCTGATCTTTATGCAGCACAGGGATGATCGAGACACCAACACACCAACCTGGTACAATGTCTGGTACCT
>CALSBZ010046706.1:229665-244946 GCA_943591055.1 Gobionotothen gibberifrons
CCCCCCTTATCACCTGAATCTCCTCCTAGAGCACCATTGAGTTCTTTTTAACCAAATGTCTCTCAGAGGGGCGTGGGGAGGGGCTCCTTATTTTCATCTAAAGTAACAGACAGAGAATCAGCACTTTGGAAACAGGGCTGAAACAGAGAGGATTATGGGTAATGCTGCAATGATCTGTTTGGTGTTTGGAGCCAAACACTTCAGAGACATGTTTTGTATAAATCTGAGACCTATAATATATTGATGAAAAACAGTATAATAGGGGACCTTTAAGGAGTTATTAAATGGAAAGGAGTTATTCCTCACGCGACGGAGCTGTTTTCACTCCTTCAAAAAGCATACATGAGAAGACCAAAACTAACAGTGTATTAGTCCATCACTCAATACTTTCACAAACACACTGTTTGTATGTGGCTCTCAGCTCAAAGCCCATTGGTACCTCCTTCAGATCTTCAAAACTATTACTTTTGTCATTTCCTAAAACAGCCAATACTGAATTGTTTTGTACATAAAACTAAGCACTTTGACTTCTACCAAATGCTCATCCACCTTTATTTATTGCTGACCCTATCCTGCTAGAGTACATCAGAGCCTTACTTTGCCAGTTGGCAGTTAGCATGTCTGATAACTAGCTAAGAGATCTACTGTGACTAACTCTTGCTAACAAATTGTGGCTAGCTAGTGTTCGCTGTTAGCCTGCTAGTCTTCACTATGTCACCAAGGGTCGTTTCTAGATGGTGACCCAGAATGTTAAAACTTTTGTGAGATAGTTAAGGGTAGAATAGGTCCAAAGACATAAAGTTTGGCAAACTTTTCACAAAGGTTCACATGTTGACGGTCACCTTTTGAACACGCATGAATCTATATATCTAATATGAGGTTAACTGCTCCACATTTGAATGTAACAGGGTTCAGTAAGATACATCGATTGTTGATTTAACTGGGAAGGTAGACAATACAATCTCCAGCTAAAATCTCATAAGCAACTGTATTCATCTCTTTTCATGGTATTTGCTGACACTATGAATTCAGAATATCATCAAAATCACCCATATCTTTAGTTGCTGGTTAATTAAAAATAAAACTTTTGACTTTTGATAAAAACTGTATCCACAAGCCAGTGCTGCACCACATTTATAACATCTGGTGATGAAATATTGCTGACGTAACTCTTACTATTACTTTTCATATGGCAGTGGTAGCGATAACACAGCCATTCTCCCTGGCCTTCTAGTCAGAGCGGAGCATGACACCTGACTATTCCCTGTGTTTTTGTTTTTTATATTTCTGTTGTAAATTATTGTCTTTTATTGTGAGTCTTTTTATTAAGTGTTTTTATTACATGTTCAGCACTTTGGCTCGACCAAAAATCGCTTTTAAATGTGCTATATAAATAAAACTTGATTTGATTTGATTTGATTGACATCAAAAGCACAACTATCTAACGTCTAACGGTGTTCAAAGTTCACTGTTGGGGGTTATAAAACAGGTATGGGCCCCCTGCATGACCGATCACAGGCTTGTCTCAGGGCTGTTGGCCATGTCTCCATTTTGTGTTGGCTCTTTCAAGAACTTTTCCACTTCCTGTGAGTCCACTGTTAAACTTGCTGGCCTGATCCTCTCTTCTTTCTCTTTGTCTGTTTCCTCTTTCTCCTCCAACTCCTCCTTTGTCTCCTTTTCTTGCTCCTCTCTTGCTCCCTTCTCTTCTTCGTCATTGACGTCTGGATCTTTGCTGCACTCCTCTGTCACTGTGATGTTCTCAAGCTTGTCTGCTGATGCTGAGGGCTCTTTCTTGATAAACAGGAAGTTACATGTAGCCAGGACGACAGCTGCCAGGACCACCTCGCATCCTGCCAGCAGGAAGATCCACATGTAGTTATGGGTGGCATCAAGAAGCCGGCCTGACAGAGAAGGAGGAGACAGATGAGAGGATTACTTCGGTTACCAAACATGGCCTAACTGTGTACTGAATAACAGGGGAGAGGAACACATGGATAGGTGCATGGATTTAGGTTTGGTCTGATATTGTTAAGCAATCGAATACTGTAGCTTGCCACCAATCTTCAGAGAGTTAGGAAGCAGACGTGGTGCCTGAAGCTAATCATTCTTCATGGAACTGGATGTATTAGGGTGTTGTTCAACGACTTGTGAATAATAACCCTCCCCAATAAAGTGTTATGGTTTTGTTTCTGTCTGCGTTTACCTAGATGAACTGAAACTCATTTGGCGAGCTTTGAGCAATCAGTGCACGGTTGACGTTCCAAGCACCCAGTGGACTCTAGGGAAGCAACACCTTGGGAGTTCACTGTTAAAATCCTTTCTTTTGGCGGCACTAGATGATAGATACCGTTTTGGCCTTTTAGTAGCTGATAAGAGTTCATGTTTAATAACTTCCCTAGTTGTAGCAACTAATATTATCTCCAGTACTAGCTGTATCTGACAATCTAAAAGCCCAAAAAGGCTCAACTACAAAAGCCCATCACACAAATTGCCTACTTGTTCTTGTTTTCAATGGACTCCAAAATCAGTAGCTGCAACCCACGGTCATGTGGACAGATGCTGTATGTCATTACTAAAACTCGCTATGTTTATTAAGAAAGTGCTTTTAATGTTTTTGCACCTTCATCTTGGTGTGAGTAACAGAGACACATTAAATAATACTACTTAACTACTTAAAAATAAAACAGGATTAGAGACTATCTGACCACTAATTGCACATGTCCTGAACAGACACAGCTAATTAAAAGATAACAATTGAATTTGCAGGTGTTTTTCAGTCTGTTGCTTGCTCTTTTATCTAAACTTCACAATGCTGTCTTGGCCCCTTTTTATATCTCAATGGGAAATACTTTGAATAAAGATAATGAAGGTTAGAAAACATTTATGTGTTGTAGGCTCTGTGCTGACTGACCTGCAGCAGGCGGCCCCACTAGCACAGCGATGGCTTCCATAAGCAGCACCAGGCCAATGGCACTGGAGAACTTCTCAGTACCAACTATTGCCATGAGAACCTCAAACTGCAGAGCCCCCACCATGCCGTAGGAGAGGCCAAAGAAGATGCAGAAGATCACCAGCGTTGTGTAGTCGTTGGCCTGGGGACAAATCGTGACACGAATTGTAAAGGACAATCAAAATGTAGGGTTAGCTTTGAAACCAGACTTCCCAGTTGATAACGAGTTAACCATTACCAACCTGTGATCCGATGAGGTCAGTGATTCCGTTGAAGATCATAGCAAAGCTGAAGAGGTAGACGCAACGAGGACGCACCCATTTCATTCCAGCTATCACACCGCATGTGGGCCGTGCAAACATGTCAATGAAGCCCAGGATGGAGAGCAGAAGCGCTGATTTGGTGTCCTCATTCCCCAGCTCCTTCGCATAGCTCACGACAAACACCGGCGGCACAAAGAGCCCCAGCACCATGATGGACGCCGCCACGGTGTAGATGACAAAGCCGCGGTCTTTGAACACAGAGAAGTCCAGCAGTTTGGCTTTGGGCTTCTTCTTCTCTGCTTCTTCTTCATTGTCCTGTTCCAGCTCCTTAGACTTGAGCGTCTTTGGAGCAACCAAAGGCCGCATCAGGGCCGCGCACACACAACAGTTGAGTAGAATGCCACCCAAGATGAGGAAGCTCCCCCTCCATCCGTACTGGTACTGGAGAACCTGGCCCAGTGGAGAGAGGCAGCACAGGGCCACAGGGCTTCCTGCTGCTGAGAGCCCATTGGCCAGGGGACGCTTCTCACTGAAGTAGCGGTTTAGCATAATGAGCGATGGTTGGAAGTTCAGGGCTAACCCCAAACCTGCAGCAAAGGAAAAAAAGTTCCTTATATTCTTTGACTTTCTTTAGGCAAACATGCATTTAACTGTCTTGTTTTGTAGGGGATGTGTTCTTATAGATGTGTCACATTCTAAAATACTTTATACTTTATGTCAGCTTGAATGACTGAGTATGGTAGGTTCGTTCAGGAGACATTTCAGCAGAGCATCAAACCTGTTATGACCCCAGTAGAGAGGTAGATGTGGATAATGCTGGTGGAGAAGGAGGCCAGGATCATTCCCAGAGAAGCGAGGATGCCTCCCACCAACATCACTGGACGACAGCCGAAGCGGTTCACCAGCACACTGCACAGAGGACCTGATGAAGAGGGATAGACTGTGTGTGAGTCAAGCAGAAAGTATACTTGCCTGACAAATACCTCAAAGAGAGAAAGAGAAAACCAGTTGTACTTGTTATGACATGTAACACTATTTAGCTCAATCATACAATGTACTCGATAATAATATAGTAATATGAACAAGTATTTCGTTTTATAATAATCTTAATACACAGGTACACATTTTGAATATCAGCTTACTGGTATTAACATTCTGGTCGAGAGTCGAAACAGTATACTCTCATGTATACATACATGTGTGTATTTGGAGTGCCTTGAGTGTACAGTATATGTATTGTACTGTATGTGTATTTTACAATTTGTATTGTACTGTATATGTATTTTAGTGCGTGTATATTGTACCTATGTTGTACTTTATGTATTGTATTGTACAGTATTGTATATTGTATTCTGTGTATATTGTATTTTATGTGTATTGTACTGTGTTGTTATTATACTGTCTGTATACTGTACTGTGTATTTTGCACCATGTGTGTTTATAATACTGTGTGTGTACCGTCTTTGTATTGTATTGTGTATATTGTAATGTGTGTATATTGTAGTGTTTGTATTGTGGTGTGTATTGTACTGTATGTGTTGTACTTTGTTTGTATTACCCTGTATGTGCATTGAGCTGTGTGTACTGTAGTGTGTATGTATTATACTGTGTGTATGCTGTGTGTATTGTGTTGCTTTGTTTTGTGCTGTATGTGTATTTATCTGTGTGTGTATCATACTGTGTATAGGTGCTGTGTGTGTAATATGCTGTGACCTACCGGAGCCGTAGAGCATGGCCAGCAGGATGGAGGAGATCCAGGCTGTGTCGCTGTACCCGACATCGAACTCCCTGATGAGCTCTTTGAAGAACACACTGACTGCTTTAGGGAAGGCGTAGGAGAAACCTGTGATGACAAAGCAGCCGACCAGCACCGCCCAGCCCCACCCGCCATCTGGAGCCTTCACCCCCCCTGGACCTTGCTCCACCGCCACGCCACCCATGGTGCTCTAGGGCTGTTGCAATGGAAGTACACAGAGAATCTAAAAACAAAAACAAAATCACAACAAGCAGTGTTCTAGCGCTACTCTTGAAGTACAGTTTCTGTCATGATAATATGGGCCATCAGCAGTTAGAACTCAGTAATCCAAAGTGTATACGTGAAGCATTTAACATTACCACTTTGACTAACACGTTCACTTGTCTTTAGCTTCACATGTTTTGCCCTTAGAGCCCCAGATGTGTATAAAAAGGATTCAACATTATGCACTTTATCTGTTGGTAGGATGATGCTAACAGTTGGCCAGAGAGGCCCCCCTCACAGGTCTTCACAGTGACACATCATGTGTACCAGCACTGGTTGGCAGAGCAGGGGACAGGAGTTCCAACAGAAATGAGATGATCCAACAGAAACTAGAATAAAAAGGATAGAAAGAATAGTTGCAGTTGCTGTTGCTACTGGTGTCATTGTTTACTGTGTACAATGATAACAGTTTACCAGCCAAATTAAAGTGACAACATCTAATTCTCAGTGGAAGCTGGTGACTAAAATAACAGCTGTCCGAGGACATTTGATCATCTGTAGCTCGCAAGCAAAAGCTCAAAGGATGCCTACACGCTATAAGGTTGAGGCTAAACGTGTCCAATGCGAAAACTAAGCATCCTCAACATTCATCCATGTAAGGCATTGAAGAAAAGAACAGCAGTGTTCTTGTCCCGCTGAGTAGAGCTAGTCGTTTCTAGCGACTCTCATTAGATTTTGTATGTGCCTTAACAGCAGCTAACATCTATGGGAATCAGACAATCATGGAAGGATTTTCAGCCACTTATCAAATATGGTGGTTCTATATAGGCCTTTTCAAAATGTTCGTTCTGATATTTTGTGCTACCGTTTTGAATCAATCACTATTACCTGATTATAGACTATTAAGCATGAAATGGACAGGTATGATTTAATCTGAACACTCCATCCATAGCAGTTTAACTGTTTCTAACATTTCAGCTCACCAGCTTCAGTATAACCAGTCCAGCAGTTACCAGAGCAGCAAGTGTGACCGAGTATGACTGTGGGACTGCAGCATCTTATTCTTAGTTATGGGACAGCACTGTGTGATTAATAGTTCCTGGCCTCTGGAGCCAGACTTGGCTTTTACCACCACAACTACAATTTAGCACCTCGTCCCAGAACATGGGACAATTCTCTCTAGACATCTACAGATCGAAGCACTAAAGTCACTTTGGCTCAGTGAGGGAAAAGCCAGTGGTTCTATCAGCTAATTTACAACCTCTTAAAGAGCTGAAGGGGTTGAGTTGTGTGGGAAATGCCAGCTGGGCTCAGGACAATTCAGCCAACAATCCAGTGTCTCTGGGTAACATGATCATTTCCCACCTCATGCTAACGGGAATGTAACGTTACCAGTCAGTCCCAGGGGAAATATGTTTCATACGTCCTCTGAATCTCTCTTCAAGTTACACTGTGTGCCAAACATCTAGTTGGAGGCTGCTTCACCCATCAGCAAACAACTCAGGTACTCTCAGATTAGCAGACGGTAGTGGCTTGAAGTCCTCAAATATCCTCCCATCAACAGCGAATGACGCATTTGCTTTTTGGATGTGTTGAGAATGACCCAAAAGGCTAATGTACCGAAATGTTGTATGTTATGTAACTTCACAAGCAGTATGAAGTTTGCTCTTAGTCATTCACAGGATAAACAAAGGCACATATTAGAAGCTGTATAAGCGGCCAAGCAACCCAGAATATCTGCAGTCCTGTACCACAATGGACATATCCTGGGTAGCGGGTCCTGGACAGCAAATTGGGAGTTCCTGTGTCAGGCACCCCAGTGAACGTCTTGATAGTTCCTGTGTCGTAAAGTGCTGACGTCTTGATAGATCCCGCGTCGGGGGTCCTGGCATCATCTCGACCTGTGTCAGTGGCCTTGTTCAAAAATGGTCCTGTCTCAGTGTTGGTCCCTTCTAAGTGTACCAATCGGGGTCCTGTGTCCATGTTCCAATGTGGGCTGTGTTTAGGCTTCTGGCTGACATCTCGTAAGTTTCTGTGTCAAAGGTCCCATGCAAAGTCTCGTCAGTTTCTGTGTATGGGTTCCCGTCCTACATCTAGTCAGTTCCTGTGTCGAGGGTCCTGTCCAACATCTAGTCTGTTCCTGAGTCAAGGTCCCCTCCAAAGTCTTGATAGTTCCTGTGTCAGGGGTCAAATGTGTTGCTAGTTACTGTGTCGGGGCCTGTCCAACATTTCTTTGGTTCCTGTGCCAGATTTCATGCAAGGCATCTGGTTAGTTCCGTCTCATCAGTTCTTAAGAAGGGGTCCCCCCTGAGTGGGGGGTCATGGCCGATATCCTGTTGGTTCATGTTTTAGGAGTCCCGTCAACCTGTTCTTTAGTTCCCCTGTCCTTTCTAGATACATACACCAAATAAAGTGCCACCATGTCCTTCAAAGTGAATTGTAACCCAATTTCTCACTTAACCAGACCACACACACAGGATTCACTTACACTTAGAAATCTTGTCTTTCGACACTATTCTTCTATCGGTAGTCAATCCTTCCTCAAAATCACCTGAACTGCCCTCTCCTCTCCTGCTGCTGAAACGTTGATCCATGCCTTCATCACATGCAAAATCGACTGCTACGACAGCATTCATTTGGCAGGTAATCCAAACTCCTAAAGTACACAGAGAATTCTGATGCTCATCGGCTACCCTGACCACATCACCCCTGTCTTCCATTCTCTCCATTCTCTCCCTGTCTCTCAAGGCATACATTTTAAAGCCCTTTTCCTCACTTACAAAACCCTCCACAACCAGGCCCCCTCCTACCTCACTGACCTGCTCCATCACCACAATCCTCTTCTCACGCGAACATCCTGTTTCCGCCTCACAGGACAGAGCCTTCTCCATCACTGCCCCCTCCCTCTGGAAATCCCTCACCAAAACCCCTCCATGACTGCACCCATCTGTTCATGTTGAAATCACACATCAAAACTCACCTTCTCAGAAGTGTGTTGTATATTTTAAGTATGTGTTTTTTTGATAGTTTCAACCTGTCCTGTACATGTTGAGTGTCATTGAAAAAAAGCATTTACTGGTCTAGAAATGAAAGGTTTTAGTTTTTGAAACTTAAATATACAGTCTTGACTAGTTTCATCCATACAGGGGAAGATCCTCGGCACACAACTCTGTCACGACATGCACTGTTCGCTGGCATTTTTTAATAAAGGTACAGCAAAAATGACAGATTATGCGAAATGATGCAGCTATTAATAGTAGTCACGTGTCACCGTGGCCGTGACAGATGCCTTCCTGCTTCACTCACACTGACCGGCCCCATATTGACTTGCACTCATATGTACGCAGGAACATTGTACACACAGTGTGATGATCTGTATAGTGATGTCAGAACACACGCAGTGATGTGAGTCTCTTACCGGCTGATGCTGCATAGAGATGTCCCTCCTCAGCCTCCTGTCTCCCAGTCTCTATCCTTCTCCCAGCCTCCTGTCTCAGACCCTCTTGTTGCCTCCGTCTTCTATCCCTCTCCCTGCATCAGCCTCTCAGTATCTGTCCCAGCTCCAGCCTCCTGCCTCAGCACCGGCGCTGCGTTCCTCCCCGCACGTCTGCCCGCAGACCATCACCAGAGCGGAGGAGCATCTGTGCTGCTGGGTCCTAATGCCTCCTGATCAGTGTCCCTGAACGCTATTTCTGGTCTAATGTTTTATTCACACACTGGGTAGTAGGTACACATATGATGGGTATAAGATGCGCAGGCTTACGTTGGAAACATGACGTACGCCAGTTACTAAGCAGAGGGAGAATGTGCATCCCTTCACGGACACTTAGTTGATCCATGCATGCGCACATTGACTGAACAATTATTAAGGATGAAAACAGAGAACTGGCAAAAAAAGAAAAACCAATAATAAATAAATATGACCTGTCTTTTTGAAGACTTTATTTGCAAAGACGGATTATTGTAGCGTGTAACAATTACAATTTGTATCGAAGCCAGAGTCCGTTATTGCGTTCCATTTCCTTTACATTTATGGCAAAAAGTCAAACTAATATCCAGGCATAATGCTTTTGTTAAATAAATAAAAAATCTGTCGTAAGCGTTGCATTTAACAAAATGAGGGCTCCCTATTCGGCTCATTTTCGTCATAAACAAAACGAGTGAAGTGTATCTTCATGGGTGATTTACCCATTAACACACACATGAACCAATACTGACATAGTGACAAGGTGACAACGCAAACACATTCCTTCATATTATTCACTTGGTAAGGTTTATTTTAATTACTTTATATACTGATGGAAGTTAAACTTAGATTGTAACTAATGCTTTAGACTAAATGTAGAGGAGTAAAAAGTACAATATTTGCCTCAGTTGAGTAAAGAAAGTCCTTCAAATCTTTACCCAAGTACAGAACTTGAGTAAATGTACTTAATTCTACTAGTAACCCCTCAACTGCTCTGTAATTATTAGAGACCACGATGATTACATGTTATGAGATTTTTTTTCACACGTCTATATAAACAGTACGACTAATGACGTTTGAACATAAGCTGTTATCGATAGGTCGGGCAAATAGTAATCTAATGTTAACATATGTCATATTAAGTTGTTTTAATGTAGGCCCATACATTTGTATGGCTTTGAGTTTTTTCACATACTGAGAGTCGTGAGAGTCATCCGCAACGCCAAAGAAGAAAGGGAATGAGCTCCAAAACTGCTTCTACACATCATTTAATCAATTTGTAAAGGTCAGTTATTATGCAAAATCCACTTTTTCATGTCTTATATACATAAACATGTGTCCCCTTTGTGTAAAGAGATTCGTAAAGTTTCAGAAAAAAAGATTCACTCTCTTTTTGTCCTGATCCATTTATATAAAAACCTGTCTAAAAATGAGCTGATCAGATGTTGGACACTTTGTGATGTCACAATGTTTTTTAGGATTGTGCGACCATTAGACAATAACCAACCAAGGTAACATCCGCCCACCTTATCACCTGAATCTCCTCCTAGAGCAACATTGTTTAAAAAAAACCAAAACAATCATCTCTCAGATGGGCGTGGCCAGCAGCAGCTCATTAGCATTTAAAGCTACAGACACAGAATCAGCACTTTTGGAACAGGGCTGAAACAGAGGGGTTTATGGCATGCTACAATATGGTCTGGTTGATATTTCAGCCAAACACTTCAGAGACATGTTTTGTATATATCTGAGACCTATAACATATTGTTGAAAAAGATTATATTAGGGGACATTGAATATAAACATTTGGACAAGTGCAGCTATGAGAAGTAAAGGGATTCCTGCTTTGGGGCATTGTTGCTTGATTGACAGCCGTCTTCCTGTATCAGTCAGTTGTGGTGATTGGTTGCAAATGACAGCGTATCCAAGCCTCTTCAAATTATTTTCTTATTAACACCGACATGTATTTTTATACGCCATTATGTGGATATTAATCAACGTTTTTGATACTCCACAGCTGACATAATAGCATTCATGCTGTATAGCATTGTGCTTTCATTTTATCATTCATGTGGAGTTGGGATTTCATGTGTGCTGAGCTTCATGCATTTAACCCCTTTATAATATAGTATGGAAATCCATTGTCTCCAGAGGATGGTTCCATGCGGTCTAAAGGGCAAATAAAACATACCCACAAGTACCTACAGCTTTCTCTTCAGGCATCCCAATAAATAAAAAGAAACACATACAAGTACTTATTTATTTACACTTTTAAAATACACAAATACAGTGGCATTACAAATGAGGAGCATAAGTCTTAAGGTGGGAGTGGAAAGAAAGATTTCCCTTGAATCCACAGTAAGAGATATATCCGCTGTGCAGTTCAAAGCCAAACTGGACCGCAGGTGACAAACTAAGAAAATAAGTGAGACGCAGACATTGAAAAAAAAAAAAAACATTATCCCTTGTTTAGTGTTCCTGCATCTATCATCGCCATCATCAGTGAGACAAACAAGCTCATCCGCCACTTTAGATTGTTTTTCAAGCCCCCATGTGAGCTGTGTAATGAGGCGTTTCCAATCCCTCCGTATTCCGCCTCCATCATCCGGACGTGGCAGACAGAGTAGCACCTTATACACGACAACAGAACAAGCATGTACAACACCACCCCACCCTCCCACAATTACAGCCTACAACCAGTCTATCACATCAAGGATTTTCTACTTTAAAGTGTGCAGGTCTCATTGGTCATTCACAGGTGACCGAAAAAGTCCAACATGGCTCGTACACGCTTTCTTAAGACAGCTCTCCATGACCTCCTTACGTCCTTAAAGCCTCTTAAAAGCACGGCGGTCCATTTTCTACCTGGACTCTCACATTAACTGATCCTAACGCCTTTCATTTTGTTTCATGTCATAAATGAATCATGTGAACTGCATGGCTTCACTTCTGGTGCTTACAGTGCGACCACGTAGCGACATGTTTTAGCACAGTCAGAAATTGTTTGGATAAAGCATGCTTTCACATCATCAGCGATAAAACGGCTCTGCGCTGACATTGTTTTGTTTCTATAAAGAGAGCGATGTTGCCCGACTACGTGGAAGTGCTACCCTCATGTGTCACCCACCACCCCAAGTTGTCTCAAATGATTCAAATAGTTATTGTCGCTAACCTTTCAAAGCAGGAAAAGTAACCATAGTAGAAAAACTAGCTAGCTGTTTTTCCCGCGAGGCTCTGCGTCGATCTTCGGTTAGCGAGGATTAGATCGCACATCACGTGAAGGTGGCTTTAAGAGAAGAAATGCTTTCATTCCGACCAAACTCGCAGAAGAGATGTTTTGCTTACGGAAATGCATTTCTGCAATACAATCCAGCAAATGGACAAATAATATCTACCACTGTGTCCGTGGTGAGAACAGCCGTGGACTTATCTGCGCTGACGAACAATCATTCCACTGGAAAGTACATTTTTTTGGCATCTGTGAGGTTTTGCAAAGAAGAAGGAAGTTGAGTCCAACGATAACTACAGACAGTTTGTCGAGGTCTCGGTAGAAAATGGCCAGAGGTGGACTTGAAAAAAATGGAGGCAGACGTTATATGGTGTAAAAAGCAGTTAGGAGGCAGAGGAGTTAGGAACCCTAAAAGAAAATACACCCCGACATGTTCTTGTATAACCCTAAAACAGAACCACACAAACACACACAAAGCACATCACTACGCACAGATTAAAAACAACATGTCATCCATTCACAGATTTCCCAAGCAGCACACTGCAGTCACAGCCTGTACACGGACAGAGAGTGTGCTGCGTGTTTTCGGATCAAATACAACACGCACCTGAGGAGGACAAAACAAAAAAAAGACACCTTTGAAACTAGAACATTAAAAAGACCTCTTGTCCCATTTTTAAAACAATGCCTACCTTAACATTTAAACCTCAAACATCTAAACAAAAAAAGACTTGTGGGATTCAAGGAGTCTTTCAGGACAGACATTAGAGTGTAGGCACTGTCCTTTAACAATGCACAGATGGATCATGTCTCTTCCAGTTTTCAAAAAGTCCTACGATAACAGACCCTCGTGAAGTCTGATCAGTGGAGCTGGTGGAAGAAAAGTTTTATGCTAAAGAACAAAAACCTAAAACCAAAAGGTTAAAAAAGAAAAGAAAATCCAAGGCTTCGGGGGGGGGGGGGGGTGCTCACACACAGACACACACCAGACACTCCTGGTTGTGCAGCTCTTCCTCTGTAAAGTGAACAAGAGAGCAGCCAGACTCTTCTGGTGCATTGGATGGTAGTCCCCCTCTGTCAGTTAACAGTCCTGTGTGTGTACATGAAAGTGTGTGTGTGTGTGTGTGTGTGTGTGTGTGTGTGTGTGTGTGTGTGTGTGTGTGTGTGTGTGTGTGTTGCAGGCAGGCGGTGCATGTTGAGGCCTCCATGGTGCACAGGTGGATGTTGGGCAGCTTTCACCGTGGAGCTGCAGACTGGAGGCCGCTGGGTGTGACTCGGGAGGACAGAGCCTGCAGGAGAGACGTAACAACATCACTGATCACATGGAGCAAATGTTTTAATAACACAAAAGGAATCAACGCCATGTGTTAGTAGTTCAACCGTGTGTGTTGGAGCTATACATTGAATTAGGTTCTTTTTAGTAATTAAACACGAGTTTTCTAGCAGTTTTTTGTTTATATCAAATGAATCATTATTTATCGTAGTTATTTCAGTTCAAGTAATTATTTATGCTTTTATTTTGAAGGCAGTGTCGGGAACCCGATTATGTATTAGACACAGGTGGTGGTGGGACTGGCGCACCAGCATATGTTTTCTACCAGGGGAATCATAGGAAAGGCCAGGGCCGGCCCTTGGCATAGGCAGTATAGGCGAATGCTAAGGGCACATCAATCAATGGGGGGCGCCGGAAATTAAAAAAAAAAAATTAAAAAAAAAATAAAAATAAAAAAAAATATATATTTATTTTATTTCATAACAACACAATGTCCCGAGTTTGGATCAATAAAGTACATCTTATTATCTTATACTAACAGAACTACGCCTATATTGCGTACAGCGCCCATAAACTATAGATTTTCATCTATTCTCTTATAGTATAAAATACTATATGACAGTAAAAAAAAGTTGTTATTAATAAACAAGAATACAGTTTAAAAGGGGAGTGATTTGTAAAATATCCATAAATAAAAATCTGTTTACAGTTCTGTTTCATATGGGTGTTGAGAGATGTATCCATAGATCTCTTAATGTTGCTCTCAAAGTGCACCAGATTGATGCTTTTAACTTCAATATAAAAAAAAAAAATCTTCCCGGGGGAACATGCCCCCGGACCCCCCAAGAGGAGGTTAGGTCCACCCTCCACTTAAATCATGTCCACATGGATAGGATACTAAATACATTTGCACACATCTTGTGTCCATATCTTTCTGTTTTGGTGGTCATGCCACAACCGTGCATGCATGCGCGAGTCATAGTGAGTGTCTGCATTGGGGGGGGGGGGGTCCTGGGAAAGGCCACAGGGTAGACCATTGTGTGGTATGATTGGGATGAACCTAAATAAATGCACAGAGGATATTCTTGCCTGGACATTTTTTGTTGTATTTCTTTAGTTCACCGCTACAGTATGTGGACAGATTAAAGGTTGTTAGAATTTGACCGGCTGTTACACTGTTTGACCTCCAGGGGGAGCACTTTGTCTTCAAGAACATGGGAGCTAATGAAGACAAAAAAACACATCCGCAGGATGAAAAAAAAACAACTCCCAGAAAAAAATCGTAATTGTTCTCACTGCTGCTTGGTGCAAAAACGTCTGCACATACTCTTTGTTCTCTTGTTATATACGTTTCCTTTTTTGTCCATTTGCTAAACAATTCATCACAGATGATCAGTTTTACATGGAAAGTCTAGTGATCGAAGCTAAAAGGTCGCTTACTACACTAAAGTATCCAGCTGGAACCAATAACAGTGTGTGTTCTTCTCCATCCTCACTCAGAATATCTCAATATGAGGGGCAGCTACTGAAATCCATATTGATTGGGAATACACCAATGCTACCGCCGCAGGACTGAAAATGGCTTTCAACTCAGAACTTTGCTGCTCCAATGCGCTAACATGGTTTGGTATGTCAGACCTATTGAGGTTTTCCTACGTTGCGTAACCAAGCACTGTGTGTGTGTGTGTGTGTGTGTTACCTGTGAGGACATGCGGGACGCGTCCTGGCGTCCCGTCAGGTCTGAGGAGGAGATGTTGACTGGTGCTCCGCGATGAAGACGCATGCTCACCTTCCTCTCCTTCTCTAAACCTGAGACACAAGGACAAGTCAAATAAATACGATGATGGAAAGGCCCCCTCAAACTCAAAGTTACTGGAAGATGTACTGTCATTCCTTTGGTTTAAAGAGTGTGTGTACTGACCTGTGTGTGAGGCGGGGTTGAGTGGGGAGGGGGCTGCGACCTCCTGTGTTGCCCTGGCTCTGCTTGAGGCCGAGGCTATGCCCCGGGCCCCCGGGTTCCTGCTGTGCCTCAGACGCTCCTCACGCTCCCGCCGCTCCCTCTCTGCATCCTCCACCGCCCGGTTGGCCCCCTAACACACACACACACACACACACACACACACACACACACACACACACA
>CALSBZ010046706.1:278900-305604 GCA_943591055.1 Gobionotothen gibberifrons
GATGAGAGTCCACATCACAATTTACTCTAAACTGTCATTTCCCTTTCATCACTCACCTCAGCAATGGACCTCTCTCCACTGTCCCTGTATTCTGCCTCTGACTCACTCTCAAGCGCCTAGATGTCAAGAGAGGTGGTGAAGTGATCATTATTTATTGAGCAGTATACTCTTTCACATTGAATCATAACAAGTCATACTGAATGTAAATACAACTGACTCTAAAGTAAGTCCCAGTCTGTGACATTGGACATTTTGAAGACTCAAAGTACCAAGCAGTGGAATATTAGCTAGTCTATATAATGTGCACAGCAAATAAATAGTTAACTGAATACTGGGATGGAAATTGCCTATAAGCACTCAGTAAAACATAAACATACACAAAAAGCTTCTGAATGATAAGAAGTATAATTAAAACATAATGCACATTACCATTTTGAGAGACAGTACCGAAGTTAGAGAACTCAGAAAATAATCTCTTATCGAACTGAGGCTCCAGTAAAACACACTGACTGCGTCTCTACATGGATCAACAGATCTGAGCTGTCCAACTATGACAACACTCCTTGAACAACATGTGCGCGCTATGTGAGAATCTGCCTTGGTACAAAGTAGCAGTGAAAACATGGCACGGAGTTTCATTGATTTGGGCATTCTCTCAATAAGCAAGTGGAATGGATTTGATAGTGAAGCACTGACACAGCGCTCTACAGAGTGCGGCGAGTGGATAGACCGATGCACGGACTTTCCACATAGTAAAAGTGGGGGGGTCTAAACTAATCATTTGAAAAAGTGGGGGGGACTTGTCCCACCCTCATATAATGGCTGTGACTCCCATGCATTAACGATACATTTGAAACACCAGGAGATGCGATACGATACGATTCACCCCTGTTGCGATACAGTTCGATACGATTTGGTTCAACATAATGCGATACGATGCGATACGATGCGATACGATGCGATTCAACACGATGCAAAATAATGATAGTTCAATATGGTACGACAGAGGATTTTTGTTTTATTCCTTATATGCAAATCATAAATGAACAAAAAGGTGCTTTACATATTTGGTACTGCACATCCCATCATGCTGTTTATTTTTTACCTTAAGAAACTCTCCAGAGTACAGTACAATTGTATAACACCTCACAGTTAAACAATTTAAGGATGCATTGCCTATGATTAACAATGTGCAAATAACAACTACCATAGTGCAATGCCAATACAACTGCCAGCCTGAAGTTCTAACAAAGAAATTGAAATTCACTCTTGGCTTCCTTTACAGACTTAAACGTTGTTTTTCAACTTCTTCCCGTAAAAGGTTGGTCTCTGGCTTATTCCTGTCCCAGCTTGATTACGGTGATACCATTTATAGATTTGCCTGTCGCACTGTTTTGGCCAAACTTGACCCACTCTACCATGCTGCCCTGCGTTATATATCAAATGCACCCTATAGGACTCATCATTGCACACTGTACAGCCTAACTGGATGGTCCTCACTCACTATGCGTAGGATGCAGCATTGGCTTTTATTAATGTATAAAGCCATTTTAGGTAAGCTTCCACTGTATGTGCCAGATCTGCTCCAGTTTGTGACTCTTACAACCTCAGATCCAGTGCCTGGATACGGTTCCAGGTGCCTGGATACGGGTCCAGGTTCCTGCTGTGCGGACTGAGGCTGGGAAAAGGAGTCTCTTTTATTATGGTCCTTGGTCTTGGAATGACCTTCAATCACGCCTCAAACTGAGGGCACTTGTCTCTATAGCATGTTTTAAATGGAAGTTGTCTGAAGTCCTTACCACCAGCTGCTCTTGCAGTAATAAGTAGTGCCTTTCTTAATGTCCTAATGTGCACAATGTAGTGACTGCTTTTTTGTCTTTGTTTTCTTAGTTATGTTCTCTGTATTTGATATGTCTGTGTTATGTGTTCTGTGTAACGTTGCTGCCTTCTTGGCCAGGTCAGCATTGTAAATGAGATTTTATCTCAATGCTTTTTATCTGGTTAAATAAAGGTTAAATAAAATAAAATAAAAATGATGTGCTTAACACTCATTCTTAGGCTGACTCACCAGTGAGCAGAAAGCAGTGGTTTCTATATTAACAAATACAAAGAACCTTTCACAAACAGCTCTTTCATAACTGCTTACAGTAAGGAAGAAATGTAAACTGTTATTGGCAGTCACAGGCTGCTGTAAACTAAACACCACTCTCTCTGACAGAACACCTCACTGAGTGATTTAACGTCTAACTTTCAGCTTTCTCTTTTCAGCCGCAGACCCCATGTCGCCTCTTTATGTGCGTCGCTAAGTTCCTCGTACTACTTGTGTACTTTAAAGCGGCACGGCATCGTTTTTAATTTGCGAGCGATTTTTCAAGTTGACCGTCTTTCTTGAAAAATCCGAAGTGTTGCCAAACGTTTGATTTGTAGGTATTTTTCGGTGCGCTGTGTTTCTCTTCCTCCTCGACTTCCATGTGTGTTGAGACTCTCGGCCTCCGTAGTGCGAAGCAAAGATCAAAGATGGTCTCTGCTGAGTGCTGACAGGATGAGAGGATATTATATGAATGAATCGTTTTTTTACCGATGCAAAGACGCTACGCAACCGATGCATCGCGAGTTCAACCCAAACTGTAGCCGATGTGCACTCTTTCAACCGGTGCACTCGCATCTTGAACGTTTATGCCGGTGCACCGATGCGAATCGGTGAATCTTAACATCCCTAATCCATAGATCTCCTCATGTTGCTCTCAAAGTGCACCAGATTGATGCTTTTAACTCCCCTGGACCCCCCTAGAGGAGGTTAGGTCCCCCCCACTTAAATCATGTTCACATGGATAGGATACTAAATACATTTGCACACATCTTGTGTCCATATCTTTCTGTTTCGGTGGTCATGCCACACCGTGCACGTGCACGCATACGTGAGTCATGGTAAGATATCTGGATTAAGAGGTTGCTTTTTCTTTGCACAGCATGAAAGAAAGGCCAAATGAATGGGCTGTGATTTTAGTTTTTTTAAGCAGAGGTCAATAATTTGTACGGCCCTCGGAGGATGTTGTAAAAATTGAAAGTAAAAAGGTTCCCCACCCCTGCTGTAAATAATAATAAAAACCCTTGATTTCTAACTTAACATCTCTGTCTCCTATTGATCTGAGTATATTATTAAGAATAGCCGTTAATTGAAGCATTATAGCACAGGCCTTTGTCAGATGGTATATTACGCTGTTTTTTTTCTGCTTCGAATAGTTCTCTCTTTTTTCACCATACCTGTGTTTGCATCACTGACGTTAGGACTCTTACTTCTCTGATCTGAGACACAGATTGTCATTTGCTCTAGCTTTGGGGGTCAATTAGTGTCTAACAGGTCATGTCGAGTCCTTGGCCAAGATCCTAACCCTAGATTGTTCCTGGGTTTGGTGGCAGGTTAACGTGGGGCATGCATTTTTAGAAATGTTGCCAACCCCTTGTGGCATCCCCCATCACATTGCATACTGGGTGTATGAGCCAAAATGCTACGTTAGCCTGTGTTTATTGTGTTATTATTCACATTTTTCGTTTACACCACACACATTGGTAATTGATCGTTTCTGGTCATTTTCACCTGGGTGTGGTTAATAATAATAAATTGTATTTATATAGCACCTTTCAAAACATAGTTTACAACATTTAACATACAAATACACGGACAGCAAGTGCATTTAACAAAATAAACTCAACTTGAGAATACATAGTCAAATGCGTAGCAAATAATAAAACAGAAATACCGTACATAGAATGAGAATAAATGAAAAATAAAATAAGACTAAAAGTAGAATCACATAAAAGCAATTGTAAAAGTGAGTTTTTAAAGGTGACTTCAAAGAGCAGACAGATGTTGCAGTCCTGATCTCCTCAGAGAGGTTGTTCCAAAGTCAAGGGGCTCCTTTGTGTTTGGGCCTGGACCTTGGAACGACCTTAGGGCTTTAACGGTTTTTAACTTAACTTAACTGATATTTAGGCCACCTGGTGTATGTGCGGGTTTATCGTATGACAATGGGGATAAGCTTAGCTTTGAGATATTTTGTTGACCGCATGGTTCTGCTTGGTAATTGTTTGTTTATTTGCTTTATTAAATCTCCATAAACACTTGTTCCTGCTTCTAGTTCCTCGGTGCTGATGGTTGTAAAGGTTCATCACTTTTGTATGGTGATGCTAACCTTTACATGTGTGTCTGCAGTTCCCCCTGTGCCTGCTGCAGGACTGGGTGATGGGCTGGAGTCGGTGAGCCAGTTCTCTCAGCTGTGTGGCAACCTGAGTGCAGGCGGCTGGACCATCGGGTAAGGCTTGGGGAGTAACAGAATACATGCAACACCGCTACTGTTATCCGTTAGAGTTTCAGAAAAAAAAGACGTAATCACATTACAGTTACATTTTTTTAAACTGGGGATTACTACCAGGATTACAATGTTACAAAACATCAAACAATTCAAAACGCTTTCACCGGGGTAACATTTTCTAAACAAAAGCTCACATCACCATTAAGTGGAAGCTCTGCCTGCCAGCTGTTAATAAACTCTCTTTATCCGAGGGGCCTACGTCTCATTTGAAGAAGCTTTTAGGGGTAAGACCAACTGCTAACTGCTGATGTTTGCTAACTCACGTCAACTAACCTGTCTACTACGACTGATGTTACTTTGGGACTGTTTGAATAAAGTTTGAGTGTGAAGTGGTAATAGCATACTTAACAAAGTATATTTACGTGCATAATTACCTAATATATTGAAACATAATTTCAACAGCATGCAAGTTATTAAAGTAGTGGACGGAACATTGCTTGCTTTTTTACTTCATCATCATCAAATTCAGTATTGGACATTTTTTAAAACACTAAGAAGTAGTCACGTTGTTGTTGAATATCTTGGTTTCTTCTTTTCTAATGTTACATAAAAAAATGTGTTACACATTGATGTGTTGTCTACTCTTTTTTTGATCAGACTACAATAATTAAAAGCAGTTTTATTGATATTTATTTGATATTGTCTTTATTTGCACATTTTATATTGAGGTAATCCAAAAGTAACAGAAAGTAATCAGGATACATTACTTTAATATTGGGGAGGTTACATTACTAATTACTTTTCTAAGCAGGTAACTAGTAATTGTAACAGATTACATTTTTGAATGAACCTTCCCAACTTTGCGGGTAAGGTAACTCTAACTGAAAGGATGTCATGCTAAAGTCTTGGTTTCTCCCCCATGGGCAGATGTTCACAGCTGCAGCTCCGTGGCTGTGCTCTGCGAGAAGTCAGTGTGAGCATCCAGAGGGATAGAGAGGCGCAGGAAACGCCTATCAGCTGCAGAGTGGGAGAGATCCTGGTGAGAGAGAGGCCCACTGTCCCACAGAGCTTCCACTGACCTCCTCTTTACCCTTACATGAACACCTGAGCACTTCCATTTGAAATGTCTCAGCACCAGAGGCACTTCATGTTGT
Organism: Gobionotothen gibberifrons; assembly: GCA_943591055.1. Lineage (NCBI taxonomy): Eukaryota > Metazoa > Chordata > Actinopteri > Perciformes > Nototheniidae > Gobionotothen > Gobionotothen gibberifrons. The sequence goes on from CALSBZ010046706.1 coordinate 284,368, forward strand.
AGCCTTTCAGAATAACAATCAGAATTACAATACTTTATTTGAATGGCCTTACTTTTTAATATTTCTTGTAAACGCTTCTTTTCATTTATTTAAGTTTTTTTTAAATGCTTTTAAAATAGTTCCCTATTTGTAAGTTTTTTATAATAATGTTCATCTTGTGCTCACTTTATCCAATGGTCACAACACTACTCAAAGTAGTCAAATCAGTCCACGAGAGTATACATATGGCCACTTTCTGGTTACAATTGCAATGTTTGATCCTGAAATGTCAGAAATGGATTCAACATCCTCCATAACCCCTAAAACCACAACAAATTGTCCAAATCGGACATGCCATTGTTTAACTATTGTCTGCATAGGCTATAATGGTAATTCATGCTAATTAACGCAACTTATGCTAAATGTGCAAATTGCCCAACATATGCAAGTAAGAATCCGGAGGTTTCTATGTGCTGGGGACCCGTACTATACATTTCATATCATAAAACTTTGGGGTACTCAACATTTCCGAGATCACACTGCTGGCAACTAGACTATGATGTACTAATATATGCACCATTTTACACCGAAGCAAATTCCTTGTTTGTGTAAATCTACTAACTACTGTTTAGATAAATCTGACTTGGATCAGTTTTGTCTCCTCTTCTGTCTCTCAATAAGATGATGGATGGAGCCAGTCTGCAGATCCCCCCTCAGCTGGTCCAGGGCTTGTGTATTTATGACGTGGTGTGGCTGCGTGGTGCTGGAACCTCCACCTCTCCTTGCCTGCACCTAAACGCCACTATGCACTGGGACTACCCCCCGGAGCTTGTGCGCCACTTCAGGGTGTACTGGCGGCGGCTGAGAGGACCCGACCCCCGGATCCCCCCCGGACAGCTGGCTCTGATGGGCCGGGCGTACTCTAACCTCTATAGAGTGACAGAGCTGGAGGTCCCAGAAGCCCCCGGCCTGCTGGAGCTGGTGGTGGAGCCGGTGATCAGGAAGGGCTTCCCGTTGCCAGAGAGCCACTGGGGCAGAAGGAGCCTCAGCTACGCAGAGGCCAAAACAAAATGACTTTAAGATCTGAATGTCACTTCATTACAGAATGGGAAGGTTAACAACATGATGACAATTATTATTACTTTAAACTAGGGCCTGCAGAATAACTTATTGCAATTATTTTTGACTGATATTGCAATTGCAATTCACGATTTTAGAAGAATTGTGGGTTTCAGGCCAGGTAGAGAAAGTTTTGTAATCAGAATTCCCATTGTCATTTAAAACCATATTCCATTTTTGTTGTTGCAAGGATCCATAGAGAACAACGATGTTTTGTTAAGTGTGTAGAATACAATTTCTCGGCCGGGAAATCTGTATTTTAGCCTTTTACAAATATTGTGCCTTTTGCAATTTGAATAATCCATATCGGGATTTCGATATATTCTATACAACAATTTGATTAATTGTGCACTCCTTCTTGATAAGGTAACAACCAAATGATCATTATTCAATCATACCAAGCGGTTTTCTTCAGGGCTACACCTGAATTCATAAACAACTGACAACTGGGCAAAATCTGTCCAGAGCTAAATTGAATGTGATTAAAACGTGAGAACAATTAGCATCTTGATCTTAAAATGTAACTTAGCATTAAGATTGGAAACATGTGGAAACAGCTAGCCTGGCTCTGTCCACTTAAGCTAACTATCGCATCATATCTCATTTGTACAAAAACTGTGTTTGGTTTAAAGGGTTTGAGGTACGTGAAGGTTTTGAATTACTGATGGTTGGACTAATTAAAATATTCTGTTTTAATAAGTAGGCTAAGCTTAAAAGATGATGCTAGTCAGGTTAGCTGCTGCCACCTGTTGCCAGTATTTGTGCTAACTAGCTGTAGCTTTACATTTCGTGTTTAGACTTGAGTTTTATTTATGTCTTCATAAACAAGGATCATAGAAAAGCCCAAATCTGAATTATGCCAGATTTAGCTATGCTAATGTCCATCTGCAATCCCTGGGCAGGAACACGTATAACAATCAACAAGCACTCAAAACCTTACATAGTCTCTATCACACTAACCATTATAGGCCTACATGCAAATCAACATGTAAATACCATCACATTTATTTCTACAACTATATGAAATTAATATGAACCAAAATATCAAAACACGGTCATATAATGCTGATAAGACATCAATATCCATTCCTACTCATTGAAGTCTTATTGTATTCCCCTTATTGTTTAACCATTCCTTATGTTACTACATGTTACTTGTATGTGCTGCAGTACCTTCAGTCTCCTGTGTTGCCGAAGACGGCATTTGATAAAGGATAACTTACTGAATATGATATGAAGCATATAAAGGGCTAATATGCATGTTCTGTGCATGACGTTTGCACAATGGTCTTAATCATATTAACTCATATTACATCTCAGGTTTCTCAATGCAATGGTGTGTTTCAATCATAATATTTAACAAGTACCGGTTGGCTGTGGGGTCTCACTTCAGTATGGTGATGTATCGGGTTACAGACTTATCACTTGACAAGATTTACCTATCCAAATATACCACATATTTATATTTTCTTTCTTTCATTGGCATATGTGGATTCAGCACTTTTATACTTGGATCCACCAATGTGCTTTATATGATCAATCTATGTTAACTATAGGAGAACATTGTAAACTGAGGGAACTGAACTGAAGGATATTTTCAAAACGGTTTGTTAAATACTGTAATACAACAAGCTACATCATGTGATCACTTTCTCATACAGTATTCACAAGTCTTCTGTAGGGCCAGCTCTTATTGCTTTATCGTACTTCACTTAAATCAATGTCAACATCTTTTGAATTTGATAATAAAAATGATTTTGTTAATCAGTGTGAACATTTCATTTCATTGTGATTTTAAAAAGAATACAATACTTTGTAGAGACAAGTAAAGAAGTTCAACCTCATGATCTCAGCGCTTTGTGCGGAGCCAGAACAGCATGCGTTTGTGTAAATAAAATGTGTACAAACTTGGACTAAAGGAAACTAGCCCAACTATGTAATGAATGTAAGCAATCAAACATTCCAAACCTGGTATACCTGCTAAACATTAGCATGTTGGCATTAGGGCTAAACGATTAATCGATTTTAAATCGAAATCGCGATTTTAAATGATGCGATTATCAAATCGCAAAGCCTGCAATTTTTTTTTACTTATTTTTTGTTTTTTGTGTCAGTCATCCACCAATCAGAAGTGCTGTACTCCACATGTACCAGCCATTGTTAACCAATCAGAAGTGGCCCATGATAGGTGATAGACAGATTGATCCAATCACCTGCCAAGTATTTTTGAAAGTGCCTGCCCTTTCCAAATGGCTTCCAATGGAGCTTTCCTAGATGGTTAGTCAGGTTAGTAATGCTCCATCTCATGTTTTACATCTATTACAGGGTGAATCTTAAACTGAAGCTTGACTTTAAAGCAACCCAACGGAAGTTTCATGTAAGTTTAGTTCTTTCACTCGTAGCTCGGGCTGCGGGGGTGCTAGAGACGGGAGCACGTTGATACGACCCTCCTAGCCAGAGATATGGCCGCATTTTACAATAAACTTCCGTTGGGTCGCTTCAAAACAAATATTGCAAAATGCAATCGCAATATTTGTCAGAAAAATGGCAAAATATCCCAAAATCGTGCAGCCCTAGTTGGCATACTTAAAAAGTCTAGTGTGGCCGTGGGCTTTGTATTGATCCATTTATTTCCAAAAGCTATAAGTTAAAGGTCACCTATTATGCAAAATCCACTTTTTCCTGTCTTTTCTACATAAACATGTGTCCCCTCTGTGTAAAGAGATTTACATGAAAAAATACCCCCTCTCTTTTTGTCCTGATCCATTTATATAAAAACCTGTCTGAAAATGAGCTGATCAGATTTTGGCTTGTGTAACCATTAGCCAATAACCACTGCTCACTCCACCGCTCCCATGTTTCCTTTTGTGTTGCCATAAATTAGTCTCTCTGCGTTGGTGCGCTGGGCGAATGCTAATGCTAATAATGCTAATGCAAGGATAATAAAATGGCGAGACATGTTTTGTATATATCTGAGAACCAGGGGCGGCGGGTACTGTAGGCTAGGGAAGGCTAAGCCTTCCCAAATCTTTTTGTCACTGCATACTGGTAAAATAAAAATATAATGTTTGTGTCTTTTACATTAGCGCTTCTATGCAGCCACCTGTGGCTGGTTATCAACTCGGTAAATCAAGCCAGGGTTTCTCTCTCCAGCTGAGAGCGCATTCACGTGAAAGGGGCGGGGTTAGCTACATTTGACCAATCACAAACAGGGACAAGTGTACTGACAGCGCAGCGTCATACTTCATTAATGAAAAGTAAATTAATATTAGACAAATATGAACTTTAACCATCCATGACTTAAACATATAATCCAGGATTATATAGGTGCACCTGCAAGGAGAATACTATGGAAGCCCATTTCCGCCACTTGAAAAAAATAAAATCCCCATGAAAAGTCATAATTATGAGATAAGAAAGTCGAAATTATGAGATAAAAAGTCATGAGATAAAAAGTCATAATTATGAGATAAAAAGTCATGAGATAAGCAAGTCGAAATAATGAGATAAAAAGTCATGAGATAAAAAGTCATAATTATGAGATAAAAAAGTCGAAATGAGATAAAAAGTCATAATTATGAGATAAGAAAGTCGAAATAATGAGATAAAAAGTCATGAGATAAAAAGTCATAATTATGAGATACTTTGTCACAACAGACACACTAGCAGCTCTTTGGCTCGAGTTCTCCTATTTATCTTGACACGGAAATGGATTGTGAGTACATTGAGGACTACTTTAAACGTGGATTTACAACAGATGAAATACTTACTTGCTTGCTGATTCACATGGAGTTGTACTAAGCAAACGCACCCTTGAAAGGATTTTAAGCAAGAAGCAGCTCTGAATAAAATGGTGAAGGTATTGATCTGAGGTCAAGAAACAGACTGCGAAGGCGCATCTACCACAGCTGTGGTCCAAACTATGTATGGCACATTGATGGTTACGACAAGCTTAAGCCATTTGGAATTGCAATCAGTGGATGCATTGACGGGTTTTCCAGAAAGATGATATTGCTTGCAGCTTACAAAACAAACAAAGACCCGAAGATCATCGCTGGCTACTTTATTGGTGCCGTTATCAATGCTGGTGGGTGCCCTGCCAGACTCAGACTTGATTTAGGAACAGAAAATGGCCATATGGCTGAAATGCAGCAGTTTTTGCATTTTTCTGAGAACCAAGCTGAAACAGACAATGTAACCTTTGGTCCAAGCACTGGAAACCAGCGTATTGAACGATGGTGGCTGACCTTGCGAAGTGAGTGTGTCCAGTTTTGGATGGACCTTTATGACAAACTGAGTGTAGATGGCTACTTCTCAGACAACTGTTGTAAATCCACGTTTAAAGTAGTCCTCAATGTACTCACAATCCATTTCCGTGTCAAGATACATGTAAATAGGAGAACTCGAGCCAAAGAGCTGCTAGTTTGTCTGTTGTGACAAAGTATCTCGTAATTATGACTTTTTTATCTCATTATGACTTTTTCTCATTATTTCAACTTTCTTATCTCATTATGACTTTTTATCTCATAATTTCGACTTTCTTATCTCATGACTTTTCATGGGGATTTTATTTTTTTCAAGTGGCGGAAATGGGCTTCCATAGAATACAGAACTGGTTAAAAAATAAAGTGTTTGAAAGCGTACAACAGTTTTATGATACTGCCCCATCTAAGACACGAGTGGATCTGACTTTAATTACATTTGAGTTGAGTGTTTCGTCAACCTAATGTGTTGCTTAAAATAATAATACTTCTGCATACAGTATGTGACAATGTGAGTGTTGCACGGCCAGATACGGCTCAAGAAGCTGACTCAGATAAGGAGATATATGATAGGCTACATCTCACCAGAATGCGTACAAATGACACGGCTTTACACGTCGTGCAATAGATACGCAGAAGTCCGTTTTTGCGTGCATACGATACGCTGATATTGCACCTCAAACATTAAAACAAAGAGCTCTGTGGCTTCAGGCTTGATCGCCGTTCCAATGACAGTTTTAATGTTTGCGGTGCAATAAACGACACATCAGCTTATTGGGTTAGGGTTATGGTTAAATAAATGACAAAGATGTGTAGAAAATAAACGCATTTAAGATGCGTTCATAACAAACGTAACGTCGAAAGAAAATTGTAGAAAAAACATTTGACATAGCCTACGTTCATAACAAACGTAACGTGGGAGTATCATATGCACGCAAAAACGGACTTCTGCGTATCTATTGCACGACTTTGCAAAGTCGTGTCATTTGTACGCATTCTGGTGAGATCAGGCTGGATATATTATGATATTATATGATCGATGATCTGATTGATGAGAATGATAAGTGCGACACGTCGGCGTCTTCTCTGCATACGGCAGTTTAAACTGTATTTCCTTTATCCTGTAATATGACTTGATAGATTTAAACTCCGCACACTGAGCTCTGATTGGTCAGTACGCGGTGCTTTCACACCAGAGGCGGGCAGCGTCAGGTACAAAAAGTTATTTAGCCATCCCAAACCTGAGCCTCACGCGCCGCCTATGCTGAGACCTATAATATATTGATGAACAACAGTATAATAGGAGACCTTTAATATTATCTTTCTTCCATAAATGCAGCAAACCAAACATCCCTATGAGAATTATATTAAACATTTGTTTCATACAGCTTTCATTAAAGAATGACAAAACAAAAGTAGCACTCATTGCAGATGTGTAGTAAGAACAGTTGATGGTGTAGTAGACAAGGAACCACTCAGTGTTTACAAAAGAAAGTGCCTTCATTGTTTTTTGGCTGAAAGTTAAACAGGTCAGTGTTTTAATCACAGAGCTCAGAGTCTTGATTTGGTTTAGCAGGAAATATAAAAAAAGGTCATGTGACCATAGAGATTGTCAGAGCCATTCCAGCTGGCATCAGAGTTGGAGATTAAACCTGCCGAGTGATCATCTTCATCATCTGCAAGGCCATCGGGCCCTGGTCTGAGGGGATCTGGGACACAAAGACAAGTTTAACATCTGAAGTCAAAAGTCTCCATCATGAGAAGGTAACATGAGTTCTAAAATATCATTAATAAACTGAACTGGATTAGTCTCCAAGCAGTGTCAAACATATCAAATGAGCAATACGTAACAACAAATGCCAGTGTCTTACCATGTGGCCTGCTTTGAGGATCCAATAGAAGCCAAAGTTCTTATAGGTCTTGCAGAAAGCTCCAGTAACGCCTTGGGAGGTGGGATCGTCCAGGGGGGTCCACCTCATCTTGTTAAAGACAGGTATTCCCTCCCACTTCAGCCTCTTCACCCACAGCTCCTGACCTGTGACAGTAAAAACAGACCATGTGACAGGAAGTACAGACCAATGGCGCGCTTCAGTACCCATACTTTAGAGAGGCTCAGTGATTAGTTTTGTAGGCCGACACAGAAGTTGACAAAAAGCAATGGGATTTTTTCCATTGGATTTACAACTACAGTAGGTTGGCATGGTTACATGTCAACACCGCTAAACTAAGGGCAGATAATGTTTGGCAAGATGATTTTTAGTGGTCTCATATAGCCACTTGTTAGTAACCACTGATTTTAAGAAACAAAGATTTAGACTGTTGCCAGTGAAGTATTACTTTTTTTACTATATTTTAGTACAAAACATTAGATTTTGTAAGGTTTTATTAGCCAGACCTTTTTTCGGGAATCTAACCAAAAAATAAAATCATTTGAAAAACCAGAATTCAAGAAGAGGCAACCGGAAGTAATAAAATGCCAACTCATTTCCCGGTTTAGGAATCATTCCTGCACCACATTATACCCTTACTATAACTTGTACTCTTTATGTCAAATGCAGCATGCTTAAAATACCAGGATGCATCTTGTCCCATTTTACAGTGTGCAAGACATCAGTTTTTTTTTGGCTATTCTTACCCACAGTCCTTTGCGCAGGGAATACACCAGTAAGAAATAATTTGCCTAAAATGCAAACTTTGTGGGGGCAGCTGCAGTATATGGGAAAAGAAAGGCATGCAATATGGACCGCAGCCCATGTCCCAGAAGAATAGACCATGTGACAGGAAGTGCCTCACTGCACAGAGGTGGAAGAAGTACTCAGATATTTTACTTAAGTACTATACTGTAAAAATACTCTGTTACAAGTAATAGTTCTGCATTCAAAATTCTCCTCAAGTATAAGTACTGTCATCAAACTGTACTTCAAGTAAATACAAATGTTCCAGTATGACCCATATCAGATTTAAATATGACATGTTTGTATTATAATTATTAATGCATTGATTTCAATGTTCACTTGGTAAAGGTGGGGATTATTTAGATGACTTAGCTGCAAAGTAGCCAATAAGTACATTTGTTTAAAAAAAAAAAGTACAAAATTGTCTTAAAAATGTTGTTAAAGTATTAAATAGCAATACATAAAAATACACAGGTTGATCACAAGTACCTAAACAATGGTAACTAAGTACAGTACTTGAGTACATTTACACTGCTGCTGCACTTAAAGTAATATAGTGAGGGAGTTACCCATGGTGTCCACGATGAGGTCCAGCTGGCCGTTGTAGACGGTGACGTTGACTCTGGCGCTCAGCAGCTGGTCCACTACGTCCACCACAGGCCTCATGAAGTCTCCTGCCATGTAGCTGAACACCTCCTCTGCCTGGCCTGAAACACACACATAATACAAATAAACTCTGGAAAAGCATGCATGTTGAACTAAAGAATCGGTACAGTACCTCCCCAGGTGACGTTCTGGGGGATGATGCCCAGTTTTTTCTTGATTAGTCCATTCATCAGCTGGCTCAGTGATTGGCTGTGGAGGGGTCTGATATGGCGACGTACCTGCAGAGCTGTGGGGAACAGAATCTCTTAGTTTAATAATGAACGTCTCAGTTATCGGCAGTCAGTTCTCATCTGGCTGAGCTGTAGATTCTTACAGATATAGTCTTCTCCTGCTGCAGAGCTGCGGCTCTCATCCGGCTCCTGGGTCAGGATGTTGTAGAAGTTGACACCATTGGTGTTCTGACAACCAAAAGCAGACCAAATCAAACATGATCCACACACACACACTCAAGATTCAAGAGTTTTATTATATGCACAGTAGCTACAGTGTGCAATGAAAATCTTCAGCCCCGAGCTCCTCCAACAATGAAACATATTTTATATATATATATATATATATATATATATATATATAAACTGCGTGCGCTTATGTTTGGGGCGATGGGGGGGGGGCCCATTAAAGGTGAGGTGTCATGCTTTTCCGGTTATTACCCGTCCCCTTGTGTGTTATGAAGGTTTTTCTGCATGTAAACGGTGTGCAGAGTCAAAACCCTCAAAGTACACCCTGTAGTGAGTAAAACTCTAACACAGAGAAGACCTCCCCAAAACGCCTCGTTGGTGAAACGTCATCATCCATTTGATTCTTCCGGGTCGTGCTTACGAAAGCACGTACCCGGAACTAAATGGGCCAATCCGTGGAGCCGTTACGTTAAGCCCCCGCTGATTTGGACCAATCTACGGACTTCCTCACACTCAGTGCAGGCAGCTCAGCTGATTTCTCCTCCCTGCTGCAGGCTGATGACAGACAGTTGGGATCGCGGCGAAATTCTCTCTGCAGACCCATTCTCACAGCGTTTATCAACCTATAAACCTTTTTCTTACTCAATATCAAGCCACACTTATTGTTTTTACTTCGGCTGTGACTTTGTGTGCTCAGGATGAGTTTGGCTGTGTTTGGCGGGGGGGGGGGGGGGCTGCAGCGAGCCGTTTAGTGGAGAAAGTGAATACTGCTGAATACACATACTTTACAGAGATGCTGTATGCGAAACCAATGTGAGTTTGGAAAATTGCACAGTATTTTTCTATTTTAGTATACCTCAACAATGGAATTATGATCAGTGGAAATGGCCATGACATGGGACCTTTAACTGAGTTTTAAACATCAGCATATCCGGTCATAGTCTGGTAATTACCTGCCAATGGAAACTGCTACACAATTCTTATTGAAACATGAACGGTAAGTTTCAAATTTGTCCGGTAAAATAAATTATTTCCGGACATTTGACCGGCAAGAAAAAAATCCTAGCAGAAAACCTGCTATATACCTGTCAGAGAATAAATAAATACAATAAGCTAAATGATGCAGAGAAAGTGCTGCTGGTGGCAGCTCACCTCCTCCCGAGGATGGCGACTGCACCGAGCAGGAACCCCACGCTACCGGTGAAGGCAGACCGATTACAGTCCACGTTGGCTGATCGGGCCTACAAAGCCGCAGCGTTGTCCGCCAGAGCTCTCAACATTTCCTCGCTGCTAACTGCCTACCAGGCAGAGCTCTGCGGGGATCTGTCGAGCGGATCTGGGCCGGCCTTATGGGACGAGATCGCAGCGGTCACGGACATTTGCCTCCGGGTGCAGCAGAGCAAAACAATTACTCAGCAAATTAGAGGCGAGACAAAACGTAGCTTAACATTTGCGTTTTCAGGTTTTTGACACCGTACTAGTAATAGTTTCTTATTAAATTCGAGTTTTTCCACAACATTATTTCTTGCTTTTTCGTTTTGCTGTGATCACCGTTTTGCTCAAGCTTTTCCCTGTTCTCTGAACGTTTTCTGCTGAAAGTATCGGTTTTACTAGGCTACGGGCAAGATTATGGGCATAATGGTGGTGCAGGAGAGAGCCAGGTGGCTCGACCTGACCAACCTCCCAGACCGGGAAAAGGAGGATGTATTGGACATGCCTATCGTTCCCGAGGGCATTTTCGGCTCCGCTCTAGTCTCACTGCAGCGGAGACGTGAGTCGAAAAGGAGAGAAGACGAGGCCCTCCACCTCTGTCTCCCTCGAAGGGTCCAGCCGCTACCTGCAACGGTTTCACGGCAGCCCCCCGGCCGAAATGCCTCTCACCCTGCCCGGTTTGACATACCGAGGCAGCAGAGGCAACAGCCCGACCCGAGTCCCCAGCCCAGGCAGGAGACGAGGGCGAGCTGGCCGAGCAGATCTCCGGTTCTGGCAGCAACCGTGCAGGCGCAGCCGACCCAGATCCTCAGCCACCTGACGGGAAGGAAGAAGCGGGCAACCTGACAGCCCCCTCTTCTCCCCTCTGTGACAGAGCTGCGTTCCCCAGCTCCAGATGTGTTGCTGCTGCCTCGAGAGATGCCTCAACGCCATCCTCAAGTGCACAAAACACATGTCTGTCACATATTGTTGTGTTTCTTTTCTGCATAAAACATTTCCGCTGACGCATCCAGGCTCAGGCCGAGGGCGCAGCTCAAAAAATGAAAGCAAAAAACAATAAAACCAATAAACAGTCCTATTGTTCCCCTTTTGAGAGCAGCTACGGCCTCTCTCAAAGGGCGGCCATTGGACGGGTCTGTGAAGGCACCGCCACCACGCGCATGCGCAGTGGCGTCGGGGTTTTTGAAGCCGCCTCCGTCACGTGCAGACGCAGTGACCACTGGGGCTGTGGAGCCACCACCGTCACGTGCAGACGCAGCGACGACTGGTGCTGTGAAGCCTCCACCGTCACGTGCAGGCGCAGTGACGACTGAGGTTGTAAATACACCACCGTCACGCGCATGCGCAGTGTCGGTGGGGATTGTCAAATGAGGTACCACTGTGCTCAGACACTAGAGGACCCCAAAAACACGACAAACAGAGACTGAGTGCGGGAGACATGACATCTCCACTGACTGAGAAAACGGTGGAAGATGCTCACAATGTCTGCCGGGGGTTTTAAGACAGTGACACGGGGCTACGGTCTCCGACCCACTGTCACCCAAAACAGGGGGTTATTACACGGACAAATGTCCCCATAATACATCTGCTCGACCTGAGTTTCATCATAAACACAGAAGAGAGCATGTTGTCCCCAGCACAGACTGTACTTCCCCCGAGGGAGTTTCAGCACTTGATAGCTGCCCTCAGACTAAACCCAGCGCGTCATGGCGCGCAGAGAGTAGTGGTCACTATGAGATGCGTAAATGGCACTGCGCCACCGGCTGCACCCGACTTTAACTAGTACGGGGCGTGCCTATGGGTGCTGTCTTATCGCAAAGGGCGGTCACCACGGACGCTTGTCTGGCGGGCTGGAGAGGTATTTACGAAGGTCGACCTGTGAGGGGGTTTCTGGAAAAACAGGAACCTCCAACGGTCGCACGTAAATTACCTGAAGTTTTAGCGGTGTTCCCCATCCTAAAACACCTTATGCTTTCTCTCAGAGAACACCATGTCCTCGTGAGGATGGATAATACGACAGTATCGTATGTAAACCACCAAGGAGGTTTGCGTTTTCCCCAGTTACATGCTGGCACGCAAACTGATCTTGAGGTGCTGCGGTCGCCTCCTCTCCTCGAGAGCGAGGCACGCACCAGTTGTAACGAACCTCGGGACAGTCCTGCTGTGTATCACCATATGCAGACTGGACTTTACATCCAATGGTTGAGAGTCAGCTGTGGGTGTGTCGCGGCCGAGCCGCGGTAGATCTGTTCGCATCAAAAAGATTATGCTCATTGTCAGCTGTTCTTTCAATGCACGGTCTAAAAATGCACCGTTGGGGCGTGGGCGTGCTCGTGCACGTTTGACCTCCGGTCCCCCTGTGCGCGTTCCCACCCCTGGCTTTGATAACCCATCTCTGACCAGAGTGAGAGAACAGCACCACGCATTGATCCTGATAGTTCCGCACTGGCCTGTAATGTACTGGCCGGCGGAGATTTATCAGTGGCTGTGCGGTCAGCCGTGGCTCACACTCACATGCTCTGCGGATGAGGCGCATCCCATAGTGAGACATCTCACGTCATGTTACTCTGAGAACTGGGGTTACGTAAGTAACCTATAGTTTTTTCCAAGCTCTGTGCTAAGCCAACTGCTGTAAAGACACAAGTGTTTTGACCTGCTCATTCAATTTTTGGCAAGAAAGCAACACAATCCCAGAATGTCGTTTTATTGCCAAGTTACTGCCAGTGAAACGGACCACTTCCTGCTGAGGGAGTCTACTAGCGAAAATAAGAAACAGTGGAAATTAAAAAAGGTAAAAGCCAGTCTCTTAAATAAACCAATCCCAAAAACCTCTGCAGTGATGACGTTTTTGTAGGCAGACCCGGAATTTTAAAGGTCCAATGTCATGGCCATTTCTACTGATCATAATTCCATTGTTGAGGTATACTAAAATAGATTTATATTGTGCAATGTTCCAAACTCACATTGGTTTCTCATACAGCATCTCTGTATAGTATGTGTATTCACTCTGTCCTAAACGGCTTGTTGGAGCTCCTGCCCCTCCCTCCCTGTGAGCCACAGCGAAACCCAGCCCGAAACCAGCCCGAGCACACACACGCAGCCTGGCTTATGAGTTTGTGTGTGTGCTCACACACAGACTCACAGCGTCCCGCCTTCTCAGGCTGAGAAATCCACAGAGCTGCAGCTGAGAAAAGATTGAGTGTGTGTGTGTAACGTAACAATACCCAAATACGTCACTATACCCAAGAAGAAAACAAAGGAAAAAGAGAAATCTCCAACGAGGCGTTTTGGGGCAGCATAGACAGGTATTTTCTGTGTTCGCGTTTTACTCCCTACAGGGTGTACTTTGAGGGTTTGTGACTCTGCAGACCGTTTACATGCAGAAAAACCTTCATAACACAAGGGGACGGGTAATAACCGGAAAAGCATGACATGGGCCCTTTAAATCACAAGGCTCCATTCACTGAAGCCAATGTGATTTTAGAATATTGTTGAAATCAAGATCTGTGGAAAACACACGTTTATGATACTTACACGTTTAGTTTGGCAGGATAATCTCCAGATATTAAAACCACTTTTATTATGGATTAAGCGGAAATAAAATCGGCATAAGTATTAAGCTAACCTTATAATATAAAATCAGTCGCATGACTTCATCAAGTCACCAGCGCTAAGCTAAAGGCAGCTAATGTTTTGTTTGATGACGTTTAGTCTTCTTATTTAGCGACAAGAACTAGCTGGAAGTGCTAAAATGCGAAATAACTTCCGTGTTTAGGACTCCCTACGGCACAAGCCGACATGAATCATGGCCCCGGTCACTATACAACAGTCTATTTTAACATGTAGAATAACTTGCATGAGCACAGATTATGGCTCTGTGTGTGAGACCCTGACAGTACAGACCTGCTCCACCACCGTCTCCAGCACCGACCACAGCTCTGTGGCTTTCTCAAACTGCTTCTGCTCCACAGCGCGCTTCACCGCCTCCGCCGCACTGCTGACGTCCGCCAGGCCCGCATCGTCCAGCAGGGACTGCACATGGGAACAGATATTTAACGAGACAAATTATAATAAGAGGTTGAATGTAACTAAGAACATTTACTGGAGTACTGTACGCAATGAGAATGTTATGGCGAATAAACTTCTACTCCATCTAAGAGACAAATATTGTACTTTTTACAGCATTCCATTTATATACGATGCATATTCTTCATACAAAAATATAGTGTTTTGGCAAGTTGTATACAATTATTAATATGAGCTCTACCTTTCAAATCTGCTACATTGAGGTGTTAAATGATTGACATTCATACAATAATATGTGTTGTTTCGTAATAGTCCATTTTGCATAATAAGAATGTTTACTGTTGGTACTTTAATTGTATTTTGAAGCCCCCTACCCTTGTACTCAAGTGACATTTTGATACTGATAATATTTCTACACTGTTGTATCACTACTTTTAGTAAAGTAGAAGGTCTGTGTAATCCAGCTCTGAAGAAGAAGTGTGTCCAAGGTGTGTTACTTACAGTGGTGTAGAGATACGGCCCCCAGGTCATGACGGAGTCTGTGGGTGGAGGAAACCTTTTTTCAGAGCACACCTTTGATAAAGCTTTGATCACGGTCATGGATTTTACTGCCTGTGATTGGCTATTAAAAAGTAACTACATAATGCCGAGAAATTCATTAAACTGCCTTATAAATGATACTGACCCAGGGGGGAAATCCAAGAGTCCCCGAGAGCCACACCAGCAAAGTTACATTTCACCGTGCCCTGTGTTATAGCCTGGAAACAGAGGAGACACATTAGAGGAGACACGGTGATGAATCCTGAAGATTGACGGTTTGACCCCGAGGAAGATGGAAGAGAACAAACAAAGAAAATCAATAACACCAACATGTGTCAGTTGCTGTGAAGCCAAACATCTATAGTCACTGTCATATTGGAAACATTTACATTGAACAGTATCAAGTGTACCCAAAGAACAATGACACTTCTGAGAATCAGGTTTTTGACATGTAGGTTTCTATAAATAGAATTTGCTTTGGTGTATAATGGGGAAAACATAAACAGCCAAATTAAATAGGTTGTGAAAAAGGAGCAAATATAGAGCTAGTATAAAACTATTTGAAATAAAAAGAAATGTTAAGAGGTAGAAATATACAAAATGTACATACAAGTATGCGACACATTTTAAAAATAAAATATGTGCAGTATACTAGAATTTAAAGAGGATGAGCTGTGTACTTTAAACAAATGGTAGTATTGAACAGAAATGTGCAAAATGTACAGTATTGTTGTCATTAAATGCATAAAGCAGAACATTTAGGATGATTACGTGTACTTTACAGAAGAACTTGCTGACTTGCATGACTGCATCATCACATGGCAGCTGTTAAACACGGGAACTTCCATCGTCACTGAAGGACTCTGAACTCACCTTAGTGAGCTCCAAGGAGAGCACAGCGGCCATCTTCCCTCCATACGACTCAGAGAAGATGTAGAAGGGCACGCTCTGCAGACAATTAGGGAACACCATTTCTAAAAAGCCAAGGCTGTACCCATGAAACATGATACAGTACATCAAGTTGAATATAGATACTAGCAGTCTTTCCTCTTTCAGAAAACAAAGGCCTTACAGGAAACACTAGGCAGCTACTGTAGTATCATCATGTTCTGTGTAGACTGGAGTATTAGTCCTTCATATGTGCGAAAAATATAGTTTTCATATTCCGCTTAGTAGTTAGTGATGTAAGTTCAGGTTATTAAGATGTTGCATTAAAAAACAGTGGACTAACTGTTTAAGGTACAAAATCATATTAAATCACTTATAGATGCCTTTTTATACTTAAAGTACATTTTCTTTCGACACAACTTCTGTACTTTTACTTGTAATGGAGTATTTTGACAATAATGTATTGTTACTTCTAGATAGATACTTTATTGATCCCAAATTGAGAAATGATCCGTTAAGGATCCCAGTAATTCTTCCACCACTGATCATAATCCAATCATTTCATCTACACGGTTCTGAAAGGGGCCTTTAGTCATGATGAGTACTTTGACTTTTAATACTTAAAGTATCAATTGAAGCCGATACTTTTGTACTTTTAGTTAATAAATGTTTGAATGCAGGACTTTTACTTCCAACTAATAATATATTACAGTTTAGTATAAGTACTTCTTCCAACATTGCCCGTAGGTAGATTTGGTTTGAAGTTTAAGGACAAGGTGACACACGTTGAACACAACACAGAAAACAGACAAATCTATTCAATTCAAATAAAAGAGTATCCTAGGCTGCTACAATTTGTTCATTTAAGCGATGGCTGCTGGAAACTGCTCTGTTCTACACATCGGGACCAGAGCTTCCAGCCTCAGTGTGATGAAAAGTGAGTTATACTCAATCAGCATGTCTGGAGTGTTAACAGTTTTAGAACCTTCAGTATTACAAAATGAAGAAGGGTCAACATGTGTCACTGTTCAGTACTGGTGACAGACCTGGAGGTCACCTCTCCGGGTGAAGAAGTGCTGCAGCAGCACCAGCATGTCCGAGGTCACCGTGGCTATGTTGGTGGCGAAGGCGTCGGGCCGGTCTGTGTAGCTGAAGCCCGTCCCCACAGGGTTATCCACAAACAGCACGCTGGCTGCCTGCACCTGAAACAGCAGGTCAACCAGACGACAACAACGTGACCATCATCAGAGACGGAAAAGGAACAAGTTGTTGAAAGATACAATATTATATTGTCAGATCAAGTCTGACATTTGTCTTGCATCAAAGCAGCTCCATTTGCAACATCAAACAAGGAAAATAAGTATTTAACATAACAATCACTGAAGAGAATACATGCTGAAGACCCTCTAAACTGAGTTGAAATTCTGCTCAAAGATGTGCATGACTTTTACAGCGCTCCAACAAACTCTTACCCAGCTGCTCTTTCTGGGCTCTAGGTCCCTGTCCAAAGGTCCGATCTCTTCGAAGTTCCCAAAGCCACTTCCTGATCCTCCTGGCCCCCCCTGAAGACACAAGGGGCAAACATCCTCATCATGCTCGGGAGAGGCAAGGCACCTTTCAACACAAGGCTATTCAAGTGCTTTACACAAATGTAAAACATTAAGAAATAGTGCAGAATGGAATTAAAAAAACAGTCATAAAAAAGCAAGGAGAATACAATTAATATTAAAAAAACAAGCTAATATAAGAAAAACATTAGGAAATCATTTACTCTCACACATTCTTGCGGCTTGCTATTCTTGGACCCCATCTGTAGTCACTTAAGTACCAAAGGTCTTGTAGTATTTGTACCATCACTTGAGCAATAGTGACGTATGAGCAGAGGGGCTACTTCCTATAGCAGCAGTCATATATACATTTAAATAGCTGTATTACATAAGGGTATCTTTAAGCTTGTTTATTTTTACTTCATGAGTCAGTTTCTGCTTTGCAGCGACACTGCCGTTAGTCACTCAGTCACACTACAGAAGGTTTTTATAGCCGATGCCCATTACAACCAGCTACCTTTCAACTGCTTTAAACACACCACAGCAATGTTCAATGTTAAGCTAGCCCTAATCCGAAACCAGAGACATTCATTTCCATATTCCATGATGTGAATATCAACTTGCAGAGTCTTGAAATCTGCATTGTTGATCACACAATGTTGTTTCTTTGATCCAAAGTGACTTCCAAACCTTTCAATACCACATCTTGCCTAAGGACACTTCGACATGTTGAGCAACATTCACCAACCAGCGGTTTTCTTGGTAAATTGATATTACTTTGTTGAGACCAACAAAATATAAAACCCTCTAAATGTGAGAAGACATAGCCAAATGTTTGTGTTTACTGGATGTGTCTACCCAAACAAAGAAGAGTTCTAAAATTGGAAACTTCCTCTTATAAAAAACAACTTGCATAGACTTCAATAGAGTAGACATGCCTACAGATGGGAGCACTATGGGGCCAAGTATCTTGCCCATGGACACTTCAACAGGTTGACCCCCTGAGCCACCATATAATTTAGGGATTTGTAACAAACCAAACAATACATTTTCTAACTCAATACAAAGTATGAGAGACCCTGTGATACTATGATACTATGATAGGCACCAACAAAATACATGTTCTCCATAGCCCAGCTTGTCACTCACTAGTTTGGTGCACTCTTCACAGCCACAAAACACATTAAGCTGACACTAGTATCCAAAACGACTTACAAAATCACTTCCATATTAACAGCCATACCTACTGGAGCAATCTGGGGTTCAGTATTTTGCCTAAGGACTTTTGCCTTTGACTGAAGAGACTGAGGGTCCAACCACTGATCTTCTAATTGGTAGGACCATTTTATCCCCTGAGCAGAGTTGTAAAGTAACTTACTACATGTACTCAAGTACTGTACAATTTTGAGTTACTTGTACCTTAATTGAGTATTTCCATTTTTTGCTACTTTGTACTTTTACTCCACTATATTTATTGAATACCTTCAGTTACCTTACAGATTTGGATTAATGATGTGAAATATAATCAACACTTAAATCAGACTTTAGTTGCACCTGGAGTAAATTCACAAGCCTTTTGAATTATAATCAAAACATATCTATATTCTGACATGAGCCAATCTGCCGAATGAGTACTTTTGGTAGGCTACTTATAGTATATTTTGATGCCAAAACTATTGATTTCAGGACTTTTACTTGTAAATTAGTATTCCTACACTCTTGTACTTCTACTTTTACTCAAGTACAAGATCGAGTACTTCTTCCTCTCCTGCCCTGAGCCACAGCTGAACTTCCCATCCACTAAGTCTAACCAAAACACTGTGGATAGCCCTCTCTGGAATGCCGTTCAACACAACAACAATATCAATTTCGACAAAGATTCAGGCAGAACAGTTTCCTGGCAGTCAGGTGAAACAGAAAGCATGACCGTGATGAGGAACAGGAAGCAGCAGTCCTACCTGCAACCACAGGATGAGAGGCAGCCCGCTGGGCCCCGCAGACTGGCCCTCAGAGGGGCCGTACAGCCACCAGAACATGTGGGCCCCGTCCCTCACCGTCACATAGCCCCAGTCCTCCTTAGCCGCCAGGGGGCTGCAGAGCCCTACACACAGACACACATACATACATTACACACTTCACTGGGTGTTCACTTACCGTATAACTTACATGCGCAAGAAAACATGAATGTTAACTACGTTAGATTGGTTTAGCAGCAGAATGTAGTCATGAAAACAATAAGGACTTACCCGTGTTGAGGACAAGAGCCAGTACAACCAGAGTCCAGACTGCTGCCATTGTTAGACTGACTCCGCTGGAACTGTGCGGCTTTATTGCTAAAAAATCACATGACCACTGGCGAAATCAGCTGACTCTTCTTCTTCTTTAATGTTTATGGGCGGTTGGCAAACCAACTTGTAGGTGCATTACCGCCACCAACTGGACTGGAGTGTGGACAAGAGACTATGCAGAAAACAATAAACAAAAGAAATACAAATAAAACAAAGAACCAAAACTCTAGATTATTTTAAATGTATCAATTTCTCTCAGAAACGTAATAATCTCCCAATAGGCTACATATTGCCTGAAGTTTTCCCTAACAGCCCTGATAGCGACAAGTCATGGAATTTTGCTTTCTTCAGTGTGTGGAAAAGCACCTTTCTCTGAGTACTATATTTCCTGCAAAGCAGTAAAACATGCTCCACAGTTTCTGGCTGGCTACAGTGTATACACTTTCCGGTTGGATGCTTTCCTATTATCCTTAAAGTATGATTGAGACCTGTATGACCTATTCTCATCCTAGAAATGACATTTTCCTCCCTTCTTTTAAACCCCACCTTCCTGCCATCCCCCACATACCATTTTATAAAGATGTCTTCCTGTATCACTGAGGTCCCAATGTTCTTGCCATGTTGTTTGTGCATATTTCTGTATGAATGTTTTAGCCTCTGCTTTGCTAAGTGGAACTTCTATGTCTATCTTCATAATTCTGAGTGTTTGTTTGGCCAGAATATCCACCTGTTCATTACCCTCCACACCAACATGAGCAGGAACCCAGATGAAACTAGTTGCTATGCCTTTGATTTGCATTTGATATAAACTCAGAAATATTTCATTTATTATGTCCATTCTAAATGAAGATCTACCTGATCGTATACTTGATAATGCTGAAAAGCTGTCAGATGCAATTACACTATTATGTATTTCTTTCTCCTCAATCCATTTCAATGCCAACACCAATGCCAACAACTCTGTGGTGTATACTGACACATGGTCTGTTACCCTTTTCTTTATATGTGTATTACTCACTGGGATATAAACTGCTGCCCCTGCACGCCCTGTCTCTGGATCTTTGGAGCCATCTGTAAATATGATTGTTGAGTCTGAGTGATATCTTGCAAAATAATTCTGGACTATGCGCCATACTGGTAGTAGTTCTTTCTTTTCCTTCAACTCCCCTTGTACATTGAGGTCTACCCTTGGCAATGGGAACAACCATGGGTGGAATGGACGAGATTGGAACTGTGGGGCAATACTGTATTTTATTCAAACCTATTATTATGCTTTAACATCGCCAATCCATCCAAAACTTGTTAAATTTGACTCATTGTGCTCCCAGCTGTCTTTCAAAAATACATTTCGCAGGATGACTATCACAATGCCCCTGAAGGTTCACCCAGTATGCCAACATCAGCTTCACTCTTCTTATCCTTAAAGGCATTTCACCCATTTCCACCGTCAGCTGACTCATGTCATTGGGCCCAGAAAGACTTTTCCCCATTGACTAACATTGGGAAAGAAACGTCTGTAAATCAGCCGATAACTTTTTTTTAACTAAATAAACTACCCAGTATGAACTATTTTATAGCCCTTATTGTAACCCAACATGTTAAACAGTAAGAGTAGTAGGCTAGTCATATTTCGTGAA
>CALSBZ010046706.1:312678-335679 GCA_943591055.1 Gobionotothen gibberifrons
GGCAGGGGACACATCGGGCGGGGGAGTCCTGTAGAGCAGGGCAGGGGACACATCGGGCGGGGGAGTCCTGTAGAGCAGGGCAGGGGATACATCGGGCGGGGGAGTCCTGTAGAGCAGGGCAGGGGTGGAGGACCAGGGGGCTTCAGAGGGTCCAGTTACAACGGAGCCAGAGAGCCGTCCTGCCACACTGACACACTGACCAACCTGTCAGTGGTCCTCCAGGTGTGTCTCTCATTAATGTCTGTGATTCAGTAGGATTTCAGTTCCTGCTTAGGTCATCTTTAAATAGGACAGTGATGGAAGAAGTACTTAGATTACTTACTTAGGTAAAAGTAACAATACTACAGTGTAAAAATACTCAGCTATAAGTAAGAGTCCTATAGTCAAAATTGTACATAAGTAGAAGTATTAGCATACAAATATACTTTAAGTACCAAAAGTAAAAGTACTCTTCATGAAGATGCACAAATAAGCATATATAATATATTTTAAATGATTGTGTTATAACTGTTAATGTATTAATGTGTTCATAACTTCAATGTTGCACTTGGGAAAAGTGTGGTTCATTTGAATGATGTGATGCACTCCTGGCTAGCTTAACCTATAATAAAATATAATAATGTGTTAGTTGATTTATATTTTGTATTCATAATCTAAATCGGAAAAGTAACTAAATCTGTTAAATAAAAGTAGTTGAGGAAAAAGTACAACATTTGTCTACAGTAAAGTACAAGTACCTCCATTTCTTTTACTTAAAGTACAGAACTTGAAAACATTTACTTAAAAGAAAGTAACAACAAATAAAGAAACTGACACTAGTCTGAGAGATGACCTAATTGTTTACATCTAACGAGAAACACCATTCAACAATACTTTGTTCATCCCTTGTTGTAGAACGGAGCAAACGGAGCACAAGCTGCCCCCAAACGGGACTACAGCACCTTGCCTCTGCTGGCCGCCCCCCCCCAGCCAGGGCAGAAGATCGCCTTCAAGGTAATGCCCTAGCCACACGGAGACGAAACGGGTCGTATCCGCTACGGTTCTCTATCATATAGACGGTTCGTCCACACGAGGCCGACAGGGAAATGCAGAAACGATAACGATAAGGGGTCCCAACCATGGATGTATAATAAGA
The DNA here is from genome assembly GCA_943591055.1 of Gobionotothen gibberifrons. NCBI lineage: Eukaryota > Metazoa > Chordata > Actinopteri > Perciformes > Nototheniidae > Gobionotothen > Gobionotothen gibberifrons. Next base: position 313,814 of record CALSBZ010046706.1, read on the forward strand.
ACTGGATACAGCGTGGGAGGCGGGGCCTCATTCATTCCGATGAGAGTTGCTCATTAGCGCATGATGATAAAATGGGGCAACTTTTGAGAGAGTGAAACGTCACAGATTACCCGGCATGCCTGAGAAGTACCCGTATGTGCGCTCATAGAGCATGCGCAACTTTAAACAAAATGCTCGTTCACATCAAACACGTCAATTCGCGTACACGTAACAGCACCACGCGTTCATGACAGCATGGTGGGTTGTTATTATGATGGCTTTGATATTAATGAGACGGCAGTTAGCAGCTAACGGCTAGCTAGTAATTATGCTAATGTGCACATCAATCGTTATGTACTTATATTACGCTGTAACAGGATCTAGTGATATCCAAGCAACAAAGCTTCATTTAGCATGAAAGAATTATTGCACTTATATACATATATATATACATACAGTGCAATAAGCTTCTTAGTGCAATAAGAAGCTACAGGGACGTTAATCTAACGTCGGTAATATTAACTTTATTTAATACAACATTTACGGTACAAGATGTAATCATACAGCCCATGTAGTATAATATTTTACAAGTGATGAGTTACAGCAAACATGTGCAATATATCCATTATTACAGCTCCGTGGGGTTAGACGATGTGGGTCCGTTGTTATTGTGCATCCATGGGTAAAGGCTGAACACGTAACATAAACGAGCCTGGGGGCGCGGTCCCGTGGGTCAGATGCGCGTTCATAATGAAGAGGGAAATAACTCTCAGAATAACGTTATTAGCACATTTTTACAACTTGAGGAACGAATGTTTTTAATAAGGGCTATACAAGTGTTCATACTGGGCGGTTTATTTAGTTTCAAAAAAAGTATCCAACGATTTACAGACCATTCTTTCCCCATGTAAGTCAATGGGAAAAAGTGCTTCCGGGCCTGGCAACCTAAAGGAAGTGTAGTACCGCCGTTTGGCCAGCACGAATATTTCCATCTGAGTCCGGCGCACTTCCTGGGGGCTTGGTCCCAAGGTGGGTAGATCTGCGGACGCACCGCTCTGGGGGGGCAAACGGCTCTGTGTCTACGTCCTATACGATCATTTCCTGATAACGAAAATACTGATGGGCTGTCAGGAGAGGGGGAGGAAAAGAGAGACTCCGTATATTATTATTATATAGAGTCGTTATTCATTTGTTTTAAAGCTCAATAAATAACAAAGAAGACCTTTGACCGGCACTTTTCTAATTTTGTCCGGAATATTTAAACTTTAACGGACATGTTGACCGGCGAAAACAAATCTAACTGAAACTCTGCTGCACGGTCCCCTCGTTCCTTGGAAGAGGCGGAGAGGTGGGTGTTTGTCATCTGCTGGTGGACTAACCGGGGAGATTTACAGCAGGAGCACACGCTTGCCTCGGGGAGGGAGAAAAAGAGCCAGAGCCCTGGCCCCTGCCTCTCCCCACCTTTGCCGCTAAATCCACCACGGAGAATAAACAGAAGGGCAACCATGGCAACCATGCATGCTCGTGAAGTCTTCTTCGCTGCTTTTGGTGTATTTTGTGGCAGAAGTACAGCGCCACTTACAGGCCCGGCATATGTACTACAGCGTCTCCAGCGGGTCGAGCGGTCTCGTGTGGACGGACACATTTCTGGTGCCGATTACGTGTGGACGGAAGACTTTTTTGATATCGAATTCGGTTCGTTTTCGTTACCGTCTCCGTGTTAAAGTTAAAGTTTTTTAACTAGTTCTTCGAGTTCGGGGCCGGCAAATGCTCCCGCCATCTTGCTCAGCTCAGCTCTGTGGGAAAGACGGACTGCCCTCCCTGCCCTCTGCTGGCGCGTGCTGTGCATTACAACCAATGTCGTCCCTGTCAAAACTCCGTGTCAGTGTAATAGAATGAAACGCATCTGTGATTTGGCGCACAGTCTGTGACGTCACGGTATTGAAAATCATACCGACGGGATTTCGAAATACCCTGGTATACCGTAATACCGTCATACCGCCCATGCCTATGGTGGATAGCTAAGCAGAGCAGAATGTCACTGTGTCTGGTAATCCATGTTGAAAATAATAGTTACTTGCAGCCCTAATTACCAGTAGGTGTAATGCTGTTTATTGCTCACCACTATTTTTCCTTTTTAATGTATTTACAATAAACATTTGTGTGTGTTCACAGTTACTAGAGCTAACGGAGAACTACACACCGGAGGTATCAGAGTATAAGGTAGGTGTGATTGTCTCTGACTTCATCATACTGGAATCCCCACACTACTGACCCACATGTTGCTTCTCATTTTAGGAAGGAAAGCTTGTGAGCTTTGACCCAACCACCAAACAAATCGAGCTGGAACTTCTTTATACCTATCAAGGTAAGGACCCTTGCACCACTTGCATCATTGATCTTATTCTAAAATGGCTAATTTAAAGTGTCAACATTCAAAAAGGTTTGTCTTCCAAAACACTGGGGGCAAAGAAAATATGGCATTGCAGTACTCGCACAAGTTTGACCGCGATATGATTTGTATTCCTCTTGTCACTCAAACTAAATGCTCCGGATAGAAGGCGGGGCTTATCTTTATGTAAACAGAATCAGAATCAGGTTTATTACCAGGTAGGTTCACACGCACGAGGAATTTGACAAGGTGTCGTGGTGCATACATAAAAAGTAAATAAAAGAACACGCATAGTGAACTATATTAAGAACACTGTTATACAAATATAGTTAGATAGCAATAAAATAAAGCAGTAATTTACATTGAAATAGAATGCAATAAATTATAGAATATATAAATGCAAAGGCCAACAACGTCTTATCAACCATGGCTGAAATGACTACTCTTGCTGCTTTGTGCATGTTGTGCATGTCCCAGATATTTGTTGTTAGCTACAGTGGACTGAACCCAAAATGACCATATTTGATATGATTTAATAGCAAGAGTATGTCAAAATGACTACATGTTTATGATTAAAAATGAGTTAATTCTTCCTCAGCTCCTGTAGAGCCGGGCAAGTTTGACCTTGTGTATCAGAACGCAGACGGCTCTGAGAGCGTGGAGTACGCCGTGTCCAGAGGCTCTCAGGTAACATATTCAACTACTGTTCTATTGTTAAAGGAATACTTTAACCTTAAGGGAAAGAAAGGTGAAGGAGGGAAATCAATCTCATGTCTGTTTGTCAATTATATTTACTTCAATTGTGTTTTTATTTGTCAGACAGTTTATAGATTTGATATCTTAACGGTCATCTGTATATTTTTCTTACTCTCTAATGCTGGTTTATTCTATTTTGTGATGTTTATATTTTAGAATTGTTTTATTTCTACTCTTATAATTTATTATTATATGCAATGCCTTGTTTTGTTGTATGCTCCTGCAAAAACAACAAATCCCAAATGGGGATTAATAAAGTACATCTTATCTTATATATACATATATAATAAGGGACCTTTTTAACAAGCAAACAAAATGTCAAAAATGTTCTATAAGAATTCAAACAAATATTTATGCAAACATAAAATTGTGCACATTGTACTACTACAATATACAACTATAACTGTAATACATATATTAAACTCAGAGCAGATAAGGGTTTTGTGTGTGATGAAGAGTATAAAGTTGTGAGCAGTAGTGCTGAGATCCAAAGCGGCTGGACTGGATCACATCATATGATAAACCTCACAGAACATTAACCAGGCCTATTCATTTCTACCCAAATGCTGGTCGAAAGCAGCTAATGCCACATTGATGGCAACAAGTACCTACTCATTCAAAGTGGTGAATAATTCATATGCGTATAAGCATATATCTAAGCATGTTGGTCTTCATCTCCTCCCACAGGTGACAGAGCGCTGGGACTCCCTGCTGGAACCAAGGCTGATCATCTAAAAATGGATCAAGCTGTTTCTCTACTTATTTTTTATTTCAGGATCCTTCAGCTTGACTTAAACTGGGGAGTCACTTCTGTGCATTGTACATGACGGCTAAGGAATGTGATGAAGGTTGATTATATTCTCTTAGATGTACTCCTCAATAACTCATTATTTTCACCGAAAAGCTAGTGTAGGTGTAAGTATTGAAAAGTGGAATATGTTTTGCATTCAAGATATGAAGTATTGTGTTTTAATATGTTGGTGGAACGAGTGACTTCCAGGACAGAGACATAATGATTTTATGTTTTGTACAGTATTGTGTTGATATCAGTCTTGTATAAACCGTTTTTCTAATAAAATCCTTGGTCTAGACTCCATAGTATTATTCCAATGTAGTAATGCTTCCTTTCATGAAAAGCCATTTCTTCCAGGAGAAGAAAAGAATGACAGGAATGCTATATGAAACATTGATTCCCTATGTCATTTAAAATGTAGACTTACTACATCAAATATATGAAACAAAGGCACATGCTGAATCCCAACTCTCCCATTGTATTAACAGGAAAGGATAAGGTGCCTGCATTCAATCCAACTTTAGGTCAAGCGAACTAAACACCATAGCTCAATGTTTTTTTTGGTTAATTTTTATAAGGATCTATCTGGAGCTGTGTCTTAGCTGCTTTTACTAACTCCATTTCTTTTTTGCATTGTGGGATACACATTTACATAGTGATTAGGTTCAAAAATTAAAGATGTGTTTGCTGTCTGCAACTGACTAAGTAATGTTGGTTACAGACACATATATTTCAACTTTGCTCATGTATTAGCTGCTAATATATGAGCGTTGCGCTTCATGCTGTGCTTTATTGCATCTGAATGCAACCAAGAAGAATGTATTTTCAGAAATGATATGCATTACTTTAAATCATAATCTTGAATTCTTCCAGTTCCAACCATTATTGTTTTTGATGTCATTCCTTGCATTGTATGTACTATATTCTCTTTTTTTGTTGAACTTTGCTCCACTGCATCTTTGAAAACAGCTGAAAGAAAGGGCATATTGTTTATTTCGGAGAGTGGTAACACACCTGGATTATTCATGAGCTGCCGGTTTGTGACGCAATGCCTCGTGCCTCAATCGTTTATCATCGGCCTTCTCGTCACTTCTCGCGCTTCTTGAGCACGCGCCGCTGCTTATGTCACGGCAGCAGCATCAGCAGCAGTCGGTTCGGCGGAGGAGAGCGGAGGACGGGATGAAGGAGAAGACGACGGTGATGATGGCGACCGTCACAGACATTCTTTAACAGGAAAACAAAAAATACCAAGCAGCTCTGCGATGGAAGGAGATGTTCCTGACCAGGAGCAGCTCCTGCAGTTTCTCCGGAGGCTCAAGGAGGTTTTCGACGTCTGTGACGAAGATGCGGACGGATTCATCCGCGTTGAGCACCTGGTGGACCTCGGGCTGCAGTTCGGCCAAGGAGACGAGGTGAGAGGCTGGAGGACAGGACGTTTCCGCTAAATATAGACCATTTGTGCTTTATATTTATATCAGTATTCAGCTAATCGTAGACTATAGGTGCTTTGTGTTTTTTTTAGCTAATTATAATCTCCAGACCTGTGCTTCACCAACATGAGTGTTTTGAAGGCTATTCGGCTATGTATTCAGTAGCTAACTGACTATATGTTCCTTGCATGCTCAGTGTTTAGCTATAGCCTATACTGCATGCTTTACATGTTCATTATTTAGCTAAATATAGTCTGTGTGCTTTTCACGGGTGTTCAGTTGCTAACTATTGACTATATGTTATTTACATGTTCAGTGTTAAACTAACTATAGACTGTAGTTGCCTAACATGTCTTTTCAATATTTAGCTGGATATATAGGCCTAATATAGGTATTTTACATTTCTCTTCAGTAACTATAGGTGTTTACCTATCTATAGTTAGCTGAATAATAACGTGTAAATGTAGATTATAGGTGCTTTTTACGTGTGTTCAGTTGCTAACTATTGACTGTATGTTCTTTACATGTTCAGTGTTAAGCTAACTATAGACTATGTCGTTTTAATATTAAACTGGACATCAAATAACTTTATATTATTGCTTTTAACTAACCTAATACAGTTGACATTTGTTGACATAATACATTTAATGAAATAGTTTTTTCAGTGTATAGGCAGAGCTGGAAGAAGTACAAGTAGAAGTACCAGAGTGTTGGAATACTCTGTTACAAGTCATGTACAAAAGTATTAGCATCAAAAGTACCAAAAGTAAAAGTAGTCATTGTACAGATTGGCCCATTTCAGAATAATATATATGATATGTTTTATAATGATTGATCATGAAAGTGTTCTCAAAGCTGGTAAAGGTGCAGCTAGTTTGAATGACTTTGTATACTGCAGGGTAGCTTGTGAATTTACTCCAGGTGGAACTAAAGTCTGATTTAACACTTGATTATATTTCACATCATTCATCCACATCTGTAAAGTAACTAAAGGGATTAAATACATGTAGTGGAGGAAAAGTACACCATTCACCTCTGAATTGTAGTGGAGTAGAAGTACACAGTAGAATCAAATGGAAATACTCAAGTAAAGTACAAGTGTCTCAAAATTGTACTTAATAGCAGTACTTGAGTAAATGTACTTAGTTACTTAACACAAGTCACTATAGGTGCTATACTCAATTTCCATTAGCGAAGTAATAGTTATCCGATTGCTGAAAAATTTCTCCAAATGTGAAAGCTTTTTGACCATTTGATATCAATCCTTAAAGGTGGGGTATGTAATTCACTTCAGAAACACTTTTTGTTATATTCCATGGAATGCTCTTAACATCCCGATGGCAATGAATATCTTAAGTGCTTTGACAAAAAAATCCATAAAAAATGTCATCTGTGGAAGCCGTAGTACTGTAAAAAGCACGACCAATCATCTGAGCCGGCCCGGCTAAAATAACTGGATGGCCTACCTGCCTGTCAGCCTTCCATCTGTTCACAAACTTATCTCGTGCTCTCATTGGTCATGTGCACGTTCGGAAGTGGCAGATTTTTTCCGGTTGTGTATTTTCTAATTCTAGCGCACTCGAGCTGGTTTGTCCAAAATTACCTACCCCACCTTTAAGATAGGACCCCATTCAAAGGAAAGTTTATTCAATATCTTACACAGTGCTGAGTGCATCTCTAATCTTCAGGTTGCCAGCGTTCAGATGATGTAAACCACTTTGGTGGTATTTATTGTTACCTGCTATCTCCCCCTAAATATCCCCCCCCCCTTCTACAAAATACAAAAGTTGGTCTATGGTTAAGAGGGGTTAAGAGGAGTTTAAAAGTATAATGCAAAGTTTTAGATACCTTTTTGTCATATTTCAAAAGCCTGTTGTTTACATGAGCTCTGGCAGTTTGATGTTTCTGCCAACATTGAAATGTTTTAGCCACATATTAAACATTGGGCATTGAATCCTCAACGGCTTTCAATACGCTCCAAGTGTGCAACTGCATTTACACATAAACGCTTAATAAAGCTTTCCCAATGTACACTTATTCATAGCAGTTTTTTTCATACCCTGCTGAAAAATTGAAACCGGTGGCTGCCCAGAAGAATTTGAATTAAATCTTAAAAATATGTGAAGTGGCAAATCCTAGACTTTGACTCTTCCTAAGCCACCTGAGGTAAGAGGATGGATGTCCAATAACGTTTCCTACAAAAATGCACGCACTGAGATGCTGTTTCGTTTCACTGAAAAAAAAGGTTTAATAAACAATTAAGTCCAGTTAACTTTCTAGAATCAAATCGAAACAAAACTCAAACCTTATCCAAATCTACTGTGATAAATACTGAGGCAAATAATGTGGCCTTCTTAACTGCAATCAAAGATGTCTTTAGTCTATTAAAAGTATATAGTTCTAAATTATATATTTCATAAATCATACTTTTAAAAGCAACTAAAAACATATATTTGAGATATTGTCATCATAAATGTAAAAGCTTATTTTGAGTTCTTATTTTTTTGGATGGACAGGATGGCAGATATTTTCGCGGCCGATACATTTTTCAGTTTTGAATATAAATAAAAAGAAACAATAATTTATCAATTATACTTTACCAAAACCTCATATACATATACAAGTCCTTATGTCAATCACTTCCTTCCTTATGTACCCTTAAATACATATATTTATATACACATATCCAGCAATACAAACACACACAAATAAAAGTACCTACACACCTGTCTATTCATACATTTTTACCACATATTATAATCAGCCATGTTTCCAGTTTAAGAAGTAAATGAACATTACAAATATACATCCATGGGAACCATGGGGGTCTCTAATTTGTTGTTTTTTAAATTAATTTGGTTGGTTAATTTATTTAAAATATAGGCTTCAGATGAGGCCTAATTTGTTATACTGTATTTAGTCACACCATATGGTTTGAAGACAGCTGTGTAAAGCATTATCTTGAAATCAATGTGAATCAGTATTGTAGGAGGGTGCAGGTGAGATCCTGGAAGAATGAGAGTAGATTCTCCTTTAAGCTGTCATGGCGGCTGAGCACCATGAACACACTACTAAAAATAACTCCGTCGTACTAAGAGGTAGCTTTTCCTCCATCTCCCTCCCTCACATCGCCTCTCATCTCTGTGTTCTTTGTCACCATGGCGATGAGAGCCTGGCGAGGAGTCTCTGAGCGGATTGGTCGGTTATTAAGTAATGAAGCAGCCTATGAGACGGTGCAGCAGTCAAGTATTTACATTTGTGTCGTTTGTAAAACACCCGTTTCTATGGTGATTAATTCTCTGTAGTCAGCGTATGAAATTACATCTTAATACCACACTGCTGTTCCTTTACTGCAAGCACACTAGGGGTTATTCATCTTTATATATATTTCATATGAAGGCTTCCTGTGAGGTGTAATAGCTGCACACTGCTCCTGATAGCATGGGTACATGCAGAGGCTACATTTGAGACATTGAACACCGATCCCTTTCAAATCCCCCTATTCCACTAAGGTAAAAATGCTATAATTATAAAAGCACATAGAAACCATTTCATTTAAATGTTGTGTGTGTGTTTGTTCTGTTTACCTGCTGCTAACAGCTAATGTTAGCTAGCTTTCCTGCAGAGTCCAACATGGATTGGTTGGAATCTGTTGTTGTTACATTATACTGACAATCACAATGTTGGCAAACTAATGTGGCCCGTATAATGTGAACTGTAATCACCATGTTAGCTTAGCATGCGTTGTATCCAGGTAGGTGATAATAATAATAACTTACATTTATATAGCGCCTTTCATAAACCCGAGGACGCTTTGGTTTTGGTCACTTATACTTATTGGACACTCTGACCTAATAGAAATCTTTACCAAAAAGGATCTTTTCTTTTTTGAAATAACAAAAAATGATGTAGCGGCTAATCAGCATACATTTATGACATAAAGCCAGGTCCCTAGCATATCTTAAATTCACAGCCATTGTGGTGATTAAAGAGGGTTATACTCGTTAACAGAACTAATGCCTGATGCAGACGGTCTGAGGGTCCAGGGTGCAGTACTGTGTTGTAAACATCTCTCGTGTCTGTTGCAGGTGAAGAAGTTAACCAGGTACCTGGATCCTAACGCTCATGGGAAGATCAACTTCAAAGACTTTTGCCACGGAGTGCTCGCCATTAAAGGTAAGACATGCAGACAGATGTAAATGACGTACCGAAGAGGTAGAGTGGAGAATCAGCTCACTACTGCATTTGATCTGCATTAGGATGAGCCAGGCTAGCTCTTTTCCTTCTGTTTCCAAGCGTTGTGTTAAGCTTACTGCAGTTGCAGTAGTCCTCAAAATATTAAACTATTCCATAACATGTTGATAGCCTTCCTGAAGTGATGTATTCATCTGCAAATCGTTTCTTCCTTTCTTTTGTTTTCTTCTTTTTGTGTTTTCTGTTTTAAATCCTAAACAGAAAAATTGAAACAAATACAATTCTCTAAGATTATAAGTCACAAATATTCAAGAAAATACATCTCTTAAATTTTTTCTATTTGATTTTGAAATGGAAAAACCAAAAACCAAACAATAAAAGGATTATTGTGCTGTATTGAGGTGGAGTTCTTCCTCCCTTGTTGCAGGTTGTGAGGGGATCCTGAAGATGGCTGTGGGCCCTCGCAGTGTGGCCTCCACCCAGCCGTCTGTCACTGACAACGGTTACATTTACCAGGTACATTGTTGAGCCCACAATGGTGGAACCTTGAGCCTTCTTTTACTTACTGAAAACAGTTATTTTAGCATGAGCATCCTCAAATCTGAGTCAGTGATCGCCTTCATAGTTGAAGGAGAGGGGATGACTCACCGTGCATGGAGATGGAGCAGCACTAGTCTTCTCCTCCTGTCACTATGTGGCACCTCATTCACTCATGTTTGATGAGGAGTACATCCGATAATACAAAATCACAGCTCTACAGGTCTTGATAGGTTTTCAATGGAAGTTGTATTAATGACCGAAACTGTAAACGGTGTTTCTGTACCGGACCATAAAAGAAAAGATTATACTTAAGCAATAATAACCATACAAATACTATACCTTTGGCATGTCAACCTGATGAGATAATCAAACTTGTGACTGTATGAGTTAAGTTGAACTTAAAAAGTAAGTGTTGGGAAAATACTGAATGTACTCTTCCAATATCAGAGTAGCACATGATAAAAAAAGGCCCAACTGTAACTGTGTACGTAACATGATGTATGATTACCTAGATGAGCGTCAGGACACAATGTTCTAGGGCAGGGGTCGGCAACAGGCGGACCACGGTCCGGATCCGGACCCAGACGCCGACCTATACGGACCCGGACCTATAATCAATTCATTAATGGGGGATTTCAATTTTGACGGGGCAATTCTATTTTAACCGCCGCCGACAGGGGGCGAAAGAGACGAGTGAGCGATACAGGGAGAGAAACACAGAAGAAGAGATAAGAGCGCGGCAGAGAGAAGCGGAGAGGAAAGTGAGTGAAGAGAATAATTAGCGATACAGGGAGAGAAGCGGAGAGGAGAGTGAATAGGCGTGTTAGCGGCAGACAGGGAGAGACAAATAATTACACATCTCCATGAAGAGGAAAGTGGACAGTGAGAACAGAGCTTTTAACCCTGAGTGGACAGACTCATTCATGTTCATCCTGCCCACTGGGAGCACAGAACCAGTGTGACACCATTTCAGCCCAGATTCAAACTCCTGGCAGGACAAGCTCCAGCTCAATTCTCGCACTGAATTAAAAAAAAAGTGAGTGAGGGACTGCAATATAAGAGGGAAAGAAAGAGAACTTTAAAACTGTTCAATTGTTATGATGTGTAAAGACTGATATTGTTCTATAATCGGCTGAAACTGTTAAGTCATGATGTTAAACGGTTAACAAAGAAAAAGAGAAACTCAAGCTGCTGCTACACTTTATTTTATTTATCTAAAATTAAGCACTTTTAAGATGCACATATTTTCAAAAGCTATTTTATTTATTTTCTCTATTTTATTTTTAAATGCAGCCCGAGAGGAACATTACACATATCCACAGTATTTACTGTATATCTGTATAGTTCAATGTTAATTGACAATAAATATTGTTGTTTTTTTAATTGTACTTTCTTTATTTGATTGGCAGTCAGTTGTTGATTACATGCAGGCGTTGATAAAGCTACAGACTACTTCAATACTGTATACATCACACTAATTCATAAAGCAAGTTAGACATTTTGATGTTCCGGAGCTTTGCATGGGGAGCTTTTCTCTAACTGGACCTCGTTGAATTTTAGTTGAATACCCCTGTTCTAGGGCATATGATAGCTCCCCAGCTGACCCAGAAAACAACGCAGGTTCTGGTCCAGGCTCTCGTCATCTCACGCCTAGACTACTGCAACTCCCTCCTGGCTGGTCTACCTGCATGTGCCATCCGACCTCTGCAGCTCATCCAGAATGCAGCGGCTCGTCTGGTCTTCAACCTTCCTAAATTCTCCCACACCACGCCGCTCCTCCGCTCCCTTCACTGGCTTCCGGTAACTGCTAGAATCCACTTCAAGACACTGGTACTTGCGTACCATGCTGCGAATGGATCTGGCCCTTCCTACATCCAGGATATGGTTAAACTGTACACCCCAGCACGTGCACTCCACTCTGCATCGGCCAAACAACTCGCTGCACCCTCGCTGCGAGGGGGACCCAAGTTCCCATCGGCAAAAACACGTGGGTTTGCTATCCTGGCTCCAAAATGGTGGAATGAGCTCCCCATTGAAATCAGGACAGCAGAAAGCTTACACATCTTCCGGAGCAGACTAAAAACTCATCTCTTTCGACTCCACTTCGAGCGATAGAATTACTAACAAAGCACTTATATACTAATAAAGGACTGGCTTATCTAAAGCCAGTTGAGTAGCACTTGAAATGTTTTAGCTCTATGAAACCTGATGTACTTATATGATTCTGTTTTCTTCAAGTTTGTATTTTGTTGGTCGAACGCACTTATTGTAAGTCGCTTTGGATAAAAGCGTCAGCTAAATGCAATGTAATGTAATGTAATAGCTATGTGACAACGATTAACATGATGATTCAGCCTCTATGGAGATAGACATATGACTGTCATCTTTATTGCTTACGTGGGCCTTAGCTAATCTGAACTAGGAAGTAGGCCCGACCATCTGCTCCCACACAAACAGCTTTTCTTCAGCTATTCGCGGAGCCAGTGGGGCCCGAACCTTAGAGGGCTGCGCCTATACTCTGAGGGCTGCGCCTATACTCATAGAAGCTGGGTTACAGTACGTAACCCCAGTTCTATATCGTATAACGCTTCGCCCTCTAAGGCTATCGCTATTGGGTTAAGGGCGAAGCAGGATATAGTCCACGCCCCACTGTTCTGTCCGTTACCAGAAGTACAAAAACACATCTACTCAATTAATAACCCATGTTCATTGCGCCATGCGTAATGGAGCATCACAGTCCCTGGAAATATAGCATTTAAAAATGAATATCCTCCATGAGGGAATGAAGGTCAATACCTGTCGTTATAAAAAGTAGAGACCAAAGTCCCACTTGTTACAACGAAAAAAGAGGGGGAAAAGGGCAGCTCTCTGAGTGCGGACAGGCAGGAGAGAGGGCACACAGTTGAGTGAGTCCCCGACATTACTTACTCTGACAGGACATTCAGTACTGAGTGTGTCAGAGAAGAATGGGAGACATCCCTCAAATACAAACAAATAAAAGAACAGGGGGAAGACCAAGATGCAGCAGTGCAAATGTCTTCCACTGTTATTCCTCCGTGCAACGCCGTAGAGGTTGAAAATCCACTGGTGCCGTGCGCTTTGATGTTCTCCGGGGGATCCACCCCAGAGGAGACATACGCCTGTGACACAGCCTCACACAGCCCGTGTGACAGGCGCTGTGCAGACAGAGGCTGCCCTATTGAGCGCTCTCTGTAATGCACAAACAGACGCTGGGATCTGCGTAAAGCAGCCGTGCGTGCAATATAGCATGACAGCGCGCGCACGGGGCAGAGGAGATGAGATGTGGCTTCTTCCTCTGATGTGTGAGGAGGAGGAAAGAAGCCATCCAAGGTTATCACTCTCGATCTAAAAGAGCTTGTGATCACCTTTGGCATAAAAGCCGGGTTAGGGCGCAAAACAGCTAAGCTGCCATCTCCTTGGATCTGGAGACATGACGGAGCCACAGAGAGAGCAGACAAATCACTCACCCTTTTAGCTGATGTCAGAGCCAAGAGCAGAGCTACTTTGGCTGACAAGAACTTCAGGGGGACCTGATCTAAAGGTTCAAATGCGCGTAACACCATGACATTATTACATTACATTTAGCTGACGCTTTTATCCAAAGCGACTTACAATAAGTGCATTCGACCAGGAAGATACAAACTTGAAGAAAACAGAATCATATAAGTACATCAGGTTTCATAGAGCCAACACATTTCAAGTGCTACTCAACTGGCTTTAGATAAGCCAGTCCTTTATTATTATATAAGTGCTTTGTTAGCAGTGCTTTGTTAGTAAATCTATTGCTCGAAGTGGAGTCGAAAGAGATGAGTTTTCAGTCTGCGCCGGAAGATGTGTAGGCTATCTGCTGTCCTGAGCCAAAGCCAAATCCCATTGAGGCGCCAAAGCGCGTGACACAGGTCTGAGTCTCTGTACCCCTCGTAGAAAAGTTTTGTCAGAGGGTGACTAAACACCGCACTGACACCAAAACCTACGTGGCAAGATGAAATGGCAGCAGCATATGTTTTGACCGTGCTATAAGCCAAATTCCTGTCCAGCAACAGCTGGAGGAACGACAGCACGTGAGGCAGGGGGCACATAACGGGGTCCAGGCTTTTCCCTACACACCAACGCTGGAACGCTGTCCATTTGGCTGTGTTGGATGTTCTGGTGGACCCGGCCCTTGATTCAGGGAGAATGGTACTGACAACATCTTGAGAGAGGCCAAGCCCCTCTAAGTGTTCCCGTTCAGGGGCCATGCCCACAAACGTTGGCCTAACCCTGGGTGACCGCTGATCGCTCTCTCCACCTTCCAAAATGGGAATCAAGGGAACTGGTGACATGTTTTTGAAGGAACAGTTTTAGAAACATGTCGGGAAAAACATGATTGTCATCAGAGATTGTTTTAAATATACAACTATATTTATTATACAAATTAAACCATGTTTCAAACATTTAACAACTGCAATAATAATCTAGCATTATTACTAAATATTCAATGTCATACATACCTATTCAATATTATTATTTACAATGTTCCTTTTGTTTGCTATTACTTTTTTGCCGCGCAGTATTCTTTTATTTGTTATCATTTATAGCAAGCTGCCATACCTCATGTTAGGACTTCAGCATGCACAGTTGCATAAATAATGTAAAAAATATCATGAATTGCTGCGTGTGTTGCAATGGAGATCAACCCTGCTGAACTGTTGCTTAGCAACGAGCGAGAACGAGAGCGATGCGGCTTTGTCCCAGCTAAAGCCTGGGTTGCAGTCGAATAGTCCAACAATCAGCTCCTAACGTCTATCCCTATCGTCTATTCCTTGACCTCTGAGTGAAACGTCATGGGGTTAAGGGATAGTGGATAGGAGAATTCAAAAGGACTGAGAAGAGACTGCGGTGCTTTGAGAATCCGACTGCACTTTCACTATCCGACGTATTGCGCCAGCGGACGTCATAAATGTGCGTCTGCTGCTGTGGGGAAACTATGGAAACTACAGTTTTCTATACAGCGTACTACAACATGGATGTTTAATAAGAACGAGGGACTCATCTAGAGACTCTGCACCGTGCTCTGATGCTGTTGTTTTATGAACGTGGACAACAGAGAAACATATTCTTCATGACCAAAGTTGGATTTTAAATAAAAGAGGAAAGTGAAACTTATGCTCGTCACCCTCTTCCTCCGGTCCACATTAATACAAATGATCCCAATACGTATGAACTATGAAAAGATCTTAAAATCAATACAAATGTATTTATTCTAAACATTACTCCTTAACATCTATCACTGTGTACATCACCATTAAACATGTTTTAAAAGTTGAACAACCCCCACACTGAAAACTGAAATGTTGACTTTATTTGATCATTTCAGTAAAAACTAACGTTCATATTTCTCTTTTTGATTATAATACTGATGATCGTTCAAAACAAAAGCACTTTAGCAACTTACCACATACGTTTTAAAAAGCTTAATAAGCACCGTAACTTTCATGATATCATTTCTCGGTCATAATCGTTTGTTTCCGTGAACGGCCGACTGTTGTGTGACGGCAAATGCTGCGGCCGCAAGGCATTGTGGGGCAGCACTTTCTCCTCTCCTTTCGGTTAGGGAGGTCCAGTGGTTCCTAAGCTAAAGGAGGTTATAAAGGAAGTTTGAAACCTCCTTTCCTATCATCTAGACTAGAGAATTCGAACGGCTCTTGTCATGGCTGCCACTGAGGGACTTCCGGGTAATTTCACTCCGTTAGGAAGGTTCCTAAGCTAAATGGACTATTCGACCGCAACCTGGGTGTGTGTTGTTACGCCCAGGTCTAGGGGAACCTAGGCGCAGCACAAAATGTGCACTCTCCCCACTCCCAAGAACACGGACACCGAGTCAGAGAATGCCGTTACAAAACAAAAATAATTATTTACAAAACAGGAGTAGCAAAAAAACAAAAACAAAAAAAAACCGTTAAACACAAAATCTTACCTAACCGAGAAAATAAATATACAGGCTTCTTACCTACTCTAACTTAAACAGGAGAAAGCGAACAATCCAAAATAAGGGTTTGCACTCCTGAGAATATAAATCCGTTTTACAAA
This sequence comes from Gobionotothen gibberifrons, assembly GCA_943591055.1. Taxonomy (NCBI): domain Eukaryota; kingdom Metazoa; phylum Chordata; class Actinopteri; order Perciformes; family Nototheniidae; genus Gobionotothen; species Gobionotothen gibberifrons. The sequence goes on from CALSBZ010046706.1 coordinate 329,988, forward strand.
GACAGGTAAAGTGAAAAAGCTCTCAGCCAGCAGAGAAGGACAAAATGACATCAACGTGCGAACACAGCACCATAGGACAAAATATCTAAGCAAGCGCCACATTGGGAGTAGGAGAAGTTGAGTCAGATACAGCGGCCGAGGAGCTTAATATCCTCCCGTCTCCCCAGGTGGACCAATCAGCATGCAGAAGGTAGCTAATCAGCTAACGGGCACCACCTGTTTGCTCACACACACACACACACACACACACACACACACACACACACACACACATAGTGCAGAGGAGACATTGCAGTCACAATTGATTTGTTAGGAGGGTGTGTGTGTGGTGCATTTAGTACATGTCCACACAGCATTTTAGGTACACAGGTGATTTCACTTAGTTTGGCTAAATACAACTTTTGATTGACACCTTGCCCACTCTGCTGTTGGAACTTGGGGGGGGGGGGGGGAGACATCTTCCACCTTGGTGTTTTATTATCGGTGCATGCAGCTTGGTGTTGGTCTTTGTGAATGCACACAGGTGTTCTGGGTTCTGTTGATTAAACATGTCTGCTGAGGGAGAGGCAGTTGGATCAACACGGAGTGGGAATAATAATAATAATCATAATTCGTGCATTTTATCCATTAATTTCCCCAACATTGTGGTAAAAAAAAACACGTTTAATCCATGTTGGTGTGCTACAACTACAAAAAGCATCAGTTTGTTTTCTCATCAGGAAATGCAGACCGGCTCAAACAAACGATTTTTCACGATCATCATCCTCAGATCATTTAATGTAGGCTATCATATGTTCGCCCAATTTACATGAAAGCACTAATAAATGTAGTTTCATCCACTTGAGTTTACAACTACAAAAATAATCCATTTGTTTTTATATCACATCCGACGGGAGGAAATTCAGCAGCTCTCACAACCGATTTTTAATCCTAATTTAATCATCATCTTCACCACGATCATTCATGTTTATGTTCACCGAATTGACATGAAAGCACTGACAAATATGAATATACTGTAGTCAACTTCATTAAAACGTTATTAACGTGCCTAAACTCAGCAATTCACCATTTCTACGCATGACAACACACTTTGTCCGTGCTTGGATCTCTCACTGCACAGTGAAGCGTTCCTGCATTAACGTCCCTTCCGGCTCCCCCCAAAACCTCAAAATGAGTCGAAGGAATTTCCCCGCGATGTTCGAAATTATTGATATTTATCGAAACGGTATCCCATCTTCTTTTTTAAACCGATGGTTCGAGATTACTAGTAGTCCAATATGTCATTGCACAACAGTTGTTGGGTGGGTGTCACAGGCTCTTTAAGCAGTGTGTGTGTGTGTGGCTCAATTCCAATAACACCCCCCCCCAACCTCCCCCCATGCACATGGAGTCTGTTTGTGTTGGTCAGGGAACACGCTGCGTTTAAATAGTAACTAGAAATAGACCCTTTATAGTCAAACACTTTATTGTATTGTTTATTAGTAACAAATATACCCGTGTATATTGTAGAAAGTGGTAAACATGTGCATTTGTTTGTACAGTTTGGAATATCAGCTCCTAAATATCACATTTCAAACGGAAAAGATGTTCACAACTGTATTCACACCCACACCTTAAAAAAGGAGCCTCACTCAGCTGAGTGTGGAATCGGCCTTTGTGTTGGGTGAAGCCAGACGTGCACGTGCATTATTGATGGCACACAGATGTGGCCATGCTATGTTATCCCACTCAGTGTCTGATATGTCTAGAGGTCTACTTTATCAAGGTGTCTGCAAGTTGAATTTTATTTTATTCAAGACATATTGAATCCCAGGTCAGGTTATATGAGCTTTAAAAAGGGACTGTGTCCCTGAGAGTTGTCACAACTGGAGCTGCTCCTTTAGGCTCTGTATGTTTTTTGACATCTTATACAAATATTTTAAACGTGTCACATCTGTCTCAGGGTTCTTTAAGAGACAGAACAATGCTAAGATCTTATGTAAAACTTGAAATACTTGAATTGTGGTTATTATTGCAGGGGTAAATGTTTGTGGTTTCATGTTTATAAAGAGTATAGCATAAATATAAAACAAAGCATCATGCTGTTCAATTATATTCTATTGTTCAACCTTCTGAAATATGTGACCAATTTTCTCAATTCCCATTTTCCAAGATAACAAATGTTCTTACATTTCTCACATTATTTTCCTTAAATTAAACTCCTTGATATATTGCGCATTAGTCTGTGTGAACCAATAAAAGGCTGTAGATAGTAGTTAATAACGGGAACATGAAGTACTAGCTCGGGAAATCATTAGGGCCTCACATTTATAGAAATTCTATCAAAATGGTTTTAGCGTGCAGTTTGCCATGTATGAACACCATGACTCTGAAGTCTGGCCCTCAGCACCAGCACTATAGCACTGGGACTTCTCTGTGTTTCATTTCCAGTTGCATAATAATTACAAAAACGACAGCAGGTACCTTCAAGTTGAACTCTGTCTCAAATGGTGTTTTGTAATGATAAGTGTTGCCATGCTAAGCCCTGATGTTGTGTGTTGTGTAGAACGGCGAGGCCAAGCTGGGCCCTCCCATCATCATGTGTACGCGCTCCTACCCAGAATACGGAGAGGGTTGTGCTGACGGGGAGTGTGCCATGGACAGCAGCGCTGAAAACGGCAACAGCTGCGACTCTTCGGGTCCAGCTCGGCGGGACAGGTGAGGAGATCCATCTGTATCTCAGAAGCGGACTTTGCATTACATTGTGCGAGCATGTTCAGCTTTTAAAGAACCCCTTCCTGTGCATAATGGTTGTTTATTCAGGGCACCAAGTTCCTAGCCTACTTAGTCTGCAAGGATATCTCAGTTCTTATTCATGTTCCATCAAAACCTTTGGTGAAGTCTCACTTCTAGTTGGTTGGTCAAACTTGAACATTCATTTATTAAAAACCATTACCACGTCGCAACAGACTTGGTCCATCCAAGTGACGGATAAATAGCCTGGTCCAAAACCTTTTGAAGAGCTTTTTAAGAACAGGAAAATAGAGAAAAGTAGACAAAGCTAAGGTATTCATTTAAGATATAAACAACAGCTATGTAATCTGTCAACATAAAACAAGTTGAATTCCCTCCTCCCCTGCTCCCTGCTGTGCGAGCCCAGCCGCCTGATGGGCTCGGCGTCTGTGATCTCCAGAGAGGAGCAGTTTGAGGACTACGGGGAGGGGGAGGATGTGGATTTCACTCCCAGCAGCCCTTGCCCAGAAGAGGAAACCCGAACAAATGGCTTCTCCGACCTGGGGTCCTCGCTTCCCTCCAGGTTGGTGGTCCAGTTAGAGCGCACACCCTGAATCACATGCTCTGGTATTATTATCTGATTTCCTCCCGAGCAAACCAACGTTTTGATCTCCATCGGTTCACTTGCTGCCAATGTTAGGTCCGTAGCAAAGCCTTGGCGTGTCTTTTCAAAGCTGTGATGGAAATTAAATGAGCACAGTATTGAGAAAAAGGATGCTGCAGACTGATCTGATGTCTGACAAACTGAAGGTTTGATCAAAAGGCTTGGCCAAGAGAATAGAAAATGAACAATTCAAGTGTACAGCCCTTGCCTGTCCTTTTTACCCTAAACATGGAAAGCAATACACTTCTTTATCTACAGATGAGTCATTTCCATGGCTCTACAGATCCTAGTCATAACAATCTGTATCGTCTCTGTCTCAGACTTTCTGTGCTTGAACTTCAGTATACTTTATATACATATATATTTGACAAACATAATCATAATTATTATTCTGATTCTAACAAAGTTTGAATGTTATATCTACTTTTTCTACTCCCAAAGTCGGTACCTACAGTAAATGTAGCTTGATTCAAGAGTGTGGTATTAATGAAAGCACTTCTCCCAAAATGCAATGCACAAAGGAAACAGAGTAGAGGCTAACAGCAGCCAAACATTGATCCCAATGCGAGTAAGATTTCAAAATACAGAGTAATCCATACCATCAGGGAGAAAGGCCTTTTTTTAAGGAAGATGCCTTAAATAGAAACAAAAACAGTTTTAATTTGAGCTACCACTGAAAGGTTTTGTGTTATATTAAACATCTAGACCTCATGTCTTGATGGTTGCTGTTACATTATATGCTGCTCGCCCTTGTCTCGTGTATTTACTACCTCTCTGACTTCCAAGGTGTTATAAGCACAGCCCCTCATTCAGACCTGTAGACCGATGCTCTCTCTGTGTTGCAGTGCGGGGCAGACTCCTCAGAAGATGCGGCAGCTCTATAACAGCGAGCTGCTGGACATCTACTGCTCTCAGTGCTGCAAGAAAGTGAATCTGCTCAACGACCTGGAGGCTCGCCTGAGAAACCTGAAGGCCAACAGGTGAAGCACCCGAGCAGAAACCCAACGGGGCCAAACCAGTCCTTACAGAGCAGAGACACACACTCCTTTCCATCAAACGCCATCCGGACAAATCCACCCTGACTCGTCCTCGGCACTCACACGCTACACCCACATCTGAGGGCCTGGCCAGCTAGAGCTGTTGCTATAGCAACCATATCCCATTGGATGCAATGGCAGGTTTTTGTGTGTCTGTGTGAGATGCAATACATCATCAATAACACAGTATACAAAAACAAGATGGTAGATCAATGATATTATTTATTTAGAAATGGCTTAAATTGTGAGCAAAGTCAAAGTAAATGGGATTGAATGAGTCAGCATTCTGGGACCTTAACCACATGTGTCAGCCAAAGTCTTCATCTACAGCTTGTATCGATGAACAACCCCATCAATAATCATGGTTACTGATAAGACATCAGAGCCCAAAATTAGCATTAGGTTCCCTTTTGTCTTTTCTTAGTCTGAATGCTAACTCAACAGATACATGAATAATCCGTCATCAGAAATGCTTTATTCGACACACAGCGGGAACATTGAAATTGTTGCAGCAAAGGGCAAGTGCACATTAAAGGTAAATAAAATAAGTAGACTGACATATTTTAATTGTTAAATTATTATTAAATTGTAAGTTGCGATTGTAAGTATATATTGCAATGTTATTTAAGAACTGTGTAGCAGCATCCAGTAGTAACAATATTTAACTGTTTAAAAAAAGTTATATACAAGATGTATTAAGTTGTTAAGACAGCCCTATCTGCTGTTATGTCATTGATGCCAGCTCAGCAGATCAGAGCTGTCTGTAATGACACGTTACTGAGGGTCTTAGCTCAGGGACTCTGTCCAGACGTATGGTGATTATCCTACAGTTTCTTCTGCACATCTACATACAGGGGTGTAGGACACTAACACATCGAACACCGTTCATTCAGCCCCATGAAAAATGATGAATCACTCCCACTCTGTTAGGATCGTTCTTTCTTAACACACCCCGTGATCAAGGGAGCCTGACCACCAAGTGAATAAAAGTGCCTTCTGGTGCACTTGGCAATGATCCTGAAAACACAGCCCATTAGCATTATGCTCACAGAGCAGCAACTAACTATCAATTTTCCGATGTTTTTTTTCTCTGCGTGTGAGAAGTGTCCATGCTAAAATGTAAGTGTAGTGTCAGCAGTCAGTGTGTGACTAGGTCTCTCTCTTGTGTTTCAGCCCTAACAGAAAGATTACCAGCACAGCGTTTGGACGGTGAGTGACCCAACCTTCCTGATGACCTATAAATGAAAATACTGCACTGAGGGGGGGCAATCACTTGTGA